>OY856409.1:95662721-96097721 GCA_963693085.1 Alisma plantago-aquatica
CCCTGGATGCACAAGACCATAGGGTTGGGAGGTAATAGCTAACCTTTGCCCGAGGACCATGGGTTAGGAGGTTGGCCACCTTCATGAGTTCATGGGGCCTAAGGGGTAAATGTGAAAGGCACTCCCTAGATGCATAAGGGAAAGATCACTCGAAAAGTACCGGCACCTTAGAGACCTTAAGGGAATGACTAAGGATTGAACATAAGAGTGATGTTAAAATCCATAGGTGATGAGAAAAGTCTTTTCATTGGTATAGACACAGAAGTGAGATGTTCATGGTGTAGAGTCATGAGAAGTAAGTTTCAACTTATATCGGAAAGTGTAATGGCAATGTCTGATACACCGTCTCTACTCTTGGAATGGGATGAACTCTCTATTTGGACTGCATCAAAATGTTTATTTCATCTTGTTATGGGTGTGATAGATAGGACAAAACACATGCCATACACTAAGGATGAAGGTGATATGAGTTAAAACCTTTCTATGGCGATTGAGAATGGATGAAGTACCACACCTTTTTGATAGTATATTGGATAGATGGTATGAAATCATAGATGAACTAAGGTATTTATCATATGAGGATAGGCTTGTCAAAAGTAGGTTAGATTTTGTGAGTTATACATTTGGGTTTGATAATTGAGATGTTGGAAGTAAGAGCTCGATGTTTTCTTGACTCAGATAGACCTAAAACTGAGATAAGGATGATGAGTAGAATATATGAAGGTTATGTCTTCACCATCACCTAGAACATAAGGAAGCTAACGTGGTAACATATACTCTTAGCCGAGACACAACTCAGGTATACAACTGTCTTGTTTAGCCAGTAGAGAGGCTGAAAGAGGTTGCTAGGTGGACCCTATGATCATTAGAAGATGAGACATGTATGGCTAACATCTAGATACAATCAGACATGTTGGTCAGATTAATGATTGCCTGGTTAGCCTAGAATTTGAGGAGATAAAAGGTTTGTTAGAGAGAACCACGTATGCACCTCTCAGGAGAAGTAGGTCGTGAAATTCACTACTAGAGTGTTTAAGGTTTCTAAGGATTCACCCTGGAAGAATCATGTAGTGCAGGAAGCTCATGATTTTAAGTACACCATACACTATGGTACTACCAAGATGGTTAAGGTTTGCAATGGTACCTTGAAGACCTAGAAGAAAGAGGGATATAAGAGTGCATGTGGTCAGTTGCCATACATGCTAGAGGGTGAAGGCTGAACCCCATAGACCTAAGGGATTGCTATAGAGAATTGGAAATTCTCGAGAGGAATTGGAACAAATCACCATGGATGATGTGATGGGTCTCCCCTGGACCAAGAGAGGTCATGATGCAATATGGATTATGGTAGATCGCCTTACCAAGTCGACACAGTCCCTTGCCTAAGAGAGCACTGCCAGTGTGATAGATCTGGTTGAACCATATATAGATATGAGAAAAAGTTAGTTCAACTGTATAGTGATACAAGTTGAATATTCTTGAGCATGGCCATAAGTTCGTTTCCATGTTGTGGAAGTAAGTTAATGAAGAACTTGATACTAGATTGAAGTTTAGTACAACATATCACCCCCGGACTGATAGGAAGTGAAGAGAGTATGATCCATACATTAGAGGGTCTGAAGAGATCATATATGCTCGTTCGGGGTGATCCATGGAAGTAGTTCCTACCCCTAGAAGAGTTTGCTTATTATGTTAACCACCAAAGGAAATATCAAGATGTATGAAGCTTTGTATGGGAGGTCGTGTTAGTCACCGCTTCACTAGGGTGATGTCGGTAAGAGGACCTTGTGAGGGTCATAGAAACCACAGTGTATGCTGATGAAGTCACTTTGATCGAGCAATGACGGAGAAAGCCCAAGATCGACAGAAGTCACGTGTTGATGTGAAGCATACTGACATGTAGTTTATTATATGCAAGCATGCATTTTGAAAATCTGACCCCTCCGAGCTATAGCTAAGAAAGTTGAGTCCCCAATGCATGGGTCCATTTGAGATGGATTGGTGGAGTTTCTTATGTTTAGCCTTACCCCTCAGGATAATATGAGGTATGATGTGTTCCATGTGTCTGATCTAGATCACTATGTGATGTACCTAATCCATGTGCTGAGCAATGAACCTATTAAGCTTCAAGGGAGGCTGACATACCCTGAGTCGCCTATGAGGATTCAAGATACCAAGGTGAAAGAGCTCATATGTAAGAATCTAGAGAGGGTAAGGGTTCTTTAGAAGCACAATCGAGAGGATGAAGCCACATGGGAGCCAATGATGGACATGGGAACATCTTATCCTGATCATTTGTATGTTTGGTGGAATTTTGAGGGAAAAATTCCTATAAGATGGTAAGGATGTTACAACCCCAATTTTTGGGATTATATGGTTTGGAATGCAATTTCTCCAACAAAGTATATGATTATGAAAATTGTATGATTTATGCGTAATGAGTGGATTTCTTTGATAATATTTCCTTTAAATATAGGATTTCATGGACCTTATTTAGTCAGTGAGTCTAATGCAATAAAAAGGAAAAGAAATCAAAGATAATTCTAGAAATATAGAGGAAATGAATATTCCAAGAAATAATGGTATTGTTTTAATGAGATGGCTAAAGGGGAAAGTTTTGTATATATAAGATGTCCCAAGGTTTTTTTTATGATTTTCTAAGGAAGGAGGATAATTAGTCTAAAGAATATACCGAAAAGGGAGATAAATCAACAATAAATATTTCAAGAATATATTGAGCAATAACTCAATATCTGAATCATAGTTATATACCTTACTTGATAGATTTCTAGAATATGACCTTCTGTGAAAGGGTTGAGTTTCTACTTTAGGAAAGGAATAGAAAAATACTTTGTTATAAGTGGCTTACCCAATGGAATAGTAGTGGGAGTTAATCTCTTTCTTTTTAAGTGTGTTGTTTCCCAAAAAAGAAGCAACAAATGATGCTCCATGACTTTGTCATTCCTCACCTTCAAACCTCAAAGTTTTGACTCATACACTATATAAAGGGAGTGATGGATACGTGACCAGGACACCCTAAACCCTATCATCATCACCTGTCTAACAAAGGAGATGCCCTTGACCCTAGTGCAACCCCCACCCTCTCTGACAGTTTAAAGAAGCACTAGGTACAGAACCTGTGGCGTAGTAGTGGCCAAGTGGTAGCAAGGAACCCCCCCCCCCAATGCTCGCAACCAGGAACACTACTGCAAGGGTGTTTAGGGGTCCATCCTTCATGTAGGAATCTTAGGAAGGAGATGGCTAGGGATGGCCAGGTAGAGAAGCACAACGCTGCTAACAGATGGTGTCAAAGAGGCTGCAATGGAGGATGCATCTTGAGGTGGTAAGGGAGCTGTAGGAACGTGGAGCCTTGAAAACACGAGCAAGCTGACATGGGCATCGAGCCTCATTGGACGGGAGATGCGTGACTTGCTTGACGTCGGAGTAGTTGCGCCTAGGAAGGAGATCACATGGGGAAGAAGGAAGAGATCCTGGTATCTCAGTGATATCTAGAAAGGATCCACTATAGCTTGAAGAATGGACAATGGAGATGGCAATGAGAAGGAAGGCGGGCGGCGTGATCTTCCATGGCGGGGAAGACTAGAGTGTCGTAGGAAGCGTTGTCACAGTGCAAGGCGAATGACGGGCATTTGTGCCTGCGGTGGCACACGCAAGGAAGGAGAGGACTTAGAAACAAAGTACCAAATGGCCCCTGTGGCTATACATCATTAGCAAGGGTAGATATGACCTTTCCGCTTAATCCCAGCCGACCGCCAAGTTGAATAAAATTAGGTAAGTTGCTGACGTGTGAGCTAGTGATTGGTCATCATATAATTATCATGCAAAAATATTAACTCAATATTGGTAACTCAGATTGCAATGAGTTTTATATGAAAATTGATCAAAAAAATGCAAAGATTCCATTGAAAATATAATTGAAGCTTGATTCTACCTGCAATTTGAAAAGTATATAAAGTTAGCACCTTTAATGCATTTATGAATGGAGAACCTAATTTTGATCATTAATGAAATTGGGAAAAGTACTATGGATGTTTTATGTGAATATTAACATGTTCTTAAAAAGGATGTTTTGAGTCTAAAGGAATGATCTATGTGCTTAATTGGCTAATTTAGGGTTTCATATGTATAAAGTGCATTAATGGGCTTAGAAACCGTATTTTAGGTGTTAATGACTTTTAGTAAGTTATATTTCAAAATCTTATGAATGAGATGAAGTTAGGTTAATCCTAATCCGATTTGGTAATAAAGGGGCTTTAATATGAATAGTTGAATAATTAAGGTTTTATGATGTAGAATCTATTTTAGGGTTTGTTGACCTAAAAAGGTAAAGGTTGAGAAATTAATCTAAGAAGACCTAATGAATCCTAATGAGACTTAGAAATAATAGAAAGGTGTCCCGAGTCAATAAGGAGTGGTTTAGAATATGATTGTGACAATTAGACATTATTCATATTTTTAGGATTAATGTTTGCTTGATTAATTGATTGATTGGCTTGCTTGATTGGACATCTAGTTGGATTTGGATATATTGCTTCTTTTGAGACTCCAAATCAGGTATGTGGTTAATTATGAGTACTCACTTTAGTTTCCCAGTGTTTTTTGATGTTTTATCGATTGCATGGAAATAAACTGCTTGGATGATTTTATTTCTACAATCTTTAAAGTGAATATGATTACCGCAATTGAATTATATATATGACTTTCCCAAACCTACATATAATCTTTGGATGTAAGATGACAGACCAAGCCCCTGAGGGAAGGTCATAGGTGGTCAAGCCATGTAGGGAAGACCACTAGGCACCCAGAGAGGTGACCCCAGGTACCAAGCTTAGGATGGAGAAGGTAGCCTTAAGTCCCTTGCAAGGACTAAGCCCTAACTTAGGGTATTCCAGAGTACGAGTAAAAGCAGTTGGGAAGTCATATTGAAAATTGTAATATTTCATTGTTAACAACTATTTGATTGGATTAGGTTGTTAGAATATATGTACAATATTTTGGTTGTCACTACATATTGGTATATTCATTTATACTTACCGACGTTTTGTTTTTCAGCGTTTTAAGAATATCTAGAAGTGTACAAATAGTAAGGTGGCATTTGTGAAGAATAAAGTTAACCTATTAAAGGAAGATTTAGTTAGACAGGAGTCTATAGTGGCTAAAGTTTCAGATTCCTATTTTTAAAAGTAATGAGTGTCACCCAATTTTAATCAAATCAAATCAAATAAAAAACGAGTGTATGACAACATTGGAAATTCTTTTGTAGAATCAAATGGAAACAAATAACAATCACTTTTCTCTGTGATCAGTTGTTGAGAAGGACAATATTATTGGGAACAACTTCCACGATTGGTTCCGGATGCTGAAAATTGTTGTCACATAGGACCACAAGCTCTATGTCCTGGAGATGCCAAAGCCAGATGAATCACTCAAAATGAACCAAATGCTTACAAGGATGCTTACAAGAATCATATTGAAGATTTCATGGATGTCAAGTGTGTAACGCTATGCTCCATGAACTATGAGTTGCAGAGGCAGCATGAGAACATGTATGTGATTGAGATTGTCACACATCTAAAGAATATGTTCCAAGACCAGGCAAGATAAGAGAGATACAATGTCTCCAAGGCATTGTTCAAATGCAACATGTTATAAGGAGATATAGTAGGTCGTCATGTGCTCAATCTCATTGGGTATGTGGAGAACCTTGTTGCACTGGGATTCGCCATGGATCAAGAGTTGTCCACTGATGTGATTCTGCAATCCCTTCCACAATCATATAGTCAATTTGTCATTAACTACAATATGAATGACTTTGACAAACAACTGAAAGAGTTGTTGGGCATGTTGATAACAGCTAAGACACAAGTAAAGAAATACAAACCCAAGTCTGTGATGATGATCAGCAAGACAAAGGGGAAGTCTAAAGGAAAATGCAAAGCTAAGAAGAGTTCTAAATCTAGCCAGAAGCTCAAGTCTTCAGATCTCAAAGCAAGTGGAGGGGTAAAGAAAATAAGAGGCAAATGTCACCATTGGCAGCAGCCTAGACATTTGAAAAGGAATTGCGCTCTCCGGTTAGAGGAACTAAAGAAAAAGAAGGAAGGCATTGAGGCATCCACTTTAGGTATAAACATTATAAGGTAAGTTTGATTACTTCTTCATTTTGGTATGTGATACCAAACAGAGATGTGACATACTGATGTGTAGGATCTGACAAGAAGTAAACGCCTTAATGGAAGGACAAGATGGACAAGGTGGAGAAAGAGTTGCGAAAGCCTTAGTCTAGATTTAAATTTATCTGAGCTCAATGGGCATGTAGTAGAGTTAGTAGAACAGCTATTTCATTGTATCGTAAGAAACAATTTAGTTTAGAGCATCTTATATGACAAGGATGATATATCAATAATGTATGAAATTATTGTTTCTGTATCAAAAGATATGATCTTGCAAGGATGATATATCAATAATGTATGAAATTATTGTTTCTGTATCAAAAGATATGATCTTGCATGGCAAATACCAAATATCTAATTATGTTTACTTTTAAAGAATAATGGATAAGTTTTATAATGTTAATACCAATGGATTGTAATTGAGGACTCAAGAATTATCATTAGCAATAGTCACCTTGGATGTACATATAAGAAATGCATATCTAGAATACATATTGATCTTATCTAGACTCCCTTGGTTATTGAACTTGAGGAAATATGTGATTCTTGCTGGTACATGATGTGACATAACATCCTTCACTAGATGTAGCGGGGAGATAAGCTTTCCATCAGATCTCATACATGTGATGCATGAAGATCTTATGGAATGATTGCTATAGATAATTGCTTATACTCATTCCATTTACTGGTAATATGATGATATGTACTCAGTAAAATAGAATCTCTTGAAGTGTTCAATGAGATTATAAATGAAGAAAACTTTCTTAATAGTATTAAGAAACTTTGATGAGATCAAATGTTAAAATATGTTGCATCAATACCTTGATAACCTTTAGGAAAGGATTGTGATAATGTATCACAAGTCAAATCCATATGAACATGATGGTGGGTCAGAATGAAGGAATTATATCATGATGGGTCATGATATGATTATTAATTAATCTAATCTTCTTATCTCATAAATATATAGCTATCATTGAATGACGTACCATCTGAATGGTTCATAAGACATCATATATGATATGTTTTGGGAATGTCACAATATGTCTAAAAGGAATAAAACCTATATCGAGAAAGTAGTTTTTTTGAAAAGATTTGTCAACAAACCATAATTGTTGAATATTACTATTAATATCAATCCAATAACAAAAATGTTTTGTTGATAGGATAACTGAGTTGTTAAAGAATTAGTGGGAGCAAAAGTATAACTCAAAATGTTCGAGATCAACAAAGAGGTACAATGATAACTAAGAGAATCACAAGTTGTGAAATCTCAAAGTTTGTCATGTAACACCGAATAAAATAGTTCCAGTAGAACATATTTGAGATTGAAGGATTGTGATTCCAACGATTCAGATAAGTTGATCATAACAAGATGAGCCAACTAATCAACTAGAAGATATTAAGTACCATAATCTGAGCAAAGGCTTAAAGCCATTATGGGATCCATGCAAGTTAACTAGGTAGGACCTTGATAGCACCAACTAAAGTGGTAACACCTAAAGGGTGCAATAGGGTCTTGTGGCATAGACCTACATGGACAACATAAAAGGATAGAATGGTTGAATAGGTTTTCAAATCAGTTCAAGTTGTTGAACTTGACAGACATTCCTTTACCAATTGCCATGCTTGTTGTTGTAGTTAGAATAGAGTATGAGATTTGGCATATGAAGATAAAATTGGATTCCTTAAAAGGAATACATCAGAGGATGTGTACGTGACACAACCTAAAAGGTTTTATAACTTCAAGAATGTAAATAAAGTCTATAAACTACAAAGTTCAATCAAGGACTGAAACAATCATCTCAGAGATGAGATCTTCTGATTTTGATAAGATAATCAAAGAGTTTGACTTGAATCAAGATAAAAGATAAATATGTGATTACAAAAGATTTAGTAGGAGCATATACAAATATTCCACATGTGATTAGGAATATCATATCAGTTTTGTGAATATTGAGATCTGGCATGAATAACCCCTTCAGCAATGAAGGAAATGGTGAAACATCTTATTAGATAAGGACCAAGATCTATGAGGCAATTCGTGAATGTTTCACGATGGAAGTTTGAGCACATGTAGCAACAACATGTTGAAGAAGTTCAAATGAATGGATTCAATAAGGGATAATCTGGATTAGTCTCTCATGAACCATATGTTCCAATTCTTGTGAAGAATGGAAATATCATGAATCAGGTGCTACATAATGGATCTATCATGAATGCTATAAGTGTACTTACCCCATATAATATTAAATGTAATGGACATGACAAGATGATGATAAATTCCAATAAGGGTTATTGGAATGTCATTAATGACATCCATTAGTACTTATGAAGTACTTAAGGATAAATTGCTAGTCAATAAGGATAGCAATAAAAGGAAGAGTTGGATGTAAAGAGTTACATCGATGCAAGCTTCCATAAATGACAAAGTTGATCACAAATTAAAATATGATTGATTATGAAAGAGAAATGTTGTTAGTTGGAAGGGTTCTGGACTAATATCCATTCTACATTAGAAGTTGAGTATACTTTTTTTTGTGAAAACAGAGTGATACTATATGTATATAGAAGTTCATATGATGAACTTGTAGATGTTCCAACCATTGATGATTCAGTAGTAATACTTTGACAACAATGGTGCTAATTGTTAGGCAAGGAATATCAGATACCATACTACAGCAGTTGCGTCTCATATGAGAAATCGTATAGTGAAGAGATTAGGAACATGCAATATACCAACAATAAGAAAAGTGTTACTAACCTACTAAATTAGCACTAGCACAACAGAAGCATGTTGGACATGTTCAAGTCACTAAAGATGAGATCCATTGGTGATTGGATCTAAGTGCAAGTGGGAGTATGGTTGTAAGGTATGCCCATAGAGACAATCATATGATGATTAACATGGAATATACCTTAAAGGATTTGATTAATACTTATAAAGGCAAGTTTCAAATTCATTCTGTTTCATTCATCTATGAGATAATGAGGAAACATTATGAATGTCTAGAGAATAATATTACCCAATGACGTATGTCTTCATATATTATCCTTATGGAAATGAGATCATACGGATGATAAGAGTACATATACATATTCTCATTATATCCCTAGTCAGTTGTTACTGTAGAAGGTAGATAGAAACCAGTAACACATAAGACTGGAGTGTGAGTTGATTGATGATTGAGTTTCACTAAGTCATGATATGGTAATATCAAACCAGACACACTGATACATGTTAGGGAACAATGTATTGGACAAACCCACCTTGAGAGTGACACAAGGAAACCATCATATGGTAAGTCATAGTAAGATCTCATAGTGAAAGTGGTGATTGTGATTCTTAGACCTGAAATCACTCCAGTCGTCACGTCATTGGGTACGCTTTGACATCATCGAACGCAGTCCTGAAACATGGGTTGATATAATGTTGATGATTGGGTGACTTTGATACATGGAGATAGATCACGAGTGATAGATATGGGATTTGTATGTTCTACTAGAGTATGATATCCTGGTCATTTGTTAAGTGAGACTGAGAAACACATGTGCATGTACATGTGAATCAATATATGATATTGAGGTCACACTATCTCAGACATTCTACTCTTTATTCAAGAAACATGAGATGAACGTCAAAAGGATGACGAGTCCATGCCTTTAGTTCACTCTGGATATTCGAGATAAAGGAATTATACAATCACTACAACACCTTACATAGATTGTAGGTTGAAGTTGTTCTCTACTTTTCATTCATTTGGGTAGCATTGATGTGCAATTAGGCACCACCCTTTGCTTATGATGTCATAAGCTAGTTATGGACATTCACTGCCAATGTGATATGGGACCTATAGGGTCACACACATAGAAACTCGTCTAGAAAAGGAGTTTGATCTTGAATGACAATTGGATTGATTAATAAAGTGTTTAGGTATTCAATTCATGCAACAGATCGACTGATTGGTTGAATGGTGTGCCAAGCGACCATTTCACTGAGTGAGATGACCATTTTGGTATGCCATATGGGCCTATCAAGTGTTGAGATGGTTGTTTGGGTGTTCAGGGTAATTAAAGTTCGAATTGGCTAAGCTATGCCCTTAAACCGACCGGTACAATGTTATTGAACCAACTGATTCATCTCAGACTCACTAGACTACCGTTTGGGTGAGTGAGATGGGCGTCTCATTTGTGTGATATGGTTGGGTTGGGCCGAATGAATATTCTGGATGTTTCCTGAATAGTTTTGATTGCACATACTTGGAGTGAAAGTAAATTAATATGTGATATTAATTAGAAATCAAAATTTCCAAATTCATGTGCCATTGGGAAACTGCCAAACATAGAGAGACGACTGTCTCACACACCAGAATACCATTTGGGTGTGCCAAATGACTATTTCAGCTGTCACAAGTTGTAAAAATTCAAGATCTTCTCGTCCATTCCACTCCTGCACAATCCCATGAAGACTGGGAACCCTGACCCTAAACTCGCATATAAAAGGAGGGGTATTGGGGGATTCCCAGAACACATGATAGACAACTGAGAATTAAGTCCTCTGACAACTATTGTCCTCTCTACTTGTGGTAACTGATAGATAACAGGCAAGTTCTACCCGATAGGGAGGTATAACCAACGGGAGAGAACAACTGAGAAGTTGTTGTTGTAGGAGAGAAGGTTGGTGACTAGTACACCAATAGTAGGGACAACTCCTTCATGTCCATTCTTGGTGAAAGACATGAGTTCTAGTTTGTTCGTGTGGACTCTAGAGGTAGGAGATTTTTGGCTACTACTTGGAAAGTAAAGTCAACCTACAGTCCGTGGTGATACCACGGGAGTTGCTATAGAGGTTACGTAGACAGTTGTTCGTGGTGAAAACCAGGTGCTGCACAGCCACCGTTTAAGCACAACTTCGAAGTAGTTCCAAAGAAGTGAGTTTTGTCACTGGTCTTTCTCTAGGACTAGGTATAACTCGCTAAAACCATCCATACTATTTCATAGTAGGATCTTGCTATTATGGGAATATATATAGATAAAATTTTTGTTTCCTCTTCAATAATCTGTGCCCATATTTCCCAACACCGATCGGATCACTTAGTGAACCAATCGGCTCAAGGTTGTAAAATGAGTGGTTCATGTCATGAGACTCTCGATTCACATATCATTTCGATTACATCAAGGATTAGTGTTGACATCATGTTGTGTATTAATCGAATTATAATTGCGATTGGGAAACATGACAAAATGATTGGTTCAAGGGTTGAACCAATCGGCTCACATGCCAACCAACTGGTTCACCTATGAACCAACCATTTTTCTACTCATTGGATTAAAAAAATTGTGAAAATTTGGTCCCTTCCACTCCCGCTCAGACTAGGAACCTTGACCCTGACCCTCCTATATATAGAGGGGTATAGGGTGCTTCCTAGATATAATATAAGCTTCTCTGAAAAATTTTTTCATCTCAGGTTGTGGTATCCAAGAGAATTTGAGTAAGTCCTACCCGATAAAGGGAGGGATAGTAAGGGAGAACAATAGTGGGAGAGCAAGTTGGTGCTAGTACACCAACAGAAGGGATAACTCATTGTCAGTTCTTCTAGAATGATAGGAGTTCCCAGTGATCTATGTGGACTACTCTAGAGGCCTGGACCTTTACCCTCTTGGAAGACAACATCAAGCTGCCATCTGTGGTGATCAATCAGGAGCTGTTGAAGACGTTGTTCGAGTGCGACTTGAACAAAGGTGCATACTATGAAAAGTAGATTGTCGTTATACTTACTCCAGGACCAAGTATATCCTCAAAACCTTCCTTCCCATTATATGGTTGTTGACGCAATCTACTGTTATAAAGGAAATACGGTAATTAATTTTTTATTTATGTTTCCTACTCTGCTGCCATATTTCCCTATAGTGGTATCAAAGCCACACCAATTCACTATGTTTTGGAATAATCTACATGATCAGATTTTTAGCTTTACAATTATCTATTACATACTATGCAAATACTAAAATTGATTAATGTGCATTTTTTATTAAAGACCACATACAATCCCAAACTAATATATATATATATATATATGTGTGTGTGTGTGTGTGTGTGTATATATGTATACATATATATGTATATATATGTATATATATATATATATATGTATATATATATATGTATGCATGTATATAAATATTTATATACATATATATGCATATATATATATATATATCGACAAGGAGTGCCTCAAGTAGTCAAGCACGTTGTCCCCTAACAAAGGGACCCGATTCGATTCCCAGTTGCCGCCTTGATTTACCACCCTCCCAGGCTTTTAGCCTCTACCACGGGCATGAGAGGGGGGGAGAAATCATTCTCTCTTGATCCCATATATATATATATATATATATATATATATATATATATATATATATATATATATATATATATATATATGTGTGTGTGTGTGTGTGTGTGTGTGTGTGTGTGTGTGTGTGTGTGTGTGTATGTATGTATGCATGTATCTATCTATCTATCTATCTATATATATATATATATATATAATATATATATATATATATATATAGAGAGAGAGAGAGAGAATCAGGCTCTAGTATACACTCGAGTGTACCGGAGACACCGTACACCTCAGTCATTTTCAAAGATGTAGTAATTTTTTTTAAATCTAAACTATTGATATTCTTAAATATCTTAAGAAAATACTATAGCCATCTCATTTGGGCACTTATAGGTCATGCATCTAAAGGAGACAAAAATCATGCATTTTAAATTAGTTTTGTGCATCAATTTTGTTGTCCTTGGATGAGTGACTTACACTCATCCAAATGAGCTCAAATTTTGTATGTGGCCTATTATTATTGTAACCATGAAGATCAATGGATTATATTTTAGAAAAATATGGCCTTGATAGGCAAACACCATAGGGGTGTACAACATGATATGTACACTCGAGTGTATTCTAGCCTGACTATATATATATATATATATATATATATATATATATATATGTGCAATTTACATGAGTTTCCCTAAAAGTTAGTTTTGATGGTGGATGTATAGCATGGTTATGGCCAATAGCCATAAATATATGTACATTGTGATTGTGTTTATTTATTCCTATTTTATCTCAGTTTGCATACAAAGCATCTACCTTATCTTCTAATTGTAAAGTATTATTCTCTCCTACCTTTGCTCACCTCAAATGTTACCCAAGATTTTGCTATTATCATGTAATATGTAATAGAATTAGGACAGTTTAATTTTTGTAACATTGAACAAGACAAGCCACTCATTTTAGAAGACGAGCTGACCGGCTTGAGGACCTAGGAGGAGTCGAACCACTCATTGGTGGACCACACACTAGACGACTTGGGAGACATCTGATTGACTCAAAAGGATCTGAGTCGATCATCTCAAGGACTTAACTGAGTTTATGCATGTGATGTAGACCCTAGGTGGTGGTAATTCCTATTGTCTCTAAGGAATTACAGTAGAATGGCCATAACCATCACTTGTGTTGTATTGCATGATTACATTTTTGGGATATAACATGTATATGATACATACTATGATATGTGGTGATTTGATATATATATATATATATATATATATATATATATATATATTAAGCCTTTGAGATTAGGCTTAAATAAGTGATCTTAATGAGATTAAAAACCTAAAATCATGCAGATGACTATGGCAAGGAGTTGTACATGTCATCTATCTAAGAATTGTATAAGATACAATTGTGAAATGTTTCCTACCTTAATGATTGATTATGAACACTAGTGTTGCCCGAGTAATAATTCAATTGTTTTGTATATTGGCTCGCTAGAAGGTTGTACTCTTCAATATTCCAAATTGATATGTGAGAGCTATCAACTTGAACAAAATAGTGGGATCGATAACTAATTAAAAGGCCTAATTAAATATCATCAAATTTTATTCAAATCAAATCAAATAAAAAATGTTTTGATAAATACTTATTTTCTCTTGTAGAATCAAGTGACAGTCAAATTGTAATTTTGATATATCCTTAGGAAGGACAAACTTATCGGGACAAATTTACATGAATGATTTTGGACTTTGAGAAGGGTTTACAATGAAGAGAAAAAACTATAAGTTCTAGAAACACCAGTTCCAGAAATACCTACTCCTTATGTACAGAGGGTTGAAGTGGATTCTTACTGGAAGCATGATGATGATGTCTTGGACATAAAACAACTTATGCTAAGATGCATGAACTATGAGTTGCATGAGAAATGTGAAGATATGAGGATTCTTGAGATGATAACACATCTTAAGAAAGTGAACCATATCATACAAAGAAAGAAAAGTACAATGTCTCAAAGGCATTCTTTGATTGTAAGATGGCATAGGGAGACCTAGTAGAGACCCATGTGCTCAATATGATTAGACATGTGAGACATCTAGAAGAATTGGGACTCTCTTTGAGCTAAGAGTTTGCCATAGATATATGATTCCACAATCATTTCCTGAATGATATAGCCATTTTATCACGTGTTACCACTTGTGTAACATGTCCAACTTGTTGTCACATTTTCTTGGCATGCTGATAAATGCCTAAATGAGTATGAAGAAGGACAAATCCATAATAGTGATCAATGAGATGGAATCCAAGTATGAAAGCAAGGCCATGAAGAGTTATGAGGCTAAGAATAAATCCTGATCTCCAACACTCAAAATAAGGACAAAGAAAAGTACAAGAGGAGTTTGTCCTTTGTATTTTAAGGGATTCAGTAAGATGAAGATGGAGATACATATCTCGACTTTAGGTATATACATTATTTAGATAAATTTATCCACTTCTTCATTGTGGGTACTAAATATTTGATGTGGGTGTCACATATGTTAGAATATGCAAGATCTGAAAATAAGTAAGCCTTTAAGAAAGGGTGAGGTCAAACTGCAAACCACAATTAGAGAAAGAGTTGCTTCTACCATAGTTGAAAACTATAGTTTATCTCTACCCACAGGCTTATAATAGAGTTAATGAACCACTATTATGTATATACTATAAATAGAAACATCATTTTTGTGTTATATATGGACAATGATGGATATGAATTTCATATTAAGAATGATCGATGTTCTATTATAAAAGATGAGATCTTTTATGGCAGTGCCCCAATGTCTTATGGTATTTATTTGTTGGAACTAAGGAAAAATGTTTATAAGGTAAATAGCAAAAGATTAAAACTCAATAACATAAGTAAGACATATGTTTGGAATTTTTATCTAGGGTATATAAATGAGAATCACACATCTAGACTCCGTAAGGATGGTTATCTAGACTCTTTTGATTTTGAATCAATAGAGAATTGTGAATCTTGTTTGTTGAGCAAGAGGACCAAGTATCCTTCCATTGGAAACAATGAGAGGGTTAGTGATCTATCATGACTCATACATATTGATGTATGTGGCCCTTATAGGACAACTACTAGAGGTGGTTATCAGTACTTCATTACCTTCACTAATGACTTTAGTAGGCATGGTTATGTTTACATGATGAAACATAAGTAAGAAACCCTTGAAAAGTTCAAGGATTTCATTGATGAATTACATAAACAACTTGGAAAAATTATTAAGGCACTTCATTCTGATCGAGATGGAGAATACTTAAACCAACAGTTTGAGGACCTTCTGTGAGCCTGTGGTATCATATCATAATGGGATCCACCCAGAACACCTCAACATAATGGTGTGTCAAAAATAAGGAATCACACATTACTAGATATGGTGCTATCAATGATGAGTTTTGTTGAACTTCCAACTACCACTACTACAGAATTGGTTATTTAGAGCCTTTAGCATCAGTTTCTAAGTGACACCCAAGTGGGCGCTGCTAAAAGTTGACACCTTCTGTGTCGGTTTCTAATCGACGCCATAACCCTTCCCACCACCAAGAACGCGCCAGTAAGAGAACTATAGGCATCAGTTATTAAAGAAAATTGACACTATATCATGGTTAAATATGTCGGTTATTAAATAAAAACTGACGTCATAACCCTTCCTGCCACCGAAAGCGTGCCAGCAAGGGAACTATAGGCGTCAATTATTAAAGAAAACTGACACTATACCATGGTTAAAGACGTTGATAATTAAACAAAAACCGATGCCATTACTATTCCCGCCACCAAGCCAGCGAGGGCACAAAGACATCGGTTTTTTGCTAATAACTGATGCCGTATGTCTTTGGTGTCAATTTTATACAAATAACTGACACCCATGTTCTAGTTTTTTTTCTTATTAGTTTGTAGGGATGTTGTATGGCTGGTCAGCTGGATGCAGAACCTACAGTTCAGTTCTGAACTGCAAGTTTACAACATCCAATGATATCAGCCAACAATAGGCCACAAACCTACAAAGTCATTCACTTTGGATGCTTAATATGAAGTTGCATGTAGCATGTGGCCATGCAAGCCGGGGGTGAAGGACGAACACCAGTAACCCAATACTTTGACATGGAGGATAAAGCGTCCCTGAGAGGGAATGGGAGTTCACCACTATGGATGTTGTGATAAGTCTCCCCTCGAACAAGAAAGATCAAGATGCAATATGGGTTATGGTATAACGCCTTACCTAGATGACATGAGGAAAAAAGAGTATTGTCAAGGGACAGATCAAGTTGAACTACTTATAAGAGAAAGAGATGGTTCTACTACACCATGATGCAAGTTCAAAAGTTCTTGAGTATAACCTAAGGGTTCACTTCCATGAGGTGGAAGTAGATACATGAAGGACTCAATGATAGTATAGTTTATCACCCCAAACTAATGGTTAGTACAAACCAGACTAGAGGGTCTGAGGAGAGCATGTGTTCTCATTCAGGGTGATACATGGAGACAATTCTTAAGATGTGATGTTAACCACCCTAGTCTTTATCAGGATGAAAGAAGTTCTAGAAAGAGGTTGTGTCGGTCACCACTTCATGATGTTGGTGAACGAGGCCTCATGAAGGTCAGAAAAGAACCATAGTGTGTGCAAATGAAGTCACTTTGATCGTGCAATGGCTGAGAGAGCCCAGTGGTGATATGAGTCACGAGTAGATGCAAAGCAGACTGACATGCAATGCACTATGGGAGAATATGTGATGTGAAAATCTGACCCCTCTAAGCTATAGCTGAGAAAGCTGAGTCCCCGATATATGGGTCCATTTGAGATGGATGGGTGGAGATGGTTGTGTTTAGCCTTACCCCTCAGGATAACATGATGTGTAATGTGTTCCATGAGTCCAATCAAGAGCACTATGTGAGGTACCCAAGCCATGTGTTGAACCTTGAACCTATTCAGCTTTTGAGAGGCTGAAATGTCCTGAGTCACCTATGAGGGTACTATATACCAAGGTAAGAAAGAACTCATATGAAAGAATATGAGATGATGAAGGTTTTTACGGAGCACCATGGAAAGGGGTGAAGCCACATGGGAGCCATGATGGACATATGAAAGGCTTATCCTATTTGTTTGTTTACTTGAGGGAATTTTGAGGGAAAAATTCCTATAAGAGGGGAAGGATGTTACAACCCTGAGTTTTGGGTTCATGTGGTGAGAAATTCGATTTCTCATAATAAGGATAAATGAACAAATAATGATGTATCTTGATTGAATGCATGAATTTCGTTTACAATAGCCTTGATGACTGTGTTGTGGGCTTTATTGGCTATTGGACCCAATAACAAGGAATTTCAATTAGTAAATGAATAATGGAGTTCTTGAGAAAAGAAAGGTGTGGAAACCTCTAGAAGGCAAAAGAACTTAATCCAAAAGTGGATTTCGTGCCACATGGGTTCCTTGGGTTCCAAGGAGTCCAAAGTTGCAAAAAGAAAGCAATAAGAAAAGAAAAGATCAATTAAGTATTTCTTTATTAAGAAAGAAATTGAAAACAATGGTAAAATGTGGAAAACAAGTGAAAAGAGGTAGAATTGAGTAATACTTAGTGGAATTTCGTATCCCAAGGATTCCTAATGATAAAAGGAATACCAATGAGGAAAATAAAAGAGAAATTCTCAAAAAGAGATATTTTAATAAGAAATAAACATGATAATGAGAAATAATGCATTTAGATGCATCTAGAAGGATAATGAGTATCCAATAAAATGGATTTCAAAATAATAGAGTTTCTTGGGATCCAAGGAGTCCCAATAAAGAGGAAAGAAAGAGAAAATACGAAAATTGCAAAATAAAGGGATAATGGGAATACATAATTAATGAATTATGTGGTTTTGTTAAGAAGAAAGTATTTTCTACTTAAGGAAATATATTTTCGTGGCTAATATACTAAAAGGCATGAATAAAGAGAATAAGAGAGAGAATTTTCATATTTCTAATTATCCATGCAATAAAGAATATCAAGAAGGTAGATAGGAGAGAGAAGAATTTCTTCTCCATAAAGGAATTTGATTCATATTGGAAAAAGAACTAGTTGACCCATAGATGGTCATCTTAGGGTGTGGATCCTCACCCTATATAAAGGGGTAAAGCCCTAGTTCGAGCCCGAGAGAGAGAGAAAGATCCCACATTCTCCTCCTTGTTCCTTATGTGAAAACCCTAGTCGAGGGTGTAGTTCTATACCTGGAGCAACATGGGTGTGTTTTGTGGTTTTACTCGAGGCGAGAAACCTCCACGACCTCCCAGGACCGATTGGCTACCGCTCCAACGACCTCGACTTCACGAAGTTGCAGCTACATGGCTGCAACGGAGGCCATGCTTGGCAGGTCGAGTGCCCATGTACTAGCCAGCTAAACCACGACATGGGGGGTTCCCTAGATGCGACTCATGGCAGAGGAGCTTGGGCGGCCAACGGCGGCGGTCCATGAACTCTGGAGAGGAAGGGCATGCCCACGTGGGCTACAGATAGGCGCCTAGGGCGGTAGCCCTCGATCTACCCAAGGTTGAAGAAAGGAGAAGCACGTTGGACAATTATGCCCTCTGCGGGCTAAAGAAGCATCCACTTAACCCTGGGGTGTTTTGGACTTTTTGAAATGTTTCCAAAGCAACAAGGCAATGTTGCATGAAGTAGGCTACGTTGCACCTCTGCATTGGCCCACAGTAAGTTATTTTTGTTAAATTCGTATCCCAATAACCGTAGCTCAGATAGATGCGCATTATACATGAATTGTTTAGAAAAATGAGGGGAATCCATTAAAAATATAATTGGAGCATGATTCTGCTTGCAATTTGAAAAGTAATGGAAATTGTTAACTTTAGTGTAATAGTGATTAAGAAACTCTATTTGGATATGATTAATGTGATTAGTAGGGTTTAATTGATGGTTAAAGTTGATATTAACCTGTTAATGATAAAAAGGGACATTAGCAACAAAAAGGATGAACTTTGCATGTAATTCGTTTAATTTAGAGTTTAGATGCATAAATAGGCTTTAATGGGCCTTGAAACCCTAATGTTGGTAATTAGGAATACTAATGGCTTTAATTATTCGATTTCATGTATATAACTGATTTTTCATGGTTATAAGCTATTTCGAGCATTAAAGTTCCTAATTTATGGATAAATAACCTTAATATAGAAATTAGGGTTTTTGAATGAATCAAGGTAGAATTAATAATAAATAACGTTCATATGAGTATTAGAGCATAATGAACTACAAATTGATGATAAACAAGCATAATGACTTTGTCATGGGTTAAAGAGGATAAAAATGGTAGCTTTAATGAAAAGAGGCTTAATGGACTTATTTAATGGTTAATTATGCCTTAAAACTGAAACTGAGGTTTAGATGTTGAGATAATTAGGGTTTAAAATAGTAAAAGATGAAGGGAAACCCTCATTGCAATGGAAACCCTAAAAGTGGACTAGAAACCATAGGAAGCGAGCTAGATTTAATAGATCTTAATGACATGAGTAATAGAAGGAAATTGTATAATTGTTTCAAGATCTTATTGAATGCCTGCTTGCCTATTGATTGATTGGACAATTTTAGTCTCACATCAACTTGACAGGTATGTGGTTAATTATGGTTAATCGCATTAGTTTCCCGAGGGTTTTCTATATGTTTCCTCGTATTGAATGCAATCTAAACAGTTGGATGTCCATACTTGTAAAATTATAAAGTCACTATGGTTATCACAATTATAAAGAAATATGTATTCTCGCACCTACATGCCACCCTGATGGAAGATGCCATAAAGGTTAGGCCCAAGAGGGTAGACCCATGGGAACCATGAGAGCTGACCCCAGACACCAAGCTCGAGAATGAGAAGGTGGTCTATGATGCATGACTAAGGAGCTCCATGAGAGGTGACTCCTAGGCACCAAGCTCAGGATTGAGAAGGTGGCCTTAAGTCAATGGCAAAAGAGAAACCCTAGAGGGGTATGCCAGGGTTAGGGCAAAAGAGGTGGAGAATGACACATTGAAAATGTAAATTGTCTTGTTAAATAATTCGATTGTGATTATTAAGTTGTTAGCCATATCTGTGAAATTTTGGATGTCCCCACATACCGGCATATTTCGATATGCTGACCGACATTTTGTTTGTCGGCGTTTTAGGTACAAGCTTGAAAGGCACAAACAGTAAAGTGACACATCGTGAAAATAAGAACTAAAGTACAAGGAGAGTTAGATAGAATAATTCAAGTTGTGGATAGATAGTTTTCCAAAGTTTTCAAAAGGTATGCAAAGTTTTATTTTAATACTAGATTTAAGTTTAGTTGGTAAAGTTTATTAATTGCTATTTATTATTTGTCGAACCTTTGATCCAGGTTATTGGTTAACGGCTCTGACCTTTCGGTCTCTCTTAATTGGGGGTTACCGGGAGGCGGGGTCGTTACAACATCACCAACCTAAAATTTGACAAAAAAAACACACTTACAGGATATAACTATAAATGAATATATAGATAGAAACCTCAAGGATATAATTTTTAAAACTTACACTGTGAGGCGGTGCATTGACATCCTCACCCTCACGGTAATCATCAGCACGGTCATCAAGAGAATGCTCAGCCATTTCAAAGTTCACATTCACATTGTAAAGTAATTCACTTTGTAAAGTTCACATTGTAAAGTTCACATTCACATTGTAAAGTAATTCACATTGTAAAGTTCACATTCAGAAAAATAAAACATATAAAAAATATAAACATGCATGCCTCTAATATTGCAATCTTTTATCAATTAACAATCCTTCATTGTGATATTCGCGCACATACAAGTCATCATTAGCTTCAATATTTGGTGGTGTTGGCAACCCAACTGAGAATGGTCTAGAGTCATCATACTTATCTTAGTATTGTTCTTCATCTATAGGATCTTCAATGAACTGTCTTTTACCATAAAGAACAACCGGCCATTTATCATTTGCAGGATCATCGATATAAAATACTTGTTTTACCTGTGATGCCAATATGAATGGTTCACCCTTCTCGCCAATCTTTTCAAAGTTCACTAATGTGAAACCTAATTCATCCACTATAATTCCTTTGGTGTTATCAACCCAATTACATTTAAAGAGCGGAATTCTGAAATCTACGCAGTCAAACTCCCATATGTCTTCAATGACACCGTAATATGACATTTTAGCTTCACGTGGACTCTAATCCTTTGTACTTGCAAAAAACAATGAAGACGCTTGAAGGGTGACCCCACTATTTTGGACGAAACTCTTATCATTTTGACGCTTTGTGTAATATGAGAACCCATTTATGTCAAACCCATCATAAGACATAACATTCAATTTTGGTTTAAAGGTGAGGCATTTGATAGTTTCTGTAAGATTATCTGGTGTTTGAGATAGTTGATATAAGACTTTATCTTCAAATCACTTAATAAATGTCTTGTTATGCTCTCTAGAAAGCCACATTGAATTGGCTCGACGATATTGTCTCTTGATGAAATTGGTATGTTCCTCGATATAAACACTCACTTCATCGATGTTGTGTAAAATATACAAGTGACCTTGTTCCAACTGTTCATGGCAGATTACTTTCATCTGTGATCCCAAAATTCCTTTGCCAAAATGCTCCTCAATATTCTTGTCATTAACATGAGCGTAATTATCACTCAAAAAGTCATTGCAAAAATCCATAACCTCTCTCGCCATATAACCCTCAATAATACTTCCTTCAGGCTGATAACGGTTTCAAACATCACCTTAAAAAATGATCATGTATCATTCAAAGGGATACATCCAATGCAAGAAAACTGGTCCCAACATTTTCACTTCCGTAGTCAAGTGGACAACAAGATGTACCATGATATCAAAGAATGAGGGAGGAAAATACATCTCAACCTGACATAGGGTAAAAACCACTTCTCTTTGTAATTTATCGAGAGTATCAGGATCAATAACTTTGTTGCACAGACTGTTGAAAAAGAAACAAAGTCTGGTGATTGCAAACCTTACATACATCGGCAATATAGATCGAATTGCCATGGGCAATATTTGTTGCAGATTTAAGACCTATCAACTTCAGATCTTTCATTGATACCAATGTACGGATGTTGGATGAGTAACCCTATGGCACCTTAACATTTACCAAGCATTCACAAATAGCTTTCTTCTCCTTTCTCGACAATGTGTAACAAGCGGGAGGTAAGTATGTTCTCTAATCGCTACTAACTAATTTTGTTAATTCTTTCCTTATTCCCATTTCACATAGGTCCATTCTGGATTTTATCCCATCCTTAGTCTTACCTGGTATATTCAACAAAGTACCGATGATGTTATCACAGACATTTTTCTCAACGTGAATGACATCGTTACAATGCCTGACTGCCAAAGAACTCCAATAAGGAAGATCCCAAAATATTGACTTCTTCCTGAATAAAGATTTATCACTTCGTGTTGCCATCGTACATTGAGATCTCTTACCAAATTCATTGGCAAAGTCTTTTACTCTTTCATAAACATCCTCCCCTGGTATAGGTTTAGGTGCACTCCATTCCTCATTCCTTCCATTGAATGTTTTACGCAACCTACGATACGGATGGAATTTTGGAAGAAACCTTTGATGACCAAGATATATGGTCTTGTCGCTGTGTTTTAGTCATATTGAATCAGTTTTCTCTTCACATATAGGACACACTTTAGATCCTTTGACACTATATCCAGACAAATTCCCATATGTTGGAAAGTCATTCATAGTGCAAAACAACATTCCATGCAAAAACAAATGTCTCTCTTCATGAAGCATCATAGGTCATCACACCTTCACCCCAGAGTTTCTTCAAGTCATCAATCAGAGGTTCAAGATAAACATCGATATCATTTCCAGGTTGTTTAGGGCCCAATATCAATAATGATAGCATAATGTACTTATTTTTCATACACAACCAGGGAGGAAGATTGTATATAACAAGCATAACTAGCCAAGTGCTATGTTGGCTGCTCAATGTCCCGTACAGATTCATCCCATCTATATAAAGCCCAAGTTTTAGATTCTTGACTTCTTCACCGAATTAAGGATACAATAAATCAATCTTATTCCACTGTGGGGAATCAGACGCATGTCGTAGGATTCTCATCATTATTTTTCTTAACATCTGCATGCCACCTCTCAAATTCTTTGCATCTATTGAATTGGCAAACAAGCGTTGAAAGTGTGGTATTATAGGTAGATACCACATCACCTTGGCAGGAGAACCAGTTTTGGACTCCCCCGAAGTCGTCAATTTATACCTTGATACACCACATTTGGGACAATCTTTCAAATCCACAGAGTCCTTTTAAAATAATACACAATCATTCAGGCATGCGTGTATCTTCTTGGCCTCCATTCCCATTGGGCACAACAATTTCTTTAACCGATATGTTGAGATTGGCAGCTCGTTTCCTTCAGGAAGAATTTCTTTCAACAAAGACAACAATGACTTGAAGCTTTTATCGCTCCATCTATTATTAGCTTTCAGCTTATACAATCTCAACACAGCGCTAAGCTTCGTAAACTTACAACCTGTGTATAACGGTATCTCAGCATCATGCACAATGTTTCTAAACATGGGAGGTGGATCGGTGTGCTCTACCCCACAACTATAAAGCATCGTATCAACGATGTCTACTAGAATTGGTCTGTTCACATATACGTCATCGGAGGCAATTTCTTCTTCCACACAAGCACTGCTATCGACATCTACTGATTTTAGGTTTGAAATCTATCCATGTCAGTGCCATTCTATATAGCCTTGTACAATCTTATTGCACATGACATGACTTTTGATTTCGTCACCAGTCCTGACTTTCAAGTTGTTATCGCAATGCCTACACGGATAGTAGAACCTATCTCCAGGTTGTTTCCTATGTTCCTCATCAAATCTAATAAACCGATCAAGACAAGAAATAAACTCTGGGGTGCAATGATTTGGAATGGACATCCATGATCTATCCATTCTATGATCAAAGAGAAAACAAGTATATATTAGAACAAGATTAGGGTCTAGGGTTAAAAGATTAGGGTTTATGGTTAAAACTTTAGGTTTTAAGGTCTTATATATAACAAATGTGTACCACCTATCCCATTCTTAAACACCTAATCTCACTAGTAAGTGTATAATGTGTATTGGGTTTTCAAGAAAATTTCGGCACCATTTCCATGTTGTTCTCCAAATACATATGTACACAGAGAACAAATGGGGGAAATGCTACCGAAATTTTCTTGAAAACCAAATACGCATTATACACTTACATCCTAAGTGAGATTAGGTGTTCAAGAACAGTCCCAAACCGGGGACTATCCAAGATTTACTCCTAATGACTAAATCTTGGACGGGTTTCTAGGCCAACAAAATATAACACCACTCATAAGTAGGTGGGTCTGATCACATTAAATTTTTAGGATCGAACCTAAGGACAATTTTTCTTAAGGCCAATTTGGATTTTAGTCCAATTAAGAAAAAGTGATTAACAAGGTTGGATCGAGTTGACTATCTTTTTATATAACTAAATTATGTAAGGAAGTAAATAAAATAAAAGCAAAAATTAAAAATAAGATAAAAGAATTATAAAAGAACATAGACATAAGATTTCACCACCACTACATATATTTTCTCACTTATATTGCATCACTCACAATTTGGATATTATATCAAGGGTCAAACACATTCCAGATCTTGTTAGAGTACGTAAATTACAAGGACAAAGTTCCCCATTGAATTGAGGTCTCACTACTTATATATCATGAACCCATTACCCCAGAGAATGTCATTCTAATGTCACATCTAGGTTTCAATGATGATTTATTGATGCTCTAATTTCATATACATATGTCTCTACTATAGGATTTTAATAGACATGATAAGTACCTAATCTATAGAGCATTATTAAATAATAAATCAAGAATTCAATAGTTTCAAACATGCAATAATTCACAATGCAATGTTATAAACTACAGGCAACATGGTTAATCCCCACACTCTAGTAGACAAACTAACCTTAAATATAGTGATGTATAAGAGATTAAGAAGAATCTTTTCTTAGGTAAGAGTAAGATGAAGCTCATTGATTATTAGTGATGTATAAGAGAAGCTCCATGAACTAACAAAACCACCCTTTAAACAACAATTATAATCTCTAATCACATTCTTCAGTGTCTTATAACTCCACATCAACCCGCCAATGGTTGTCTCCAACTCTCCCCAATGATTTCTAGGGTTCTGGATGGATCTAGATAGAATGCTATTCTCTCTTTAGATGTCCCTCCCTTTGGTTTCAAGTCAACTGACATCAACCAACGACTCTAAGGAATTTGATGTGGATTTCCAATGCTAGTTCGATACTAGGTGGAGGAAAAAGTGGAGGAAGAAGGGTACCTTCGTAGGTTTGAGTGGAAGCACTGAGTAGGAGAGCAGGAGCACCGAGCGGCGGCCGAAGCAGTGAGCAGGCGAGTAGGCGGCCGGAGCAGCGAGTGGAGGCGGTGGCGGCGAGTAGAGGAGCAGTGAACGGCGACCGGAGCAGCGAGCGGCGGCGGCGGCGGCGGTGAGTAGAGGAGCAGCGAGCGATGGCGAGCAGAGGAGCAGCGAGCGGAGGCGAGCAGAGGAGCAACAAGCGGCGGCGAGAAGGGAATCGCCGGACCTAACCTCAATCGGGAATGAAATAGAGAGAGGGGAAGAGTCTAGTTCACCCAGGTGCTATTAAGTTAACATTAGACGTTAATTATTAAAAAGAACCAACACTTAAAACAATTGGTGTCGGTTATCACACAAAACTGACACCTATGTTCATTGATAGTCGTCAGTTTCAACTAGAAAAACCGACGTTTATCTACATATGCCGACAAAAAAAATGTTCTCGAATTATGACCATAGTCGTCGGTTTCCGTAGCAAACTGACGCCAAAGGGGGTGAAACTTTTTGCGGGGACAACACTCAAAAACACATCAGCGTCGGTTATTGCAAGAAACCCGACGATGAAAATGGGCCCAATTTTTGTCTTGTGACAAACCTTTAGTCGTCGGTTAATTTGTCAACAACTGACGTCATATGTTAAATTTTGGAGGTAATTTTTTTCACTGAAAAATTCATATTTGGCGGGCGATTTTAGGCGTCGGTTGCTTATTGAGGAACTGACGCTAAATAAAAAGTGATACTCATGTCTAGCCACTCTTCACATATAGATGTCAGTTTTTGTATTCAATCGGCGATGTAGGGTTTAGGCGTTGGTTTCTTGTATACAACCGACACCGCTAAATGTGAAGTTATAAGCTATTTATATAGTAGTGTACCTTCTGGTATTATGCTCTTGAAACTGTTGTGTTCATACTAAACTGTGTACCATCTAAATTGGTTAAAATGACACCATATAAGATATGGTATGGGAAGCATCCCAATGTGTCTTTTATGAAGATTTGGGGTTGTAAAATGATGCATTGAATATTAGTTGTTGTTTGTAGGATATTTTATTATGTATTTTGTGCATATTTTCTCATTTTAATGTTATTTGTGCATGGTTTATCATTATTGTCCTCTGACATACTTTTCATCAAATATTTGCAGTTTCTACTATTTCATATTGATTTATCATTATTTATAGGACTTATGTTCTTCTTTGTTAAATTTTAGGTAAATTGACAAGTCCTAGATCAGCTCGGTGCTACTAATGACATTGTTAGTGGTACTGACAATTGAAGAGAGGAACAGAGATGAGACAAAGGAACTCAGTGGTACCGATAGATTAATTCATGATACCTACATGATCAACAGTGACACAACCAAAGTGGTTTGGTGCTACTGACCTCCAGTTGGTGGAATCAACTTCTACCTAGAAAATTGTAAGGATATGTCAGGGAGAAACTCGGTGCTATTGACACTTCGTTCATGGAACTAACACTTCATATAGATTCACGATTCAAAAAAGGACTCAGTTCCACCACTGACTTGTTGTGATCAAACAATATGACTAGGGAGGATTTTATCCAGACCTAATGATCAAGCTAAAGTTCATTAAACGATAGAGGAGAACCGTGAGAAGATATAGGAGAGGAGAAAGCTTGTTCTGGATGTTTCGAGCACTTCTGGTGGATAGTTTTGTAGACGAGAGACAACAAATCACCACGTTCATCAGAGGGAGACATCTGGATCATCTTCTCTAGGGGTTTCATTGATTCATTAATGTTTTCCTCATCCTTCCCTTCTCCATCTATTTGTATGGGAATTGAAACTATGCGAGGCTAATCCTCTAATTCCTTATGATATGGGAGTAGCACGGTTATGCACTTAATTGACAATTATGAGTTAATATTTATGTTTCTCTAAATTTTAGACATAACTCTATAATTGATTCATGAATTATCTATGCTTGATTACCATACTTGATTTCCTAGACCATTAATTTCTTCGAGAGAGGTATTAAGGGTTGGATAGGTCATAGATTTACATAGCCTAGATTGAGCCTTGAGAAAGAGCTTATGGTTATGATGGGTATAACCCGAAGGTATCATTAAAGCACCTAACTAATAATTAAATTGCTACGAGATTGGGATTTTTATTAGATTGGGTAGTGCATTATGTTGAAAGAGTGGGTAATTCTTGCTACAGGTCCCTTGATCCAAGCTTAGGAGACTGAATACTGATACGTAACATCAATTGTAGTATAAGCTATGGTGAAACTTTATTTCCTAGGGAATCCATTCCAATTGTGATCACGACCTCAATAACTAAGCTTTAATTCTTGCAATTAGTTAATTAATCAATCAAACACCTTTTTTACTAGTCTAGATGATTAAGTCATAGTTAGTAGTAGTGTATGGATTCATGTTTCCCTATGTTTAATATCCATGCCTCTTTTGGCCTATATTACTTTGATATGTGCACTTGCGTTTAATACATGTAGTAAACATGCATAAAGTTTTTAGTGTCACTGCCTGTGAAATGGTGAATCCTACACTACAAGTGTTGTGTCCGGCCACTCTAGGCCACAATTTTAGTTTTTTTTCTTTCCTTTAATTTAAAATTAAAATTCAAATATCCATTCAATTCCTTGTATCCATTTCTCTCATTGATCCTACTATTTTTAGGTACTAGTGTATGGTTCAAATTAGAATCACCGACTACAGAGAGTCAACTCCACACAGTGCTAGCAAGGAAGAACTCTTGCGTAGGGCAAGAGAGTACAATGATTTTGTAGGTGGATTTATCCCAACTCCACCACCATAGGCAACACAACTAGAATAACCAGAAATAGGTGATGGTAATGTGGAAGCTGAAGAGCAGACTGTCTTGGAGAAGATGAAGACATCCTCATCTACAGTTCAGTTGGGACTAATAAAAAGGTAGACAGTAAATGTGGGAAGCTATGAAATTCATCCAGGGTTGGTGGCTATTATATAATCATATGCTTTTCATGAGAACAATATGGAGGATCCAATGTCTAACATAAATAATTTTGTGGAAAGTTGTGATGTGCAAGAAATTGACAGGTTCCCGGCAATAATGATTTATCGGAGGTTATTTTCTTATTCACTAGCAAAGAAAGCAAAAACATGGTTTTCAAGTCTTCCTCCAGAACATGGGATCAAATGATTGATGTCTTCTTTGAATGCTATTTTCCACCCCAGAAGAGAAATGAGCTAGTTGGAAAGATCTATAACTTTAAGGAGCATGCAGAGGAGTCTTATTTAGAGGCATGGGAGATATTCCAGAACATGTTCATGAAGGTCACTTATTATGGGATTGATCTTTACGACCAAGAAAAAACCTTCTATTATGGGTTGGATAAGTGTAGGATCCAAAAATATTCTCAACAACAAGGCAACCAGGTTTCATGAAATTCTAAAGAATGTGACTAAAAATTAGTCATGGGGAGAGGAAATAGAATATCCACAACTATCAAAAGTGCTGGAGAATCCAAAGTCATTACAACATTCAATGAGAAGTTGGACAACCTTTCCAACAAATTAGATCAAAAGTCAAGAAATTCATCAGGAGGCAAGGAATAGTAATGCATGTAAATGCAGCAATAGAACTACATGGGAAACAATGAATATTCGTGGAGGAAGGATCCCAAACTTTTTGTGGAAGGTTCCCAACAATTTTCAATAGGACCTGTCTTAAGAACAACAAGACAAGTCAGTGCACAACAAAAGCATCAGCAAGACAGGGGGGCCAACAAGATAGACCTCATAGAAGACATGCTAGGTGAGCTAGTCAGTCAGAATGAGACAATTATAGGACAAACATAGAGGGACTTACAAAATCAAGGAGCACAAATGCATAACATAGAGAACTAGGTATCACAGATAGAAGCATAAGTAACATCCTTGAAGAAGACGTCTCATCATGGATTCCCAACTAATACTAACATTCCATCTAACAACCAGTAGGTGAAAGCAGTGTTACTCTATAGTGGGAAGAAATTTTTGAATGAATAAAAAACCATCCCAGAGGAAAATGATGAGGCAGGTAACATAGGACCAGTGTTGGCTACTGATCCACTTGAACCAGACACCACATCATAAGAGAAGGAAGTTGAATAGGAAACTAACAAGCCAAAGGAGGACAAGAAGGACACATATGTTCCACCTCACCAAAGGAAGTTGGTGATTCTAGTGCCATTTTCAAATATCTTGACACAAAGAAGGTTGATGAGAATTTCCAGAAGTTTCTAGATTCCTTTAGAAAACTTAATGTCAACACCCCTTTGATAGATGTAATAGAGAAGATCTCGTACTATGGAAAATGTTTGAAGGAAAAAATCAATAAAAAGAGGCTTCATATGTAGTGGTGTTGACAGAGAAAGTTAGTTCACTTATTTGGAGGAGATTACCACATAAGAGGTAAGATCTAGATTATTTCAATATACCATGTTACATTGACACAACCATGATTGGTGAGGCTCTATGCAACTCAAGGTCAAGCATTAATCTCATGCCCTTGACCACATTCAAGACATTGGGACTGAAGGAATCTAGGAAGAGAAACATGACCATATACCAAGCAGACAATTCAGTGGTTAGGCCATATGGTATCTGTGAAGATGTGTTAGTCGAGGTTGACAAATTTGTTTTTCCAACAGGCTTTGTAGTTATGGAGATGTAGGATGATCAATACAATGAACTACTCTTATGGATGCCATTCCAAGCTACAGAAAACATGATCCTAGATATGGGTAGAGGAAGACCGACACTGGGTATTCAAGATGACCGTTTTGAAATAAAGATGTCAGATTTTCAACAAATGGTTGTTGACAAGGCACAATGTCACAAGTTGCAGTAGTTAAAAGGAGAGTTATATTTATTTCTTGGGAAACCATTTTTGTACATGGTTGATATCATGACAAAGGTGTATAAAGACTCTTTGGTAGTGGATATCATGGAGCATACCAAGGAGGTTTCATTGACAAAGATAGTATAGTATCCCGATGATGAAGATGAGGAGGCATGCCCAATGATAGTTGAAGAGAAAACATCTTCCATTCACACCGAAGTATACACACAACTAGAATTGGAGGTGTGAATCATGAATTTGGTGGATGACTGCAATCGTTGTCGTTCTTTGGAGGAGTGTGTTCTATTTCTGAAGGCATTTCCATGTTTTTACACCATGCACTATGAATATTTAGGGCCACCTCAACCACCATTAATCCCATCGTTGTAGAGTCCTCTAGATCTTGAGTTAAATCCACTCCTGCCACATCTAAAGTACATTTTCGTAGAAACAAATGAGCAGCTTCTAGTCATCATTTCAGCCTCATTGAGTGTGCATGAGGATGAGAAATTTCTTATGGTGCTATACAACCATCGAGAAACATTTGGGGAATCTATTGCAAACATCAAGGGGATATCCCCTAGCTTTCACCATCATAGAATCAGAATTGGAGAGGGAGAAAAACTTATAATACAACCTCAATGGAATCTCAATCCAATCATGACCGAAGTGGTGAAGAAATAGGTAGTGAAGCTTCTATCGGTAGGTAGAATCTACGCTATTTATGATTCAAATTGGGTTAGTCAAACACAAGTTGTTCCTAAGAAAGTGGGAATCACAGTCTCAACAAATGCAATGAGTGAGTTGATCTCTACTAGATTAGTGATTGGGCAGTGTGTGTATCGATTATTTCTGATTGAATGTCTCCACACTTAAAGATCCTTTTCCACTTCCCTTCATTGATCAAATTCTTGAGAGGCTTGCCAGCCATTCTTATTTCTATTTCTAGGGTATATTCAGATACCTATCAAGCTACATGACCTTACAAAAGTCTACTGTCACTTGTCCTTATGGCACATTCACTTACTGTCGGATGCCCTTTCACCTTTGCAATGCACTGACTACTTTCTAGAGATGTATGCTTGTTATTTTCTCAGATATGTAGAGTGTTGTCTTGATGTTTATATGTATGATTTTTTGGTGTATGGAGAGTCTTTTGAAGACTAGCTTGACAATCTTGAAAAAGTTTTGCAAATGTGTGAGGACACTCACCTAGTTTTGAATTGGAAGAAGTGCCACATGATGGTGAGTGAAGGGATAGTTTTGGGCACAAGGTGTCCACTAGAGGAATGGAAGTCGATACAGTAAAAATTGAAATCATCTCTAAGATACATACACCCTCATCAGTGAAGGGGATTAGGATTTTTCTAGGACACGTCAGTTTTTATCCATGTTTCATAAAGAATTTTTTTAAGATTGCAAAATTTCTTTCTAAATTGCTAGAGAAAGGAACTAACTTTAATTTTGATGAGTGATGTTTGAAAGCTTTTGAGGTGTTGAAGGAAAAAATGGTCTTCGCACCTATGGTTCAGACTCCATATTGGAGCCAATCATTTGAGCTCATATGTGATGCGTCAGACTATGTGGTTGGGGTTGTTCTAGGACAACATAAGGATGAAACCCCCATTGCTATTTATTATGTGCCAAAAACCCTTAATGATGCCTAGATTAATTACATTAGACCTGAAAAAGAGAATTTGGTAGTACTTTTTCTTTTGAAAATTTCACCAATATTTGATTGGGGCAAGGGTTATTGTTTGGACAGACCATGCAATAATAAAGTATCTACTATGATAGAAAGATGTCAAGTCAATATTGATAAGATGGATTTTTCTATTGTAGGAGTTTGATATAGAAATCAAGGATATGATGGTGGATCAATTGTCTAGGTTGGAAAGAGTAGATGCGGATATCTAGAGATACATGTGGAGCGGCTCCCAGATGAGTAGTTGTTTTCCATGAAAAAGAAGGACCCATGGTTTGCAAATATTGTGAATTACTTGACATGTGGCGAGCTTCCAGAAGATTGGGGGTTTCAAGACAAGAAGAGTTTTTTTCAACTCTTTAAGATTATGTGTGGGATGACCCCATCTTACTCAAAAAATGTAGGGATTGGATTTTGAGGAAGTGTGTGCATGAGTGTGAGATTGAGAGTATCTTGGCACATTGTCACTCCCTACCTACGGTGGGACACCATGGTAGCTCGAGGACAACAAAAAAGGTTTTGGAAAGTGGTTTTTGTTGGCCATTTCTTAAAGATGATTACTGTAAGAAGTGGGACCCAGAGGGGATCCACTCCCCACCAAAATTTGAAGAATAAAAAATCCATTCCAAACACACTCAAAAGGTAAGTCGGGATATGTATACAAACTTCTAATAATGGTATACAACTGACCAATGTATAGTAGAAAAATAAAAGTTATGACTATATTCAATTATACAAAGGTACATCATCATCTCCCATATAAGGTTGACATGGATATTACAACATAAGGATCTAGTAGAGGAAAATTTAAACAATATTGAGTTTGTCTCCAAGCAATATCTTCATGAGTTAGGTTTATGTTGGAAGCCATATACTCCTTATCCTAATCCTAGGATGGTCCTCCATGCTCCTGCTATGCAACTTTGATCCTAGGCCTAGGTGGTTGGGATCACCTAGCAAGAGGAGTAAACAAGGTATGTGTCCAATAAATAGTAATAACATGGTAATATCAACAAAGGATAATAAAGGGTGTATGTTCATCAAGAACAAAGAAAGTCAAGAGTATCAGGCGCACATCAAAATAATCATGCTATGTTAAATAATAAGAAATTCTTGCATGAATGATTAAGTAAGACTAAATTAACTAAGTAGGGTTAAGGCACCTACCGGACCCCAAAAATAGGTGAGGGGAGAGTAAACACATTCCCAATCACCTACAACAACTTTATAAGTGGGAGAGTAAATACATTCCCCAGGACAAAATAACACATGCCCTATCTATGGGGGGTTGTACTTAAGTACCACTACATTGCCTAATAAGCAAAACAAATCATCATGCTAAAAGAAATATTATTGCAAGCTGAAATTTTAGAAATATTGTAGGCGGGGTTCAAAACCCAAGCAAATAATGTAGATTGTGCCAAAAAGATCAATAATAGAAATAAAGGCTTTAGTCCATGCCTCATTGGGAATTTAGGGTTGGATAACAAATATGCCCAACTCAAGGGTAAGATTGCACACACCTCAATTTAGAGCCCTAGTTATCACTTTTCACCAAATTAGTTGATTCCAAGATCACCTTTGCCTAATTTCAAGTTATTCACATGTATTAGGGTTTTATAAAGCATAATTTGTAAAGAAACCCTAATTTTAGACCTATTTGTAAAACTTCAGATTTTGGTCACAAAACCTAGACTAAATGATTCCTTTTCTTTTTTTAATCAAGAAAATGTATCTATTTGTCAAATTTGGAGTTTATATGACTAAGTTATAATTTTTAGGGATTTTATATGATTAACTAGACTTCCAAAAATAATCTTCAAAAATATGGAAATCAAACTCAGGAAACTTTTTTATTAGAAAGATCACATTTGTCAATTACAAATCATATTTATCGATAATTTTTGGACAAGTAGATTAAAAGATATGATATCTACAAAATCATCCAATCACCAAATTAGGAAAATCCATGTCTACAATGAAATCATGAGAGAGAGGGAGAAAGAGGATTCGGCCCACTAACTTGGCCCGCGGGCAAGTCATGTGGTCAAGACCAACTAAGCTTCACACAAAGAAAAAGATAAAGGGGGCAAAAGTAAAAAAAATCCCTTGGTGGAAAACAAAACAAAACAGAAAACAAGTGGGGTAGAAGCGAGAAATTAGGGATCAAATATTGGGAAAAAGGTTTACTTCGAGAATAACAAAGGGGCAGATACATCCCTTGAGGTTTGACGAACATCCAAATATCATTTTCGTCCATGGAGAGAAACCAGATCAACCTAGTGAGGATACTCACCGGCATCTAGTGTGGATCCTTGTGGGTAGAGAGGGCAAGAAAAATCTAGGAGAACAAGATGTTGAAAAAGGAAGTATTGGTGCAGTAGATGCTTACATGTTACCAATGGAACACTTGGTGATGTGAGTAATGAACACCACCTCCATGACATTGAAGAAGGAAATGGTGTGCGACATCGCAAGCCAGGAACCCACAAATCAAATTAAAGGTGGAGTTAAATTCTAGGAAGGATGGTGACCATTGTGCATGGTTTTGTATTCATAGCATAACATTTAATGGGTCTCTGAAATAAGGGGGAAGAAGTGGTTGTGAGGCCCGATTTGGCATTTCTTATATAGGGTACAATAGGGGTTGTTCTAGGTATCAATTTGTGCAGAATCAAATGCATGTTTCAATGGAGAAGAAATCTCCAAAAATTGTTGAGATCAAAGAGAGATACAGATGAGAGGAAGTCAGAACCCAGAGCTGGTAACTATAGTTTGCGGTAAAAAGAAAGGGGGAGGTAGGAAAAGATTTGGGCTCCATCTGATCGTGATCAAGCAGATGTGAAAGAACCCTAGATCTAGAAATTCCGCGTGACATAAAAAATTTCAATAACATGAGGAAAGTTGATATATCAAATGTATTTAAGTTAAATAACTTTTATCTTTCTTTCATAATTTATTCGGGGGCTCCAACAAAATCGAAATAAAGCCAAACTTGGCATCTATATTAGCCATGTAGAATCCAATTTTGGCATTAGTTTTCAGTTTTGGAGACTCTAAGTATTTTATTTTTAATCTTTTTAGGTAAATCATATTTTCTCTTTCCTATCACAATAGAGACATCTAAAAATCATAAATTAAAGTGAAAGTTAACCCCTAAGAAAAATAAAACATACATAACACAAATTTTCATTTAGTTTTTATCCTTTGAAGTTAATTATCACATTATTTAATATTTTGGACTTTTACACACTTTCTCTCTCCTAATCTTCACATGAACATCAAATATTATCCAAATTACATATGAAATTACCCAAAGGATAATCTAATATTAATTGCCACATTTGGAGCCATTAAATGTTGTATTTCATATTTTGGAGGAAAATCACCTTTCTTTTCATAATAAAATAGATATGAATATTATCCCAAATTTGTGAATCTTTTCCTCCAATCCAAATCAAACCCAAAGAAAAAGAATCTGAAATTATCTTTAACCAATTAGTCTTCCTTTGATTAATTTTAACACATTATCCAATATTACCACTATTTCTCATATTAAATAATTCTATATGACATTAACATGTATAAATAATTGTTATTTGTTCCTTTATCTCTTCCTTGCTCCATAAGGATAAGGAATGTTCTAGAACAAATTCATTTTATCAATATGCCACATAAGTGGTAAATTTGCATATTAGACCCTGATTGAAACATCTACTGAGGTATATGTGCATAAACTCATATATTCGCATAAATAGTGATCAAATTCACTCCAAACCACTAATAATTCCACAAGTTCAATATCAAGGACCAAAAGGGTAGAAAAGATTGGAAAAGCTTAGGAAAAGGACCAAACTAAGAATATATCTAAATTTTAGTTCATTAGAACACTATGCCCCTTGAAAAGGATTTTATCCCAAAAATCTCAAGGAAAGAGGGAAGGGTGAGTATGTAACATCTCACCTATAAACTCCTAGGTTGTTACTTCCACACCATAAAACTTCAACCAAAACTTTCAGTAACTCAAACTTCTTGTTCTTCAACTACTTAACTTGAAAGTTCAAAAACTTCACATGAAACTCCTCATAGGTCAGGTTCTTTTGGGTCATTAAACGTTCCACTATTGAGATTATTTATTAGATATAAAAAATTAACATTTTTGGTTTATTGGCATTACAAGTATTATATCATCCTTTTTATTATTTTAGTAGTGTCCAGTTGTATTCACTTTGTCGCAAAAAGAGTTATATTTCATTATTATGTACTTAATCTTATATATTTCTTTTAAGGGTTTTTGCAAAATTAAAGGTTATTCAATTATCTCAATGTCTATTAATATATTAGATCATTAACCTTGATAATTTATATTTAAACTATGTTATCCTCATGTCAACACCATATTGAATTATAACAAACTATTTTGCAAGAAATAAGACATTTTATTCAATTGGTTATTAAGTCTACAATTAATCCAATTAATGCTACATTAATTACTTCTATGAACATTAACCATCTATACATTGTCACATTACTTTCTTACTCACATTAGTGTCCTCATTAATCATTTACTCATATTTATTTACTTACTATTATTGCTTACACACATTTAACCTCACTTTAGCTAGAGGATTTAGCTCTCGCCTCTCTCTAGATTTTCGATGGCTTCTGCTGGGGGGAGGGAGCACCCCCTCGGTGTCTTCCTCCCCCTAGCCCTTAACGGCCTATCGTGATCTTATTATAGGTTGTAGTGATTCCCAGAGAAAGGGACCAAAGTGAGTGATATCTGTCATCTTCGCCAGGGTTCCCCCGCTCTGCATCGAGGAATGAAGAGGAGGAGATGCTACACGCGAGTCAAGGGTGGTTTGAGAGGTGGCATATCGATGCAGGTCAATTCCTATCCATTCAAGCGAGATGGATGGAGTAGAGCCGCTTCCACAGTCCCGATCCTCGCACGGTGCTGCTCCATCGATGTTGATGGAGTTCGGGCTCCTTGCATGTCTTCCTTCGCATCCACTCCTCTCTACTCTGAGATGCATCTGGGTTTACCCAGGGAGTCGGCGGCCCCCAAAGTAGTTGGATCTTCCCGATGATCTAGGTGATGGGTGGATCTCAGATGGGCGGCGTGGGTTGCATCCTCTTCATCCGTTCCATCCCATTCGTCTTCATCTGCTCCTGCTTTGGGAGGGCTAATTGGTGACCGTGGTTATCAAGACATTCGTAGGGTGGCCTGGGTATGCACCCTTTCTTCCCTGCAGGTGGCGCTCCCCTATTGATCAGTGGCGTCGGGTCAATCCACGGGTGGGTCCATGTACACGGGTTCCAAATGACCTCAAAGTGTTCGATGAGGAGTCTATGAGTAGGTTGTTGTCTTCCTTGTGTGGAGTTGGGCCTGGGGGGGAGGATTGCTTCCTTTTCTCTTCTTTGGTCCCTCCTACTGAACATCTTCAAGATGTTTGTAGATTTGTTGTTAGTTGTTCCAAGCCTCTGTATGAACATCTGAATCTAGAATGGGGTTGTTCAAGCAAGAATCATTGTAGGCCTACAGGGCTGATCGATGAGCTAGAAGTGAAAAGGAATTCCTGACTCTTGGTGCTACGCCACACTTTGTGGGTGTGGTTACTGTCAGCTGGTGTAGTGCTAAGTTAGAGGGTCTGACTTTGAACTTGTGCTCTTGCTTCTCCCTATTAGGTTTCTACATCGGTCCAGGCTTGTCACATAGTTTCCAGTTTTGTGGTTAGTCTCCTGAGGTTTCTATGTTGATGTGCAATCCATGCAGATACCTATGTTCCTTCAAATTTCGATCAGTATAGACCAAATCGGAGGAAAAAGTCACCAAGGAAGATGACGGTAAGGTGCTAGCCCCTGTCCTCCCTTGTGACGTTGTCTCTGGCCTGCTCTGTTTTGATGAGCTCATCCAGGATCTAGTTTGTGCTGATAGGTGGTGTGCACCATTTCCCTTATTCTCCAGATTGCTACTCTGAAGGTGAACATAATGCTATGTGAGAAGGAGTGTTTTGGGGCTGATTCACCTGCTTGTTCATCACGATTTGTTGGTTGGGTCTTCTCATCATATTGGTTGGGTGATAGAGTTATATAGACACTACATATTGCAGCTGTGCGAGACTATTTATGCACCAGACCAGAAGTGTAGCCTGCTTGAGACTCGGGGGTTAGTTGGAGTTTTCACAATTCTCTTTCTAAGACTGCACATTTTGTGAGTGGTCTTAATGCTTAGTGTAGTATCTTAGTTCTATAGGGTGATGGAGCTCCTTTTTCTTTCTTGTGTTTTATGTTGGCTACCTCGTCCTGGTCTGTATGTTACTTCGGTTTGGTCTTCTATTTTGTCGAGACATCTTTGTAGGTCTTCTATTCTCTTCTGTAATCCTATTAAGGATTAGGGGGTACGACCTTGTATCTAAAGTTTGGTATCATCAATAGTAATAGGACTTTTGCAGACCAAAAAAATCCTCACTTTAGCTATTCACGCATATTTATGTAAAATCTTATTACTTATTATTCATATTTGAGTCATTATATGATTTTAGTGAATAAATTGTTTCACATACAAGTCATGATTAGGTGATTATTTAGGTGTGTTTTAGAGAATAAGGTGATATGCATTTCGTATTGATGACTTGATTAGTCTATGACTAGGTGAGTATATACCATTTATGTATTTCAAGGTATGTTATCTGATTAAGGCACCTAATTTCACTAATGTATCATGAAAGACATCAATGATGCATATATTAAATTAGATAATTACAACTCAAGGATTAGGTTAATATGAATATTAACTTTTCTTATACCTTCTTTGCATGCATTAAGTCTAGAGTTAAGTTCCAATTATCTTGCTCATCATATCATTAGGGTTTATTGGTTGATGACATAGTTAGCATCATGTGTATCCACAATTAGGATTAATATGTGATTTACTCATATTATGTGTCTTAGATATTCATTAGGGTTCAAACATAAGAACTATTCATTATATGACTATTATAAGTTCATTAGTATATATACAAACATGTGGGTTTCAACTATAACTTGTTTTGGTCAAAACTAAGGATTCCAACACACTAACCTTCTAATCATGGAGTTAGGGTTTCCAGAGTCAGAGTAGATTTATTTTAGCATGATAAGGACTCCATCCCTTAAAAGGATTTCGTCCATGAAATCAGCATATCCATGATCTATCAAGGTACTACTACTACCCATTTACCCCTTAAAAAGGTCTGACCTACCAAGTCAAACTAAACTAGAGGTAAAGGGTTGATCTCACTTAACCATGTATAAGATTTATCACTTTATGTCTTGCTAAGAATCAAACATCAAAGTCTAAGTTCTAGGGGTAGGCTACCCAAACATGTGGTCCTATGGGACATAAGAGAATTATATTCGGTGTCCATTCTCAAACAAGTCACAAGGTCATCATATTAGATTACCAGGAGTATCCAACATCGATTTCTAAGGCTACTATTTCCTGTAGGTATGCTATTTCAGACAATCAGTATCATCTCAGGCCAGGTAGGTATCATACGGATCTGGGAGTCCTCATAAACCAAGCTAGTGGCGCGGAGGAAAATCTTGCCAGCCCCCGTACCCTGACCCTTTCTAGACATGTTTGCTTTCAACTTATTCCCTTGTACCTACCTACCAGGCTCTTCACATAAAGGTTAACTAAACATATTTCTAATGTGGAACTCTTTGATCCTAAATCAAACTTTCATCATCACAAGAAAAACATAGGTCAATTCTGCGATAAACATGTCACTTAAAGGGAAAGTATGTAAGGCAAGGGTTCTAATTAGGGAGACAAAATTTAAATAGTCAAATTCTAGCTACCATGAGATCTGATACCATTCTGTAAGGAGTGGAACCCACAAGGGATCCACTCCCTACTAAAATTTTAAGAATAAAACATCCATTCCAAACACACTCAAAAGGTATGATGGGATAGGTGTAAAATTTTTAAATTTCTAATAATGGTATACAAAAGACCAAAGTATTGCAGTAGAATAAAAGTTATGACTATATTCAATTTATAAAGGTACATCATCATCTCCCATATATGGTTTACATGGATATTAAAACATAAGGATCTAGCAGAGGGAAATCTAAACCATAACAAGTTTGTATCCAAGAAAAATCATCATGAGATAGGTTCGTGCTGGAAGCCATATACTCCTTATCCTAATCCTAGGTTGGTCCTTCATGCTCATGATGCGCAACTCTGATCCTAGGTCTGGGTGGTTGGGATCACCCAGAAAGAGGAGAAAAAAGGTATGTGTCAAATTAAAAACAAGAACAAGGTAATATGAACAAAGGATAATAAAGGGTGTATGTTCATCAAGAACAAAGAAAGTCAAGAGTATGAGGCACATATCAAAAGACTCGTTCCATGTCAAATAATAAGAGATTCTTGCATGAATGATTAAGTTATGCTAAATTAACTAAGTAGGTTGAAGAACCTATCAAACCCCATAAAATAGGTGAGAGGAGAGTAAACACATTCCCAGTCATCTAAAACAATTTTATAAGGTGGAGAGTAAACATATTCCCCAAGGCAAAATAGAACATGCCCTATCTATGGGTGGTTGTACATAAGTATCACTACATTAGCTAATAATCTAAACAAATCAACATGCTAAAAGAAATATTATGGCAAGTTGAAATAGTAGAAATATTGCAGGTGTCGTTCAAAACCCAAGCAAATAATGAAGATTGTGCTAAAAAAATCAATAATAGAAATAAAGGCTTTAGTCCATGCCTCATTGGGAAATTAGGGTTGGATAACAAATATGCCCAACTTAAAGGTAAGATTGCACATATCACAATTCAAAGTTCTAGTTATCACTTTTCACCAAATTAGTTGATTTCAATATCACCTTCATCTAATTACAAGTTATTCATGTGTACTAGGGTTTTATAAAGCATAATGTGTAAAGAAACCCTAATTTTAGACCCATTTGTAAAACATCATATTGTGGTCACAAAACCTAGAACAAATGATTCCTTATGTTCTTCTGATCAAGAAAACATATTTATTTGTCAAATTTGGTATGATAAATCTACATTTTTATGGATTTTCATATGATTAATTAGACTTCCAAAAATCATCCTTCGAAAACATGGAAATCAGACTTTTAAAAACATTTTTATTGGAAAGATCCTATTTTTCTAATTCCAAATTATATTTATTTACAATTTTTTGACAATTTGATTATAGAATATGGTTTTTACAAAATCGGTCAATCACTGAATTAGGAAAATCTACGTCGACAATGAAATAGTGAGAGAGGGGGAGAAAGAGGGGCCGGCCCGCTAACTTGGCCCAATCAAGGACAGACAAGTCGCCTAGTCAAGGCCAACTAAGCTTCACACAAAGCAAAGGAAAAAGGGGAAAAAGTACAAAATTTCCCTTAGTGAAAAAACAATTCAAACCACAAAACAAGAGGGGTAGAAGCAACAAATTACAATGGGGAATCATCATGAGCATTTTTTCACTCCAGCCCCACCATGTTTGAGCGATCAAGAAGCTCAGCCTGGCTCCTGACCTGCCAACATAGGTTGTCAACCACCTGCATAATACCTCTGAGGACTTCTGGAGATCGGACCGAAGCCAACAAGCACCCGCTCGAGGCAACCCGGTCAAAGGCGAGGTGGAGAAATACTTCGATTAGCACATGAAGGAGAAGAAAACCAAGGAACAAATATTTGGTAAAAGGTTTACTTTGAGAAGAACAAAGGGGTAAAGGAATCCCTCGAGGGTTGAAAAACATACATGCATCATTGCCATGCATGGAGAACCACCAGATCAACCTGGTGAGGATACTAGCCGACATCCAGTGTGGAGCCGTGCGGGTAGAGAGGGAGAGAAAAACCCAGGAGAACAAGATGATTGAAAAAAGAAGTATAGGTGCAATAGATGCTTACTATGTTACAAATCGAACACTTGGTGATGCAACTAGCGAACACCACCTCCTCACCGTAGATGAAGGAAATGGTGTGTGACATCACAAGCCAGGGACCCACAGATCAAATTGAAGGCGGCATTAAATTCCAAGAAGGATGGCGGCCAGTGTGCATCATTTTGTATTCATAGCATAACATTTAATGGATCTGTGATACAAGGGGGAAGAAGGGGTTGTGAGGCCCGAATGGGCGTTTCTTAAATAGGGCACCATAGGGGTTGTTCTAGTTGTTGGTTTGTGCATAATTGACCGTATGTTTCAATGCAGAAGATATCTTCAAAAATTGTTGACAACAGAGAGAGATACATATGAGAGTAAGTCCAAACCCAGAGTCGGTCATTATAGCATGTGAAAAAAGGAAAGGGGTGAGGTAGGAGAAGAGTCAGGCTCCATCCGATCGTGACCGAATAGATGTGAAAGAACCCCAGACCTGGAAAGCCCACGTGACATCAAAAATACAATTCACATTAGGAAAGTCGACACATTAAATGTATTTAAGGTAATTGAAATCTAGATGTATTCTCAGTTTGGCCCTTTTCCTAATATATGAAAAGCTTAGGAAAAGGGACAAACTGAGAATACATCTAGATTTTAGTTTGATACATAATGGATATCAAACATCCATTTGCTCAGATTCTACACCACTACCTCACCAACACCATTTTTTCCAGGTCTACTCAAGGGAAGGGGAAGGTGCAACATGCGGATCTTTATGTCATTTGGGAATTCTTATCTAAAGGGGAGGAGAAGGTCGACCTAGGCTCCTTCTTTCTACAACATATGTTGGTTGTCAAGCGTCAGGGGCAGAGGAAGCCTCCCATCTACTTAGGAGGGCTTTTAACACCAATAGCAATGCACCTCAACCTCGACCTCTCCACCTCCAACCCTTTGAGGACCTCCTCATAGTTGGATTTCAAACACTTAGGAGATCTCTTCTTGTAAGCAAGTGGGAGGGTGTAACGAATTGAAATCCATGTATAATCTTAATTTACCCTTTCTCTTAAGCTTTTACTTTCATTTCTATCCTTGATGTTGAATTAGTGAAAAATATAAAGGTTTGACGTACATTTGTTCCCTATATTTGACATTATAAGGATTTATGCACAAATACCTTAGTAAAAGTTTATAAAAGGATTAAATTTGCAAAATATCCACTCTTGAGGGGTAAGAATAAAATAAAATTGATCTAGAAGTTTCTATGGCCTTTTGTATGAGAAAAAGAAAAGAAAATCCTAAAACTAAGATAATGTGACATTAAATGAATTAATTTTTCAATTACGTGAAAATAAGAGTGACTTGACTAAAATCCATAAAAGGAAAACTCAAAAGATAATTCTAAATCCAAATTCATTTTCTTTGAGTACAAGTTTGCTTGAGTGATAAGTTTCACAACTTTTGAAAAAGTTCTAAGTATAATTGCATTAAATGAAAGGGAAAATAGGATATATCTCAAAAATATAAAATAAAATCATTAATGACTCAACACCTAATACCAAATTCGTGATCTACACATTAAAATATGCCTTTGGGTGAAGTTTCACTCAATTTGGAGAATATTTAATTAAAAGGTGAAATTAGGAGAGAGAAGTGTGTAGAACCTTCAAAATATTAAATGAATGTACAAACAACTGCAAGATGTAAAATGATGGCAAATTCATATCCAAGAAATTTAATGTGACTTGTGGGTGAAGTTTCATTAAATTTGGATAATCTAATCATTAATGATGGAAGGAAGATAAAACCAATTTGATTTATTTAACACATCAAAAGTTCTCAAAAGTCAAATCTAATTGCATATTTGGATTCCTCATATAAAAAATAGGCTATGTATAAATTTTCAACTAATTTGGAGCATGTTTGCTCCTCAAACGAGGAGAGAGAAAAAAAGAACTTAATGTATATACACTATATTCCAATTTGATTAGGATTTGATTTAATGTGTCATGCGGTTGGATTTTTATTTTCTTTGACCCATGCGATCGTGACCATTGGATCCATGATCCACTGGATCACGAGTAGTCTTCAAGAACTCGTTGTTTTGGCAACAGGCGCCAAAAATAGCTGATTTTATTTTGTTGATTGTTCTCCCGATTCTCAACCAAATCGCACAAAATTTCCTCCAACTATTTCCAAATAAGAAATTGTACCAGTTGATCATCTATTTTTGTGATTCTATGGAATATTCTGGAAAGCCCCAAGCCTTCCTCTCCAAGCAAGTTTGGGCATAATCCTTCTCACTTTAATTCTCAGCCTTGCCTATAAATACCTATACCCGAGTCTTCCCTAGCCTCCTTGCAACTACTTTCTCCCTCAAATTGCTCGTGATCTTGCATCCTTGCTTCCTGGTGATTGAGACTTTCTCTAGGCTTTGCGGCGGCTCTTCTTCTCTCCACCTTTCACATCGGTTTGATTCTTTGCTGACGTGAGTCCATATCTACCCCTTTTACGTTTTCGTGTTATTATTTGTGCATTTGATCGATTGACGCGGTTTTGCCCAAATTGGCCTCAAGCTTCTGGAAGCCATGGCTCAAGAGTAAGGTAGGGGACAATCCCCCTTGTTCTTTTACCTATCCACCCATCTAATTCTCTTCTGCCCTTCGTTTCTCGCTCGAGGTCATTTCTATCTTTTGATTCTATCTTTGCCTATGTTGATGTGAGATTAAGTCAGTGTGGACCAGTGACTTGGGTCCTGTGATTAGGCCAAGTCATGCGGACCACCTCTCTCTCTCTTGGTCTCTCTTGCCTTGTTTTAATGACGTGGCTTTTTCTGATTGGTCCATATTGGAAAAATCATATCTTTTTATTCCTTTGTCAAAAAGTTAAAAGTAAATCTATTTTGGAATCATAGAAATGTAAGCTCTAATAAAAATACTATAGAGGTTTGATTTTGATTTTTGTCAAAAGGTGCTTTTGAAAAATGATTTTAATACATAAAAATACCAAAAATACACTTTAATCATGATAACTCCAAAATTGATATAATTATATGTTTTCTTAATCGGGAGAATCTAATAAGATCAATGGTGAGAATTTCAGAGTCTAAATCGAGGTTTTGTTCAAAAAGTCTAAAAGTTAGAGTTTGTTTACCTTAATGCATATGTAAAACCCTAATGCATGATTATACATTGAAAATAGAAAATGTGGACCTTGGACTCAACTGAAGTGGTGAAAGTGAGTAATTTAATTCATTTAATATATGTATGTGCATACTTACACCTTATTTGTGAATATTTGCAACCCTAACTATATTTCCCTAATGAGGCACATATTAAACCCCAATCTCTCTTCAATAACTTGAATGAGCAATAGTCAAAAGGTCTAAATGTAAGATTCATGACACTGTATAGACTAGTAATTATTAATGGCTTCATTTTGATCCTCTTGATTGGTTTTGTGTCCATCCCTCAAGTTGAAGAAGCTTGCACTGGTGTTCTTACATTCGTGGTTTCTACAAATACCATCGCCAGACTCTGAATATCCTCAAATTCTTCTCTTAAGGATTGATTTTCCAGTCTCGAGCTTCGCCTCTTGGTTTCAAAAATGTTCCTCACTATCTCGCTCCTCTTCATCTTCATTCTGCTTCGTTTAATTTTCCTCCCCACCGATTGCTTTGTAGCAGCAACCAGTATGGCTACCTTGCTTCTGTTAACTATTGGCATTTGAGGTGGAGGCTTATTTGTATGTGAGACATCTTTTCCTCCATCATCATGGACACGAAACACTTCTATAACTTCATCCAAATCCAGGTACACTACTGTATGGTTTCTAGATCTATCCACCCGATCCACTGACATGGCTACTTCAGTCTATTGGGCATTGCTAACATCGCTAAATATCTCATCTAACCCAGCTCGTTTCTGATCTGAAGTCTCCACCTAAGTGGACATCTTCTTCTTCCAATTTTTTGTTGCCTTTGTCGAGATCTCCTTCGTCTTTCTCTGACTAGTTTCCAAGCTATGTCTGGCATCTTGTATCCCAGAGTCCTCGAATAGGTTCTCAAACCGGTTAGTGCTAGGCCCCATATATTGTGTTTTGTCTGATTCCTTCTTCCCCCATGCTCTCCTACTCTTCCCTCGATTGTGTTGTGTTTGCCATTCGCCAGTATCAATATTTGATCGGATAAAATATGGAATGCTAGAATCTAGCTTTGAGCTTTCTTGTACCCTGTCCTCCTATGGAAATATTTCTCTACATGTCCTCCTATGGAAATATTTCTCTATAGTACTTCGACATATGACCCTCCTTACCACATAGAAGGAAAGAAAAAGGAAATCATTCATACTCTATCTCATATTGGATATCGTTAATTAGGATAGCAGGTATAAGATCATTCCTTGTATTTACTTCCACAACAAGTCTAGCAAATCTGCTACGAGTCTGGCTAGCTGTGTGAGTATCTACCTTCTTTAGGCCACCCAGTGCTCGTCCTATGTTCTCAAAAATTGTTGGTACTGTTAAACCCCACAGTAATTTTAGCTTATCTTTTAGGGTCATATACCCTATCTCTACTCCAATCAATCGGACAATAGCTGCGTACTTCCATGACATCATCAGCCTTTCCTCTGCGTCTTGGTTTATCGCCAGTGATGGCTTGCCTTGGAATTCCTTCATTGTGACATCAGAAGGCGGTAGATCCTCTTCGAAGAGTTTATCCAGAAAATTAGTTTCAGACTGTATGTCCCAATCATTCGACACTACACTTGCAAAGGAAATATTCTTTTGTCCCTCAGAATAATGATTCGTTTGCTGCCAAAATCAGTAGTCTTGCCTACCTGATCTCGGGGCTTCATATTTTCCCCGGTCCGCTCCGTTGGTAGTTGATGCATGTGCGTCCCCCTTATCAATCCCAGCTTCATTGCCCCTACGCATCCCCGAGAACTAAAATAGTAGACCTCCTTCAGGCGCTGATATGCCTAATCTGGTATCTCGCTTCTCCACTGAATCTTATAAATCTTTTCCATCTTCCCTCGCTCTGTTGTTGTCGTCTTCTCCTTGTTGACATCTGGTCGATCCAGCAAGGAGCCCCAGGGAGTTCACCCATTTGCCGCCGCCACCGGTACCTCGCGTCCCTAGGTTGCGTCATCTCTTGTTACTGCCTTTATACTACTAAACCCCAATATCACTATTATTATTATTATTATTATTATTATTTCCAGTGCTATATTTGCCTTGATGTTTTGTGATTTATTTTTTTGGGTCTTGTACCCCATTGCCATGTCTCTATTATTTGATATTTTTACTTGCCATAGTTCTTTAGCATGTTGATTTTGTTAGACTATTTAACTAGTGTAGTGGTACTTTTGTACAATCACCATAGATAGGGCATGTGTAAATTCTCCCAGGGGAATGTGTTACTCTCCCAAAAATAAAATATTTTATAGGTGAATGGAATGTGTTACTCTCCCTCAGCTATTCAGTTGAGGTCCGGTAGGTGCTCCTACTTAGTTAAGGTAGTCAACATTAATCATGCATGTAAACATTTTACTATATTTCTTATTATGGAAAGCATGTATTTGATTATGCCTCATACTTTTGTACATCTTCATCTTATCATGAAAGCTTAGCCTTACTTCCATGTTATTTCTTATCCTTTTTCCTTGTTCATTATCTCTGACACATACCTTGCTTCTCTCTATTCCTGGGCGCTTTTCCAACCACCCAGGGTTTGATCAAGGTGTTGAACAAGGCCAAGGAGATCAAGTTCAGGAGTAGATTCTAGTTTTGGTATTGAGAATGACTAGGTTGCTTATTTCTAGATCCCATTAGTTTCTTTCAATTTTTCCTTTTCAAGAAACTCATGTAGTGAACTGAGTTCATAAAGCTATGTAATAACTTAGCCTGCGTTTGGCACAGGACTGGGATTCTAGAATCTGGACTGGGTTAGTCAGGGTTAGTCTGGATTCTGGTGCTGGGGCAGTCAGGATGCAGTCTGGCTTTGTTTGGCAACGCAGTCTGATTCTGGTCAACTGGTCTGATTATAGTCTGACTGCAGTCTGAATCTGTTTGGCTGGAAGTCTGATTCTGTTTGACAGCGTAGTCAGTATCTGTTTATTCTGTCATGTTCTTGCATCACTGTTTGAACAAGTACGCAGAATGTGTATTTGTGATGTCATTTCAACGTAAGTTCAGAATATATTAAAAATATATTTTATTTGTGTTGTGTAGGTGTTATTTTGTATATTTATGAATACAAGGTTATCTTCAAAGAATAAGGTATGTATAGTTGTGTTGCCGCTTAAGCAGAAGTTGGTTGAACTGTATTATATACTAAATAACAAATACATAATATAATTAATGTATTTAAATTAAATAGTAGCAAAGGTGCGTAGCAAGTCTGTAGCAGAACGTAATACCACATAAATTAAAAGATAATATATTGTTGGTTCTCGGGCAAATACATATGTAACATAGAAAGTTGGTTCTCGGGCAAATACATATGTAACATAGAAAATGAAACGAGAGGTCTGCCCTGGACCTAGACAACGACATATTTACACAATCTAAGCTGGTGATCAAGCAGGCAACTTCATGCCTCGTCGTTCTTCATGGCCTCGTCGTACTCTTCCCACGACACAAGACAGGGTTCGTCCAACACCTGATTTGTTTCCTGTTTGCTGGCGTCTTTTGGCCAGTCGAACAGCAACGGCAGATGGTGAGTAGGAGGAAACAAGGCTCGCAACATTTGGGCCCTCATTTGGCTTGTTCCTTTGGCTTGTTCGTCTCTCTCATTTGGGCCGTCATCGCGTGGAGGCTCGCAACATGGTTTTTTGCATAAAAGGTTATCTTCAACAAATTTATGAATTTTTTCTGGTGACTTCAAAAGTTTTTCAAATTTTGTCGTTGTCTTTTCCTTTGCACGCGATGTCGACATCTATAATTAATAAAAACAAAGGTATGAACAAATAACATAATTTGTAAAGTAACTGTGGCAATAAGATAATAATGAAGTAGGAAATTTGATCGCATTATGGTAGCAACATATAATAATGCAACACATAAGTAGACAATGTAAATTGTTTCGACGCAAAAACACAACTACATTTAGCACAAATGTTACAAGTTCATTTATTTATTTCAATTATCAGTGCTAAAAAAATCCCTGGTGGGTAAGTGCGACGCGTCGTCAAGAAGTTGCGTTCAATGCCTTGTTGCGCGGCCAATGTGGGGGGAGGCAATAAATCTGCCAATATGAACATATTGTCTATTACAAACTCTCTCTTGATGTATTGCCATCGCATTTGCAACTCAGGCAATGAAATGTAAGGGCTTTCAGTTATGTATACGAACTGGTGACATGCCTCCATCCAAGCCTGTGTAGAGTATACTCCATTCACACATCTACCCACGTGATATTGGGTTCTCATCAAACCCCTGAGAACCATATCAAGCTCGTGCGACCAGATAAAAGACGGTGTCGGCGGTTGGCCAGCCATATCACAGATTCTGTAAGTAATATATTTTTCAAAAAGTAAGGGTGTATATCACAATTAATTGTATTATTTGGTTAGAGCTAACGTGAAGAAAAAATTCGAATAATAATATACATCATTACTAAAACACTCATCAACATGAAGAAAAATTTCATACCGCTTAAAATGTAATATGATGTTTATAAAAGTGCCTAAATTAAACAAGTGTATGATGTTCATAACATCCATTGATAGTCATTCTAAACAGAGAAGACAATGAAAATGCATTTGCCATTCAACGTCATGGAGTCATTTGAGGTGAAGGGATGTCGAGAAGCATACGACAATCTTCCTCAAGACTGGAAACGTTGCGTTCTAAAACCTCATGCTCATACTTTTTCGTAGCGTATAATTCATCGTAGTTGTAATGAATTTCAACAAAGTCCTTCATGTTCATCGCCTGACCCCACACTGACTTGCACTCAACAGTTAGTAACATAATCTCCGCTTTCAATGAATCAATTATTGGGGGGAGATCGACTGCCCAATGGAAGTATCTGCATCGGTCTTTTCCCTAAAATGTAGTACGAGGTACAAGTTAATGGCAAAGAATGTGGAGCCTCGACAAGGATAGTATATTATTTATTGATGTACTATCACACCTCACGAGTAGGGAATATGTAATACATTTCGCCCGGCCTTTGACTCAAAATGGCAAAGTCATATAACCCTGCATCCTCTGTGTTAAGCTGTAAGGCTGCATTTAGCCCACAATCACACCTCGGAACCTCAGATGGAATCATCGACATCTAATAAAACAGAATTGACGATTAATAGAAAAATATCGGGTTGATGACATAGTTTTCAAAGATAATATGAAGACCGAGTAGCTAATTGTTGCAACAAAAAAGTGGAGTTCATTTAGACATATCATAATATAGTATATCTATGACGTATTGTATCCATCTTCTTCTGATGAAGAGTCATTATCGCTCGTAATTTGAAGTCGGTGGCGAAGATATCGACACCTCTCCCGCATACTTGAAATTTCTTCTTGTAACCTATCTGTGTCTGCTCTGCTTGAACAGACAAAGGCCGTATGTTCTGACCAGAACTTACGTTCGCTACGTGCATATGCGAGTTGTGATACCATTGCATCCCTAATTGCAGTCAGCGTAGCCACTGTAGGTGGTACTTACTTCGCGGGCAACCTCATATGGCATCTGGTTTGTACAAGACCCCTACCACATGTAAAATATGGCCTGTGGGGATTGTTGTCTTCAAATCATCCATTTGCCGCATCTGTGGCATCCATGTACACTCGTACGGTGCACTGCAGACCACATGGGCACGACGGCATGTCTTTGTCCATTTTTAGACAGAAAACCTAATGAGACATAATTTCACATTGTTTATAAGTAGGCAAATAAAACGATGAACAATAAAGTTTGAGAACAAAAGTTGGTCGTTAGGTTACACAGATAAGGGAGTAAGTGAAACATGTTGTACAACATGTTTCAATGTATGCAAGTTACAAAAGAAATGTATAAATCACTGATTTGCCCACATAGAATTGGCAACAGTTTCGCGCAAGACATCTCCCTCTCTAGCATCGACCTGGCTTGTTTGTTACAGAGAACTCAATTCGTTCGAGATATCAGTGGTAGTATGAGGGTCATCCAAGTTTTCGTCCATCATAGGATCGCCATCATTTTGGTGTCGGATAAAATTGTGAATGATACAACAAGCCATTACAATCCGAGACTGAGACTGCACGGGAAAAGTTGCTCCTTTACGAAAGTACGAAAACCTCTTCCTCAACACACCAAAGGCTCACTCGACAACGTTACGTAGTTGAGCATGTCGGTGGTTGAACATTTCCTTTTTGCTTGTGTATGAGCCTCTGTTACCCCGATACTCTGCTATATGGTAAGCAACGTTTCGATATGGTGCAAGAAATTGCCTGGTGTTGGCGTACCCTGCATCAACAAGATAGTACTTCCCAGCGGGTACTTTGAACCCGCCTGTGGTTGTAGCTGCCTGAAGTACCCTTTGGTCAGCAGCAGATCCCTCCCAACCAGTCATGATATATGTAAACTCCATTGAGAAGTCGACTGCAGCCATGACATTCATAGAAACATTCCCTTTTCTATTTCTATATCGGTTCTGCTTTTCGCGCTTCACCAAAACGGGGATGTGTGTCCCGTCAATTGCCCCAATGGCATCCTAAGACAAGTATATAAGAAAAACGCAAGTAAATACCAAACTCAACGATGACGATAGTGGTTATATTAACAATGGAATGGACAATGGTCAACTAAGTGATGGTCATACCTTGAAGTAAGGGTAAAATCTTGGACTCTCCCCGATGCGGCGGTGTGGAGTTGTGGATGCAGTTGGCATGACAATATATTCACTGCACAAAGCACACACTGCATCCAACACCTCGTTAAACTTTCTACTTATGGTCTCACCACTGTGAATGTAGTCCTCAGCAAGAACACGGTTGGTATGGCCATGGCCAACCATCTGAAAGAAGTAGCAAACTGCCTCCACTGATGACACACCTCTTGTACTTTTCAACAAACCTTGGCCCTCAAGTTTGTCAACAAATGCTAAAACCGTGTTGGGTAGCATACGATACAGATCGTACGCCCTCCTTTCATGGCCGGTTATTATTTCTAAAACCTTTTGATGGCAGCTCCTAATACTAACCGATCTCGGTATTGGTTGGTGTGTGGTTGAGGCGTCTAAATTTCCCATGATATTGTGGGAAATTTGGTCGGCTATTTGGTAGGATATTGCGTTACCAATGTCATAAGCCGGAGCAGACATAACATGCAGTAGTTCTAGAATGTCATCAGTTGTTTCATATTGATGCATACCAGCCATAACGTCTATAATTAAAAGCAATTATTTGCATCAGGGAAATATCGAGATATTGCATATATGAAATTATGGCTTGTTCCATTAAAACCATTACATAGTACTATAGTTCAGAGCTTGTTCCCAACAGAATAAAATAGTACAACAACAACTGAATAAAATAGTACAACAACAACTTCTGATAAAGTTCATCAAATAAAAGGCAGGATACTGATTTACTTATTAAATTAGTCAACCTCAAAAGTACGGTGTAGATTGTGGCGTGAAGGGTGATTGTGATGCAGAAGCTGCAGAAGCTGTGTTCTTCATTTCCCACAAGTCTTGCAACCAAATGGTAATTTTGTGTGGGGTGTCCATAAGGCTTAGGTAAATATTACGGTTAGATGGATCTTTTATGGCATGCATAAGAGTGGTAAAAACTGGGACAGGGGCGTCAAGGTAGGTTGCATGAAAGTGGTGCAAAATGGTTTGGTATTCGTCTTTATCATTACACCTAGCAGCAATTCCGCTGCCCATCTCATGTACCTTGGAAAACACCTTTGTGAATTCAGACACAACATCATTAGACAGGACACAACTGTCCTGTAAGCTTGATGCTCACTTCCTACGTCTGATCGTGGTGGGAGTCATTGCAGCAGCACCTTGGTTGTGCGATCCGCCATTGGTGTCCTCACTTTGTGTCCCAGAATTAACCACGTCTTCAGTGAAACCGGCTGGACCGGTTGGTTCTGGGTTGACAAATGAATCAGATGCATCTAGGTCAACAGCAACATCATCTTCAGATGCAACATCAGAAGGAGGTTGTCTTTCGGTTGAGGACATTGCATGATGGCCCCTAGCTATGTTCCTCCCCCCCCCATCAGCTCGACGTCGTGGTAGTGGTAGAATGGTATGTTGATCAGTCTCGCTAGTTCCATGTTTGCCTAAAATAGGGGACAACTACTGATTAGGTCAAAAGTAACAAGTTTAATTTAATATATAATAGTCAGGGGAGTATATATTATTAGACATACCGCAAGTGCCTCCCTCCACTCCGGGGTGTCAGGCAATATTGGCTTGTGCCTGTTGTCATCCCATCCAACACCACTTTTGTTGGTTACCAGTTTTATCTTTGCATAGTCTCTCCTGAGGTTCTTCCACCGAGTTTTTAACTGATCCAATGTACCCTCGTTCCTCCCCATCCTGATATGTCAATCGCGTAGCGTCTCCCTCCACGCGTCCCTAGTAAATATTCCATCGACGCACCTACCCATGTCATATTGTCTCCTCAATGCCGCAACCAGAGCCTCATCCAACTCTTTCAACCATAGAATACGGAACCTCGGGTCGGGTGCAGCCATAGTAGCAATGACACTGCGATATATCAATTTAGTGTGGGTGTTTTAAACGAAACCGTCATACGAACCTAGTATGAGACTACGCAGTTGAAAGCAATAACTTGTATTGAAGTAGGCTAAGACAAGATCCATTACCCGGACCAGTCATAAGATCCAAAATGTGTACAACAAATTTTAAATTGTAGTTAAATTTGAAATGGTTGTAGCAAACACATCATCAAATAGGTTCATTACAGGAAAACTACATAAATAGCAAGCATTCAGCATGGCATTCACATTCAACGTATTCGTATTGCTCATGAGATATACCTGGTAAGCCCAAGTGAAGGTTGAAGAGAGTTGCACGGCCAGCGACAAGGTCAGGGACGGTACATACAAGAAATTCAGAGGGAACACAGATTAGCCGAAATAGTGATATTATTTGCAATATAATCAGCAGATGTACATGTGGCATAGACGTAAATGTGGAAATACTGAAAGTTATATACATAATTTTGAAAGTTATATACATAATAGCAGCAGTAGATAATTTTTTTTTCAGTAGATAATTTTCATTAGTTTAGGGTTATATTCAGCTTATATACAGAGCTGTTGCAGCTAATATGGCTGCTTGAAGCTTCCTAAAATAAGCAAGAAGGGAAAAATATAAACATGATGGATAGAGAATAGTTTCAAGTGGGAGAAAGAGGGATACAACCACATTTGTCAGCCCATTTAGTTGACCACTTTGACAAGATGACAGTGGAGTGGGAAATGAAAGAGTCAGTAGTAGCAAGTGTGGCATATCCATCATATGTTGGATAGCTAGAAATGAAAGAGTCAGTAGTAGCAAGTGTGGCATATCCATCTGAAAAGGGAATATGCATAATTTTGAAAGTTATACTTGTATGCATAGATGTAAATGTGGAAATAATGGGTATTTGAGGTTCCACTAATATACAAAACAGATTTATATAAATTCTGTAATCCACTATACAGCAGCAGTTTTGGAGGCTGTGCAGCAGTTTTGGAGGCTGTTTTTGAAATTGTAATACATTGTCTCAATTTTAGGTCCATGTCAACAACTTTTAGAAAAATTTAACAGATTGTCCTTCAATTTTAGGTCCATGTCAACAACCTTTTCAATTTATTCAAGTTTACACTCTTCTCTATATATGAATTCATATTTCTCCTATACATCACTGAACATAAAAATTCAATAAAAACAAGCAATAGGGAGCATAATCAATAAACCAAATAGAAAATGTGTTAATCAGTAAACAATACCATAGAACTTGACTGTGTGCTACCATCTTCTACTGAATATTTATAATCATCACATGGTTATTGTGTGTTATCATTATAATCTAAACTAGGATATGGAGTACCACAAGATTGTAAATCATTTCTCAACAATTCAAGAGCATCCTTACTGTAGTTGTATGGTCTTTTAATAGCAATTAACCGAGCTTTTCATTGAGTCAAATCTTTTCTTAATCCAAAGACTTCTTGTCAATGTTTAATCTTGATCATTTGTATAGTTTTCTTCATTCAGAGGAATTCTGAATTTAGCTCAGAAACTTTCAAATGAACAAAATAAAAATTCATTTTATTAATGAAACAATAAAACTAGTAAGATAGAATTAAGAAAAGAAATTCAACTGTAGATATATTTAAAAATTAACTATTTTAGTTTATATGAATTAGAATTTAGAATTAAAATATTGAATTAACCAATTTTACATTATCAACCAATAATTTATTAAATTGATATATTTGCTTTACGTTTTATGCCCCCATAAGCATGTATCACTGTCACATTTCAATAATACAGGGACAGAATTAGAAGTTATTTGAAGTATCAAATTAATGTTTCCAAACATGTCTCAGATCAAGAAGATGAATCATATTTCAGTTTGTATTTTTCTATCAAAACCTTATTCTTTACTTTTAACAAATGAAACTTTTAACCTCCCAACCATTTGTTTACTGTATAGGTGGTAGACGGAAGAATATGCAATGGTTGTATAGAAGGCAGAAGACAAAATCAACATATTTATATAAATTCTCTAATCCACTACACAGTAGTTTTGGACTTAAGTAAGGGATTAAGGATAGCAGTGCTTAAATAGCAGCACTAGATAATTTTGAATTTCAGTAGAAAATTTTCATTAGTTTAGGGTTATATTCAGCTTATATACAGAGTTGTTGCAGCTAATATGGCTGCTTGAAGCTTCCTAAAATAAGAAAGAAGGGAAAAATATAAACATGATGGATGTAGACTAATTTCAAGTGGGAGAAAGAGGGATACAACCACATTTGTCAGCCCATTTAGTTGACCACTTTGACAAGATGACAGTGGAGTGGGAAATGAAAGAGTCAGTAGTAGCAAGTGTGGCATATCCATCATATGGTGGGTAGCTAGAAATACACATTCCACTATACGACAGTTTTTTATTTTAGTAATAATCTAATATGTGGCTATTTAAGTAACAAAGTTGTCTAGGCAAGCAGATGCCAGATGCTTGCTTTGGTATTATGATTCAATCATTAAATGGGGACAAGTAATATAAACAACATGATCAACACCTAACAAATGAACTTCCTCACAAGGTAGATGAGTGCCACCTTTAACTAACATAATGATGTTTAAGTTTATTGTGTTTCTACAAACCTGAAGAATATGAAGCATATTAGGTGATAGACAATTACTTTATCCCAATCCATGGTTGCAAACTAGAACAACAAAAGTTCCAAGTCAAGTATGTTATTTCTGATACCTCTAAACTTGTCTGAGGCACTATTTATTTCTTATAGGGTACTAAGGTACATGGATTACTTATGTAAAGGCACACAATGTAATAGTAAATTGCAAGTGATATGACATCCTACTCAATGGGATGTATAAATTTAGAGGAATGCTTAATAATATATAGGATTTCATCAATGTAACTATTGAATACTAAAACTAACTTACACATTGTTGCTAAATATAAGATCATTGACAATGTGACAATGTAATGCCTATTCAATAAAGAGGATTTATGAGTCAAATATGATTCATAATTCTACATGTCTACCAAGTGAAGGATGTCCAAATCATGCTTTTAGTATGGTTTAACAATAAATAATAAGATACATACATAGTACTTCAATACCAAGAAATAATGAACTTTTCAAATAACTTGAGGAGCAACAATATCATGTAGTATTTCTAAAAATGTTGAAAGCTAGTCATTTCCCTCATGGGTAGAAGATCATCATTGTAAAGCAAAAATTATGTGTGTAACAATTCTGAAAAGGGAAAAAATGAGATATACCTGGTAAGCCCAAGTGAAGGTTGAAGAGAGTTGCACGGCCAGCGACAGGGTCAGGGACGATACATACAAGAAATTCAGAGGGAACACAGATTAGCCAAAATAGTGGTATTATTTGCAATATAATCAGCAAAATTTGTGTGTACAATAGTAACATTGAAAAAATATTGGTATATGTCTGATGTATCACAACCCTAGCACAACAACCACAATTTGCAGTATGTTAAAAGCATGTTTACTAACAATGCAGACACTGATTAAAATCTCTGGTTGATTTAGAAATTTTAGTCCAATCTTGCCCATACTACCTATCCAAATTAGAAGAAGCTCAATAATCGAGTAAGGGTCACATTTTGATCAACAGTTTTTTATTTCAGTCATAATCTAATAACCTTTTACTTACATATTCATATGTAATACAACCGACAATATATATAAGCCTGATATATACAGGGATTCCAGTACAACATTGAGTTGTTCTGCTCATACAGTGAAAAAATATGACAAATTAGCTAATCAGGAGCATGGGTCCTGAAATATAGAAGGTAATATACAGAGAAGCTTTGAGAAAAATTAAAGTTTTGTACAATTTACTTATGTCTATACATGTGTTATGAATTTTATAACATCCCCCTTCATGTATATGTTATTTTTACCTATATCAATACACATCTTATGATCTTTATATCATTTCCCCTTTCATATATATGTTATATTTCATATACATAAATGTAGGTCAATCCAAAAAATTATGGTTAATCCACTGATATACATGTCTTACAGGAAGATAAATATTTTATTGTTTTATACATAGATATATACATTTAAACACAACTAAACCTCAATATATACAGTTGTATTGTTGCATACATAGATATATACATAATTGGATCAAGATCAGATTCAAGCAACTAATATGGCTGCAATCTATGTATAGTACAATTGGATAGCTATACAGGAATGCCTCAACATCAAGATCAGATTCAACCAACTACCACAGCAAAAATAGTAAAATAAATACCAAGAGTACTATCCAGAAAATAATGACATTGTACAACAAACATAGATATATATACTTCATTTGTATATTAGGACATGTGTATAGCAAATAAATAATTAAATACCTATATATAGACTCAGGACTCCATAAAAAACTCAAGGCGACATTTTGGTTAAGGCGCAGGTCAAGGCTCACCCCCTTGGTGCACCTTGACAAGTATGACATACAGGCCAACAAGTTTACCCACATAATTGAAGTCTGTAGAAAAATAAAAACATGATGGATAGAGGACCTAAATAACTCTATACCAACTTTTGAAGTCATCCAGAGTTCCAATCCAGCAACTAGCCATAAACAAATTGATGATCAGCAATGCGAGTGCCATGTAGTAATGAAAAACCTCTTATGACCATCACTGCTGGATCAACAGCCAAAAATTGAACTACTATTATTTGTGAAAATTGAAGTTTTGGAATGCAGGCATAGACATGATGCAACTACATCGTTACTAAAATCAGTGTTACACAATCATCAGCAACTAACATCGTTAATAAAATCAGTGTTACACAATCATCAGCAACTAACAAGTAGTTAGAAGACACAACTTAATACAATCTATAGATAATGCCCATAGTACAAAACACATTTCAAAAGAGCAACAAGGATGTGGCTAATACATTTCTTTCTCCTACATTCTATCGAGCAAGTACTGGGAATTCCATCCAGCAATAAGATCTAGGAATAAACACGTTGAAGTGATGATTATAACATTGAGAAAATGGGCATCACATGATTACCGCGATCAATAACTTGTTTCCTATCAACCAACAAGCACTCGTGGCTGAAGCTAGCATTGGAAAGGGGCGGCGGATAATAGCAAGATCATACCATTTTTTATACTGAAAACCTTGCAATGTTACTGAAAACCTTGCAATGTTACTGACGAGATCGATGAAAAGGGGCGGCGGATACCTACCTTGCAAGCAGCTCGGCGACTTCCCACAACAGCGGCTCGGCAGCGGCGGCAGCGGCAGAACAGAAGAGTGTATGGAGGCTTCGAAGGTGAAATGCGACCAGATCGATGATGAAATGCAGAAGTATATAGCAGGCGAGACACTGGTTGCCCTTCGTAGGGTTTACTGCACTGCGCTTTGATGCGAGTAGACAACTCGGGAGTAGCTCGGCGTTTGCAGACGAGCTTGCAGATGAGCCACCACAGCTTTGCCGCTTGATTGACCTGCTACTCCGCCTACTCCACTGGGCAGGGCTTAGGGCACGCCAGTCACCTGCCATGGCTTCCGGTGGAACGACCGATGAAACGATGGCTTGGCTTTATTGTTGGAGAGAATAGTAATGGCGAGGACAGACAGCTCGTCTCGAGGTCTCGGGAGAGGAGGTATCGGGAGGGAAGACAGGATAGGCACAGAGCAGAAGAGCAGAAGATAGGAGGTAGAGGGGAAAGGAGACGAATGTCGGGATGGGTGTCGGGCGAGGGGAGGAGAGGATCGCGTAAACCGGGTTGTGAACCGGAATCCCACCCCTCGTGGGACTGGGACAACCCCGATTTGGGGGTTCCGTTATCCCATAACGGAGGAATTTCGGGATTTTGAACCAAACGCGAACCAGCCTTGAACCGGCAGATGTTTGGTAGGGTTTGCACTAAAAGACAGCACGAAACCGGGTTTCGGTCCCGTGCCAAACGCAGGCTTAGTTTCCTTTCTATTTCTATTGTCATATTACATACATCTAAAACATTCTTATTTACTTGTATTATTAAGCATGTATTCCACAATGTCTATTATTCTTAGAAAAAGTGGATGTTTTGTATTTCCTTTAAATTTTAGTAAGGAGGTGATCTCTCCTCTTATAGAGGGCAAGGTGTTTTCTTGTTGCAAATAGATGACTAGCTAAGGGAAATGGCTCTTCCTAACCCGATCTTCAGTCTATGAGGAGTGTGGTTCTTGAGGTGTCCAGAAGAGGATGAAGAGGATGCAGGGGAGGAAGAGGAGAAAGACAATGCCATGCTAGAGCAGGGTGGAAATGTCAAAGAAGAGGAAGAGGAAACCATGCCATTCACACAATGGTGGGTCATGTGATGATCTTCACAAATATATGAAGCTTCAAACTCCTCTAATCCACCACCTACTCAGCAAGAAGATCCATATTCTATGGCAGGTATGTATGGGATGTTGTAGTCAATTCAATAAGGGAATCAACAACAATCAACAATATTGGAAGAAATCCACGACATACAGGGGAGGCTTCTACAGCAATAGTAGGCCATCTCTAATAAAGTACACTTGCAACGGATTGATCACTACTAATAAGTTGTACTATGATCATTACTGGAGTCAAGGGCAGTTTGGCAACTACATGCAGCCTCCAGAGATGCCACAACAGCCACTTAGTTTCACCGGCACTTTTTACCTACCAGATCCAAACATGCCACCACTACCATTATGATTGGGTACCACTGTTCCACCTCTTTGACTGGATTTTGACTATGAGGACATAGTCAAGTTCAGTGTTGGAACAACACTATCTTTACTTTGTTTTTTAGTTTTATCTTTATGAGTTCGTAGGATCCGCAACTATCTAGTGTAATAGTGGAGTATTATTATCATGATTTCTACCTTTATCATAAAGTGTGTTCTTCTATGTTTTTTGTAATGAAATTTGAAAATTTAAAATAAATTTAAAATTTGTCATATCTTTGAAAGCTTAGTTACAAATTCAAAAGGTAGCATCATCTAGAGGAAGTATATGGGTTAGTCAACTTAAGGACACTTGATATGATTGGAATTTTTAATTATCCATGAATTGTGGATGATGATGAAGTTTGAGCCTAAATCGGCCAAACAACTAATGAGATCTTAAATACAAGTTTTAGAAAGAAATCCTAATGTTACCATGTACACAGGTTGATAGTATTGGGACATATCATAGTTTCAGAAAGACATTGTCTCTTAATCTTGTGATTCCATTCACTTTTCATATATTTGATCCACCACCTTAAGATGATCAAGTAACCCAAATTTTTTCCTCTTGATTACATTGCATAACGCAATAGGTGGCATGATAGCTAGTCTTTCTAGTGCATTAGTTACAAAATGAAAAAAAGGACATTTGTGTGAATATCAATTAGTTGCATAACAATCCATGTCGATTGCATATCTTTTACATCATTCATTCTTTCATCATGTAATTAGGTTGATTTATTCTAAAATAAAATGTAGGGATACAAACCATACCCCTCAAAATGAAATGAAAAAAATAGAAAATTTGATTGTCTGATAGTAAATCCCAAGCATACACTTTAATTATGCTAAAACATTAGGTCAATAAAAAAAGTAAAGAAAAATATTATGAAATAAAGGGGGAGAAAAGGATGCTCTGAGCTCAGTTCTAAATCTTTCTTTAAGAAGAGAGGAGAATAGCTACATGATGTATTCTTTTATTTCACTCTCATCAATCTTATGGGACTTTCAGTGCATACATCATTCCACCCTGAATAGTAGGCATTAGGATTTATGCATTCCTTATTACCTTCATTTTTCAAGATCATCATGTTTATTTCTACTTAAATTATTCAAACTTACTTGTGATTCTCCATAAGACACCTATTTCATTCCACCAATTGCTCTTATTGGTAGGTTACAAATAAGTTTGATCTCCTCATTCAATCTTATAAGGGGAACTGCTTCCAATTAGTTTGGTAGATAGAAAAAAGCAATGTAGATAGGGAATCATATGATGCGCCGATCGAATTCTTGATTGACTATGATATTAACTAATCTAAGGATATTGTTTCACTAATCTAAGGGTGAACATCTTTAATGAATATTTTTTATCACTTAAGAGTAGTTATTTATTCAATGGTCGGTAAGGGACGGTTTGGGATCGTCAGGTTGGGGTAGTTGAGAAATGAAGTTCATTTTAATTGTCCTTTTGATGACCTATCTCAAATAGATCCTATGGTAGTGTTTCTCGAGGATGAGCAACATTTAAGCTTAGATGATTTTGATGCATTGAATATTAGTCACTATTCACATGCTATTTTATTATGTATTTTGTGCACATCTGCTCATTTCAATGTTATCTGTGCATGGTCTATAATTATTGGCAAGTGACATATATTTGCATCAAATATTTGCAGTTTCGATTATTTCATATTGATTTATCATTATATATGGGACTTATGCTCTTCTTTGTTAAATTTCAGGTAAATTGAAAAGTCCTAGATCAACTCGGTGCTACCAACATCATTGTTGGTGGTATTGACAATTGAAGAGAAGAATAGAGATGAGTTAAAGGAACTCGGTGGTACTGAAAGAAGAACCAGTGCTACTGACACGATCAATAGTAACACAACCAAAGTGGTTTGGTTCTACCAATCTCCATTCGATGGTACCGACTTTCACCTGGAAAAATTGTCAAGATGTCAGGGAGAAATTCGATGCTATCAGCACTTCAATCGATGGTATTGACACTTCACACGGAGTCGCAATTCAAAAAAAGAAACTAGGTGCCACTGACATCTTGTCGGTGGTATCGACTTGTGGTGATCATACGGGATTCAAGATGTCATTTAATCCAATGACCACGACTTAAGAAACCCTAGGAAAAATGACAAGAAGATATTGGAACATCTCGGCAGCTTGATCGAACCAAGCCTCTGCAATTTTAGAATCACCCTATCAATCTTATGACTAGGGAGGATTTTGGTCAGACCTAATAATCACACTATTCTTTTCATGACAAAGAAGAGCCATGAGAAGAGAATGGAGAGTAGAAAGCTGCGTTCCAGTTGATTTGAGCACTTCCAATGGACAGATTTGCAGTTGAGAGACAAAAAATGGTCATGTTAATAAGAGGAAGTCATCTGGATCATCTTTTCTAGGGGTTTTCATTGATTCTTTAATTTTTTCCTCATCCTTCCCTTCTGCATCTATTTGTATGGAAATAAAAATAATGCAGGGCTAACCCCCTAATTCCTTAGGATCTGGGAGTAGCCCGATTATGCATTGTAATTCCTTATGGACATAACTCTATGATTGCTTCATGAATGATCTATGCTTGGTCAACATATTTGATTTCCTAGACCGTTAGTTATTTTGAGAGAGGGATTAAGATTGAATAGGTCATAGATTTACATAGCCTATATCGTTCCTTGAGAGAGAGCTTACAGTTATGAAGGGTATAACCTAGAGAGAGTACCTAGTGGGATTTTTATTAGATTGGGTAATGAATTATGATGTAAGAGTGGGTAATTCTTTCTACTGGTCCCTTAGTGTTGGGTTAGGAGAACTAAATATTGATAAGTAACACTAATTGGAATGTAAACTATGATGAAATTGTAATCCTAGGGAATACATTCCAATTGTGATTGCTACCTCAGAAACTTAGTTTTAATTTTTTGTAATTAATCAATTAATCAATCAATCACATTTTTCACTAGGTTTATATGATCGAGTCATAGTTATTAGTAGTCTTTAGATTTACATTTCCCTCTGTCCAATATTTGTGCCTTTTTTGGCCTATATTACTTCGATGTGTGCACTTGCATTTAATAAGTGTAGTAAGCATGCATCATGAAGCAGTTTCCCAAAAAGCTTAGACCCAAATCAAATAAATATTTTTTTTGATATCCTAAGGAAACCAAAGTATATTACTTTTATTTACTACATAATAATAAAGTTTTTGTTGTAAGAGATGTTGCATTCCTAGAAAAGGAACTTATTTCTAAAGAAATTAGTGAGAGGAAAGTAGAACTCAAAGAGGTTCCAGACCAACAAGAAAACATTGAACCAATATATGTACACGAGGAACAAGGAGAATCATAAGTGGTAGTGGAATCTCAAATTCCTCAAGTAACATAGGAACCACATAGATCTAGTAGGACATGCCTTGATCATGAAATATTTGGTTATATTGTGACTCAGGCAGTGATTTGGTCATAGATGATGAGCCAATGACCAATCTAGAAGCTACTAAGGGACCAGAGTCTAAAAAATGATATAAGTCCATGAGATCTGAGATGAAATCCATGTACACTGACAAGGTATGGACCTTAGTGGATCCACCTGAAGGGGTAAAACCCATAAGGTAAAATTGGATCTTCAAGAGAAAGATCGATATGGATGGTAAAGTACAAACCTATAAAGGAAGGTTGGTTGCAAAGGGTTTCAGACAAGTTCAAGGTGTTGACTGTGACAAAACCTTTGCTCCAATTTTCATTCCATCAAGATCATGCTCGTCATTGCAGCTTATCATGACTATGACATTTGGCATATGGATGATAGAACTGTATTCCTTAACGAGAATCTTCTTGAGGATGTGTACATGACACAACCTGAGGGTTCTATAAATCCATAGGATGCAAATTAAGTCTGTAAACTACAAAGGTTAATTTATGGACTAAAATAAGCATCTCAGAGCTAGAATCTTCAATTTGATGAAACAATAAAAGAGTTTGGCTTTAGAAAAATGAAGACGAACCTTGTGTGTATAATAAGGTTAGTGGGAGCATGATTGTATTACTCAAATTTTATGTGGATGACATACTATTAATGGGGAATGACATCCATACTTTATAGAAAGTAAAGGCTTGGCTTGGAAATACATTCTCTATAATGACTTAGGTGAAGCATCCTACATCTTAGGAATCAAGGTCTATAGAGATAGATCTATAAGGCTTCTTGGACTAAGTTAGAGCACATACATTATCAAAGTGTTGAAGAGGTTCAACATGGAGGACTCAAATAGAGGAAATATGCCCATGTCTCATGGAGTTGTCATATATAGAGTTCAATACCCTAGTTCTTGTAAAGAAAGGGAACACATGAGTAGGACTCGATATGCATCTAAAATTGGATCTATCATGTACGCAATATTGTGTACTCCTCCCAATCTCCCATATACCTTGAGCATGATGAGAAGATATCAGTCAAAACCAGGTGATGCTCACTAGACAATCGTGAAGAACATTCTTAAGTACTTGAGAAGAATTAAGGATTAGTTTCTAGTCTACGGTAGAGAGGAAGAGTTGGTGGTAAGAGGTTACACCAATACAAGCTTCCAAAATAACAAAGATGATTATCACTCGCAATCAAGATCTGTGTTTTGCCTCAACAACGGAGCTGTAAGCAAGAAGAGTTCTAAGAAAGAGATAGTTGTAGATTCTACAACAAAGGTTGAGTATATTGTTGCGTCCAATGCAGCAAAGGAGGTAGTTTGGATCCAGAAGTTCATTAGTGAACTTGGGTTGGTTCCAAGCATCAGTGATGCAATTTAGCTATATTACAACAATGGATCTATTGCACAAACTAAGGAACCTATATCACATCATCATTCCAAGTATATACAAAGGCGGTTTCATCTCATATGAGAGATCATGCAATGAGGAAATGTGAAGATTTGCAGAGTACCAACTGAGAACAATTTGCCTGACCCCTTGACAAAAACACTTTCACAATAGAAGTATGATGGTCATGGTAGATCACTTGGGATTAAGTTCATGGGTGATTTTATCTAAGTGCAACTGGGTGTTTGTTGGTACGTATGCCCAGAGAGACAATCATAGGATGATTGTAATGGCATAATTTGTAAATGAGTTGATTAATAATAAAGGTAAACTTTCAATTTATTTTGTTTTATTTAGTTATGAGATAATGATGTAACATAATAAATATCTAAAGAATAATATTACTCAATGATGTATGTCTTTGGGTTGATGACCTGAATAATGAGATCACACAGATGCTAAGAGTGTGTACATTCTTGTTATGTCCTTATTCATATGTTACTGTTGAAACCTAATAGACATCAATAAAACATAACTAGAGTGTGTGTTTGTTTATGACATAATCTCATTAGTTATGATATGTGATATCAAACCAAACACGTAGATACTTGTTAGAGAATAGTGTATCAGACTGATCCACTATGAGGGTGATACATGGAAATCATTACATGGTAGTCAGAATCATCTCTCATAGTGTTGGTGGTGATTGTAGTTCTTAAATCTAAAATCACTACACCCATCATGTGTTGTTCAATGTACTTCGACATCATCCACCGTGACTTTGAATAAGGGTTGTCATAATGGTGATGATAAGATACATTGTGACACATGGGGATGATTGTGAGTGATGTAGTAGGATTTGTCACTCCTACAAGAGTATGATATCCAAACCACTTGATAAGAAAGACTGAGAAATGCATGTCCATGTACAAGTGAGTCAATATGTGATTGAGCTTGCATATATCTCAGATAGTCTACTCTAGTTCAAGGAACATAAATTGAATGTTGATGGGGATGACTATTTTGTGCCTTGAGTTCAATCTAGATATCAATGAAAAAGGAACTATACAAACATTCTAACACCAATCACAAATTGTAGGTTGAAGTTGTTTTTCAACTTTCCAATTACTTGGGTAACAATGATGTGTTGTTAGATACTGGTCTTTGTTTATGATGTGAGAAACTAGTTATGGACATTCACTGCCAACATAACTTGGAACCTATAGGGTTTCATACTTAGGATACACTAGGAATAGGAGTTTATTCATTAATGGTGTTGAACTTGATTACTAAAGTGTTTAGGTATTCAATTTAAACAACAATTGATCAATTGAACTCCTAACCGACTGGTTCAAGTGTTGAACCAATCAGTTGGAGTGTAAGGTTGAATGAAAATTGCATTGTCTAAATTTTAGATGAACTAGGGCATGAACCAACCAATTCACTTAATGAACCGATCGGTTCAAGGTCGTCAAACAATCAGTTCATGTGATGAGATGGGTTCATAGATCAATTCAATTGCATCATGAATTAGTGATGACATCATGTTGTGCATTAATTGAATTATAATTATCAACACAATTGTGATTGTGAAACATGATGAAAAAACCAGTTCAAGGGTTGAACCGATCGTCTTGCATGCCAACTGATCGCTTAACCTGTGTACTGATTGTTTTTCTACTCACTGGATGCAAAAATTCATGAAATTTTTGTCCGTTCCACTCCCATGCAGACTAGAAACCCTGACCCTGATCCTCCTATACATATAGGGGTACTGAGGGCTTCCTAGATACAACATTAGTTCCTCTCACAATTGTTGTGTGTCTTCTTTGGTTGTGGTAACCGAGAGAACCCGAGAAAGTCCTATCCAATAAGGAGGGGGATAACAAGGGAGAACAATTGTGGGAGAGAAAGTTGGTGCTAGTATACCAACAATAAGGGACAACTCCTTCTTGACAATTCATCTAGAACAATAGGAGTTCTCTGTGGTCCATATGGATTACTCTACAGGAGAGGAGCTTTTCCCGCTAAGAGGACAACGACAAGCTGCCATCCGTGATCAACATGGAGCAACTGAAGATGATGTTTGAGTGTGACTTGAAGAAAGATGCACACTACGATGAGGAGATTGTCGCTAGATTTTCTCTAGGACTGGGTGTATCCTCGAAGCCTTCCTACCCATTATATAGTTGTTGGCGTGATCTCATGTTATAAAGGGAATATGATAATTGAATTTTTGTTTCTATTTTCTACTCTGTCGCCATATTTCCCTACAGATGTTGACTATGGAGGTTGATACTCAATTGGTGATTATCAAATCATGCCTGCATGGTGTTCAATTGATTACCCAGTTGGTATCAAGGTTGGGTTTGATTGAATGGTTATCGAGGTGTATGACTGATACCTAACCTATTGAGTTGTTACAAGATGTTGACTGTTATAGGTATATGTCTTCAATAGATTTAGTTTGATATGTCTCTGCTCAATAGTTCTATATAGAGGTCCTACTGTGATGGATGGATTTCTTCATGTCATGCCTCAATATGTTCCTATTGAGCCCCCCATTGCCATTTCTCCAAAAATGTCGAATCTCCTAAAATTCAAAGGAATGCTTAGAATATTTAGCATAAATGTATATATGTATATATAGTAGTAAGAGCATAATTCATGATGAAGATAAGGGTAAAAGAGGCATAAATCATCTAAAAATTGATGTTTTAAATTATAAAGAATTTTGATGATAACGCCAAAATTATAGTTCACTAGGAAGCTCTAGATCTACTGAGTTGGTTGAAATGGCTTATACTAGATCCTAAGAGATTGTATTCAACCTTGAAACTTATACCAAGGGGTAATAATGCTCATACTTTAGTATATCATCATTCTCATGGTTTGGAGTGGTGTGTTATGTTCTACTTATAGTTGACACTATTTAATCGTCACTAATGTTGCTATCATGTTGAGGTGTTTGTGTCCTTCTAAAAGCAACTTCATGCTATATCTCACAAGTTCCACAAGAGTTGCAAAATGTGTTATGTGAATGTGATAAAGATTAATTTAGAGGATTTCCCTATTGAGAGGGATTTCAATCCAAAGTACTTGGTGTAGCTTGATTCATCTACTTTTTTTGTGGTTACATGTGATGCAGACGTTGAGGATACATGGCCTTCTTGACATGCTTCATTCTTTTATTATTAAATGGTTTCCTTGTTTAGGATTTTTTTCATAATGTTCTTTTCTTTTAAGAAGTAGCATTCTACTATTTTGATAATATATTTAATATCTCATTTTTAAATTAATGAAGACCATTTTGAGAAGATGTGAGTTTATTTTTAGTGATATCATGGTTAATGATACCATATGTTTTATTCCTTCCCCATTTCTTGTTTTGGATTTTCAATCACATTTTTTTGATTTAAAATTTGGTCTGTATATGTATTGACATCTCTATTTCTAAGGCCCTTTTGGTGAGTCATGTAGCCTATGTGACAATCTCATATTATATTACCTAATTTGCACATTTTGAGGTGTGAGTTGTGGTGATGTCATTATGTAAAGTAAAGAGTTAAAGAATGGAAATCCATGGGTTACCTCTACCTCCTTCCTATACTAGAGTTCATTTGGTTTGCTATCAAAAGAATCTAAGATTATTGGATATTTCACCCTACTACTCATAGTATGGTTGTTTCATCTGATATTCATTTTATGTTTCTCCATCAAGAGATGATCCTCTAGGTTAGAGGACATATTTGGTTCTCTAATAGCCTAGAAGTCATTCATTCTATAAGAAAATGCCATATAGCTCTAATGGCCTCTTGTCATATAGCACACGTCCAAGTGGAAAAGCCATACCCAGTTGGGTTAAGGAGATAGCTCATGGGATTTATCCGTAGAACCTATTAGTATAAGAGACTAATCAGGAGCACATAATCATTAGTAGATTAGGTAAGCACCTTAGCATTTAAATGTGGAGGCAGTTTTGTATGTTATGCGATGTGGCCTATTTTTTTAAAGCAACCTAGTTTTATTAAAATGAAAAATGTGTGATGTTATAGTTGGAAATGTAGAAGGTGGTGAGTGAAAATTAGTGGTAGATTAATGAGAAATAAACAATAAGAAATGTTGGAAGAAACTAGAGATAAATAGATGAATCATGACAAAATTAAAAAGAGAGAGAAGTGAGTAGAATTATGTATTTTGAAAACGATGCATTTTGTTTAGCTAATACCCTTTCACAAAACCAATTACCAAATAGTTTCAGGTATGTAGAAACATAAACAAGATATAATTTTTACTGTTTTCATATTATGAATCGATTTTCTTAAATTTATATATCTCGTGAGAAGAAGTGGTGAGAGAAAAACAAAATTCAGAAAACATATACTCTGGTCATCGAAGGAGGAAGGGTTAGTTTTCTTTGGGGGGAGTGGAGATCATGTTTTGCCAGTTTGAAGGAATTATTTGACATTCTAGGAAACATAATCAGTGGAAAGAGGTCAGAACATAGTAGAACGAGGTAATTATGATTGACATTAAATGCCACGTTTTCACCCTAGAAGAAAATGGATAAGTTAACCATAGCCATCTTATACATAAGTGATAGTAGAAAAAATAGATAAGTCAAAATTTCAAGAAGTGAAAGACATGAATGGGTATTATATTTAAAGATTGTCTCTTTAGAAGAGAGAAAAGAGTAAAGAGATGCAAACATGTTTGACAATTAATACAGTGTCTCCATTATAATGATAAGTTACAAAAAATTATTCTATCATGCAAGGAGATAATGGGTAGAAGACAGAGTTTAGTAAAAGATTGTAAAAGAGCAAAAAAATAGAGAATATAGAGTTAATGAGAGAGATACATATTGATAATTCTCTATCCTAATTATTTAAAAATTTCAAAATTATTACTAAATTAAGTTGTATAGAACAAACTCACATTTTTGTTGAGATATAAATATAAGCATTTTTCTTTCCACATAAACATACATGTGTGGATGAAAGTAAAAATATAATTGTAGAAAAATGAAAGTAGAAGACTCCAACACAATTGGTTCATGTCAGACTAAATTCGTTAAATTATGTTCATTTGCAAGTACTTTTGTGTTGCAATAGGAGTAAGAAAAACCACAGAGAGGTTATTCACGACCAACACATAATAGCTAAAAGTCTAGGGTAAAGACTTAACTGGATGAGAACACATTGAAGTGGCGCTATACATCAATGGTGAGTGTTCTACATTATTCTTATGTATTATTTTAAGTTTCTCCTTGCATCGAACAACTATCTTAAGAAAAATATATTCAAGTTTCATTTATATCCAAATCCGTATGCTTTACACAATACTTGAATATTCTTGGAGATAAAGGAAAGACAATGGAAGATTTGAGCATTTCCTCATGTTTTGTCCAAATCAAAGAGAAAAATGAAAAAAACTTTTCTACATTGCTTGCTGTCGTCTGGGTGGTATATTCTTGTTTACTAAACTATAATATGCCTTGTAGTAGTTTCCATCCTCGTCATATTTCCAAGTTTGTCACCATTTGTTGTTGACTTAAAAAGAATGAAGTTTGTAATTTGGTACATGGTTCAAAAAAGGGGAGGGTGAATGGAAAAGGAGGAAGAAGAAGATGGAGAAAGGAAATGAGAAACTATTTGAAACTTATTATTTGGTATATTTGCAAGTGTTAAGGATAGGGAAGGACAATATTTGAAAAATATTCTTTGTTACATGTCCACAGGAAAGAGAGGATTATTTATGTAAATACCCCATACAAGTATAGTTACATTTTTTTAAATAGTAGATGAACACAATAACAACTCCTTTTTTAAATAATAACAACATTTTCACATGATAAATTATTTTACATCTTAGATATTAAACTACAAAATCTTATAATGGATAATCCTTGACATACATATTACACTTCTCAATAGTTATTGAAAACATACATCATCAAAGAAGTTTTGGCACAATAATATTTCTTCATCATAACTATTGTCTTGATAAATGCAATATGATCAATCATTTCAGTCACATTAATTATTGATTGATAACATTCTACTTGATGGAAAATATCCTCCTAGAAGAAAAAGTAATAAATAATATTCTATTAAAAAGAATATATCATTTAATATTAACATAATTCTTGGTGTTTTTAGTTTTAAGAAAATAAAATATTTTCATAAAATTTACATGGAAGGAAATCTTTTATTTAGAGCAAACAATATTCATTGAAGGGAGCTCCACTAATTATAAGTAATTTAATTAACATTTCTAAAGGAAATATCTTTTGTGATGAGAAGATATTTTTAGTTGAGTAAATTCGATTTAACAAAATAAACAAAATATTTGAAATAACAAAATTACTTGAAAGGAAGTGAGATAGAAAAATAACTAATAGAATTGAATAATTTCTTAATGGGAAAAGTAAAGCGTGTTGTTAGGGAAATTATGGAGGGAAACTTGTTTGTGCAGAGAACGAAAATATTTGTGAAAGTAATTTTTTCTTATGTGTCCAAAAATATCATGGAGAACTAACGGGAAAAAACATGTTTACCAGCTATTCATTGTGCTTTTCTATCTGGAGGAGATATGCCAAATTTTCACATGAACTCTCCATAAAAAATTTCACTTTTTCTGTCATTATGCTAGCCAAACAACATTTTTAATTCTCCATCATATTTCTCCTCAAATTTCACCATGTACTAAATGCATCTAGAATGATGATAAACCCATATTAGTTTGAATGATATGCAAATAGACATAGTTTCTCACAACAATTGATTTTTAGTCACAATATTTATCATTGTAGACCCATTTATATGTGTTGACATGTTTACTTTTCCACATCTTGAGATCTCTTTTAATTTGTTTACTTGTAATGTTCACCTTCAAGTCCATTTCATGATACTAAAAAACTTGTTAACAAACAAAAGAGGAGTAATTGTTATCAATGGTTTCACTAAGAGAATAACAAATATGGTTATAAATATGAAAATGTATCATGTTCTGTCTTTAAGATTAATTGAAAGTCAATTTTATTTTTTTTACTAATCAATCCATAATTCAAAATCTAGCTATTAAAAATTATGCACTTTATAGATGCACCATGTAGCGCTTTTATAGATTTTTTACATTAACATATTTACAATCATTGAAATAAAAAGTATTATGATTGATTATCTAGGTATGTGCTTCATATGTGGTGAAAAAAGGTGGGGAGTGGAAAGGGAAAGAGAAATGAGAGAAAGGGGAAGGAAAAGAGGATGGAGATAGGGATACTACAAAAAATGTATGGGGAAAGAAAATGCTCAAACGATATTATGTGTACATGGGTTGTGGGTGAACTTTTTTGTGTGAAAATTACTCCAAGTATAATTCTAATTTTTAGATTATATATAGAGTCAATGTAGAAAAAATTTCATTTAGACAACAAAACATTCTCTCAATATATATTATATAGTACATAAAATATTAAATTGTTATATAATATAAAGATGAATCTTTATGCATTATAAATGTCAAAAGTTATTGAAAATAAAATCATCATCATTGAAAGCTTTTATACTAAAAAAGCATCATAGCTACTTTTGTGATGAATACTAAGTAACCAATATTTCTCAATGCATTACTTATTAACTTGAAAATAAGCAACTTTGTGTCATATTTACAAATTATGAATAGGGGAAATATGATGATTCAGATATGATTGATTGTATAAGTTTATAAAAGAAGATCTTGGAGGAAAAATATTTTTGTGAAAAATTGTTCTAGCTAGAAGGAGACCATTCTTTTCTATTAAAAATTTTCTTAGGAAGAAAATATATTTTGTATTAGAAGTAACTCTGAGGAAAATAGTATGATATAATGGAATAGAATTCTTGGAGGGAAGGTAGCATTTGAAGAAAATAGTATTTTGTCATAGGTTCTTCACTTGTTGGGTAACCATTTTTTAGAGAAATATTACTGATTTAGATGTAAACAAAATTTAGGTAGAAATCAAGCTTTTGTGAGGAATATTTAGTTGGAAGGAAAGATTAGCTTATCAAAAAGGTTATTAGTGAAAAGAGCTCACGTATTAGAGAAAAGTAGGAAAATAGTTATTTGAAGAATGAAAAATTGGCATAAAAGAGAAGTTATTTATGGAAAAATAATGGAGGAAACATCTTTATGTACACATTAGGAAATATATTTTTCATATCTCCAAAGTATTAAAATTCTAGGAAGAAATTCATTTCTCCACCATTCATTATGCGCTCCTATGTGGAAAAAATATACCAAATTTTATATGGATTTCCCATAAAACATTGTTCTTCTTCATCGTTATGATAAAATAATAACATCTTGCTAACCCAACCATTACGCTTGTAAATGGGTAGGGTATCTTGTGTTTATAGTCATATCCATAACTATAACCATTTAATTAAGTGGGTATCGATATGGGTATATACCAGCTTTTTTGCAAACTATACTTGCATCATACCCATATCCACATAACTGCATGGTATATGGAAAGATAAATTGGTATATTGTTATGGATAACCTTGCTACAATGGCACAATTCAAACTTAAGGACACAACAAACTACCACATTAATTGGGTGATGTTGGTATTAATATGACGTCAAATACATTCAATTTTATGTACATATAATATTTGATTAAAAAAATTATGTCACCTTAAAATGGACAACCAAGACTAGCATGTTGATACAGCTAAATCAAAATAAAAAAAGGAAATGATAATTGTTGTCTCTATTTGTGATTATTACATAGTTTGACTATTTAATTAATAGATCTAGACAATAAATGTTGACCTTGAGAATTATGGTGGCTTGCCTTCAGATTGGGAGAAAAACTACAACCATTGGTTTACGGTAACTGGTTCAGAAAATTTATGAACTGGAGTTTCTGAACCAATTTTTCATGATTGGTCAAAGTAATTGTTAGAACTTGAGTTCTGTGATTTATGTTGAGTTACAAAGTTACATACAAAATAGAGTTCCTGAGTTCCTTTTTAAAAAAAGTGGAAACTGAGTTCTAGAACAAGGGACAACATTTCATATACAATTATATTTTACATTCTTCATGAATGACACATGTAAAATATTTATAACTAGGAATGTTAGTGGTGTGAATATAGTTTGTTGCCATACTTATAACATAATAAAACAAAACATTGTACACTATAAGTGACACCATGTAAAATACTTTACACAATTACCATTATCATTTTTGTCTAAAAAATAAAAAATATAAAATTACTATGAAACATAATCACATCACACCATGTGACAAAAACTGTGATTTATGTAACATACTTTTATACTTTATATTTAAATAATATGATGTTAAAAATGATAATGAACTATAATTGTACATGAAGAAAATACTAAAAATTAATTTTGTACATATTATTAAACAATGATGAATCAAAACTTATATTTACAAGCGCATACAATATACATATCATTACAATAGTTTGTACATAAAAGATGAAATAAAAATATTATAATGTGATTTGAACCATAATATGTTTATAAAAATTATAATAATACCATATTAAAATGTTTTTAAAGGAGCAACATCCATGTCATGACCTCTTTGAGGTTATTATGGTTAAAGAATATTATGATTAGTCATGGATATTGTTATTTCTTTGTTTATTTATCATCCTTACATTTTATATATCACACACAAAAATTGACATTTTTTAATTGATTTCCATATTTGTACTGTGACGTCCCCAGGTTTTCTAAAACTTAATCTGGTGTGTGACGTCCAAATTGAAACCCTCACCTCATCGAGAATCCCAATTTGAAGACCACACACTAGGCTAAGAAAAATAAAATCAAAGGAAGTCAGAAGGAAACAATCAGTAGCACATGCACATGAACAATAATAAAACCATACACACATGTTCACCATTCAACATATAATTACAACATGAATTGTTACTTCATTTGATATTACATATTGAACATCAAACTTATACATATACATGTACTACCATTAAACTACAGGATCTTAAGACAACAGGTCCACCTGTACATCAACTCTCCATACAACTCTCACTATCCTGGATCTTCAATATCATATGTCCACATCACCTAAATAAAAGATTACATGTGGTACATGTTAGCACAATATTCAAGAATATTGTACTCAGTACGCCTAACGTCTTTTATATACCTCCCATCATATCTTGGCAATAAGATAAAACTAATACTTGGTAGCATTAAACAAATATAAGAAAAAAATGTATACTTGTACAAGGATGTTCATAAACAAAAGAGAACACATATTGTAAGCTTATTTTCCATTATATATCCATGCATTTGCCACCTAAGGGAATAATGCATCATCGCATCTACCAAAGAGTATGAGATGTAAGGCCTTATGATCTCCTAATAAAGAGTAAGATCATTGTACAATGTGATCTGCTACCAAAGAGAATGATCACTTTCCAACACTATGTTACCAAAGAGAATTAGTGCTTTCATATAATGGAACAAATATATTATGTTTCATGTGTTCAAAACAATAAGTATGGAAAATCAAGCAGCATATCATACAAGAAAAATCATTTCAACCAATATCATATACCAAGTATTTTTCTACATGTATAACACAAGCATATTGTATAATAAGCCAAGTAAGAGGTAATGGCGTACCTTCCAAAGAGATATCATAATCACATATATCCATATAATCTATATCTTTGTTAAACCTGATCAAGACAAGATCACATACTATCATCAGGTTCTCATCATCTCAACCCTAGTTATATCCATTTTAGGGTTTGCTTACTCATTAGGATATTCTCATTATTTTTTCTTGTCTATCTCTTGTTGTTATCTAGGATTGACGTTACAAATGTTATATTCTAGAGTATGATCAATAATCTAATTATTTGATCACGTGTACATATTAACCCTAGATCATATTCATTTAGCATATTAGGGTTTTATATCACATGAAGAGTCATTATCATGTTACCATTAATTCCATTTATAAAACTAATCTCAGAGTTGCATATCCTCTTATAATTACTTATATGAGGGTATTCTGTAATTTCCATGATTTATTGAGCACGTATGTATTTATTGCATTTCATTAGGGTTATTAGCCCTAATTAGCCTTATGGAGCAAATTACATAATTTTGTACATCAACATCATAATATTTGACCTCAAGTGGATTAAAAATAAGATTTATAATTTATTGACATTTTATCATAATTTTAGGACATCATTTGCTATTTATTATCCATGAAACAAGCATTATACATATTACATGATATCACTACTATTTAATCATTAAAAGACCGATATAAAGGTGTCATGTTGTTCTACTCATTTTTCTGAGAATTTTGGCATATTATTTCTATTTTTCTAATAAGCGAGCTATTTTCTACAAATTATTAAAGTTCTAAGCATTTCTCAAATCTGCCACCCTTGTACAGTTTCAAAAACACCTTCACGTTGACTCGCGCTTGCTCTCGATCGCTCTGCGATCTTCTGGTTCCGTGACCTACTCATAGAGCCACCACAAGGCTGGGCCATGATGAGGACTTGGCCTCTGACAAGGCCTCATATCTCTGTAGATCGGAGTGATAGCATAGGAAAGATTACATGTGGTACATGTTAGCACAATATTCAAGAATATTGTACTCAGTATGCCTAACGTCTTTTATATACCTCCCATCATATCTTGGCAATAAGATAAAACTAATACTTGGTAGCATTAAACAAATATAAGAAAAAAATGTATACTTGTACAAGGATGTTCATAAACAAAAGAGAACACATATTGTAAGCTTATTTTCCATTATATATCCATGCATTTGCCACCTAAGGAAATAATGCATCATCGCATCTACCAAAGAGTATGATATGTAAGGCCTTATGATCTCCTAATAAAGAGTAAGATCATTGTACAATGTGATCTGCTACCAAAGAGAATGATCACTTTCCAACACTATGTTACCAAAGAGAATTAGTGCTTTCATATAATGGAACAAATATATTATGTTTCATGTGTTCAAAACAATAAGTATGGAAAATCAAGCAGCATATCATACAAGAAAAATCATTTCAACCAATATCATATACCAAGTATTTTTCTACATGTATAACACAAGCATATTGTATAATAAGCCAAGTAAGAGGTAATGGCGTACCTTCCAAAGAGATATCATAATCACATATATCCATATAATCTATATCTTTGTTAAACCTGATCAAGACAAGATCACATACTATCATCAGGTTCTCATCATCTCAACCCTAGTTATATCCATTTTAGGGTTTGCTTACTCATTAGGATATTCTCATTATTTTTTCTTGTCTATCTCTTGTTGTTATCTAGGATTGACGTTACAAATGTTGTATTCTAGAGTATGATCAATAATCTAATTATTTGATCACGTGTACATATTAACCCTAGATCATATTCATTTAGCATATTAGGGTTTTATATCACATGAAGAGTCATTATCATGTTACCATTAATTCCATTTATAAAACTAATCTCAGAGTTGCATATCCTCTTATAATTACTTATATGAGGGTATTCTGTAATTTCCATGATTTATTGAGCACGTATGTATTTATTGCATTTCATTAGGGTTATTAGCCCTAATTAGCCTTATGGAGCAAATTACATAATTTTGTACATCAACATCATAATATTTGACCTCAAGTGGATTAAAAATAAGATTTATAATTTATTGACATTTTATCATAATTTTATGACATCATTTGCTATTTATTATCCATGAAACAAGCATTATACATATTACATGATATCACTACTATTTAATCATTAAAAGACCGATATAAAGGTGTCATGTTGTTCTACTCATTTTTTTGAGAATTTCGGCATATTATTTCTATTTTTCTAATAAGCGAGCTATTTTCTACAAATTATTAAAGTTCTAAGCATTTCTCAAATCTGCCACCCTTGTACAGTTTCAAAAACACCTTCACGTTGACTCGCGCTTGCTCTCGATCACTCTGTGATCTTCTGGTTCCGTGACCTACTCATAGAGCCACCACAAGGTTGGGCCATGATGAGGACTTGGCCTCTGACAAGGCCTCATATCTCTGTAGATCGGAGTGATAGCATAGGAAATCTCCTTGTACTCGCACTTCCTAGTTTGCCTATCCATTTTCATCGTGAAGGGCTTGCTCCAGTCTCCGGTGATGAACTGGAGGCTAAACAACACCCTTGTGCGCTCCTTCTGACTCTAATGAGATTGCCACCATCATCCTGCCTCTTGCATTTTTCTCGGAAGAATGGCCACACCTCCGGTATGCCGCCTGTGCAGGCTTGCCGCTGCCTGCTCTCAGGCGCCACCGCACTTTCGCTGCGCAAGACACGTCATCCTCTTCTCGTATTTGACGCCATCTGTGAGTCCACCGTCGTTGGGTTTTCCTCCAAGGTTCGTTCTTCTGGGCACGAGCCACCACCATGAAACTTGATCTCTGGCCAGGGATCATCTATGAGACCCTCCTCCTTGTCATTACCTTCTGACAACAGCTAGCCAAGAGACCCTCATCTTTCCCTATCGTGGCTCCTCCTTGAAGCCGACCTACATTCTCTAGTGTCATGATCTTCAGCAGTTGTGGTGGAGAGACAAGGTTGGGGGAACTGGATCTTGACTTGGCAGGCTAAAGGAGCCATGAGAGGGGTCTACTTCTATCTACTAACCTCCCTGAAGCAACTGAATGTTTCGATACGTGCCTCACCCACGACCACATTATGTGTAGGTGGAGAGATCGTGTAACTACTTGCTTACTATTATAATCCAACTGCATGCTACGAGATGACTTGCAACCCGTCGATCTCACATCCAAACACCTTACCTTAGCACTAATCCGTGGGTACCTCCTTTCCAAGGGTCAAGGTTGTGGTGTCGGGTGTGGTCACATAGCTAACACATAACAAAGAGTGTGACATTGAATTGATTTAAGACTTGGCTTCATTTTCATTAATATGCCATATATCTCATCATTATTAAATGCTTATAACTCCTTGTAGCAACATCTAGACTTCATCAAAATTGTACCACATGATTATCATCATATAAACTACCTTACATTTAACTTTGGTGTCAAACTCTTATATTGACCACTCAAGGTAACTTACAATATAACTTAAACGCCTGAGTTTATTTATGTCATTAGACATTTAGGGATTTGAAAAGTTCACTATATCACATCCTACACACCTTAAAACAAATTTCGTCCTCAAAATTAAGCCAGAAATTCAGTCCATCACATCATATACATCTTAAAAGAAAAATTTGTCTTTGAAATTTAAACCATTCAGATTCCAAGGAAAAGTCAAAAGGTCTTCTTGTGCATGTAGAGTACCACTTTAGGTGCAACATATTATAAACATCATGTCTAGTACATACATGTACCCCTCCTAGAAGGTTTACAAGCATTTTGGGTGCACCATCACTTCATATAAGGTTGAAGTAGGGGTTTAGAAACTCTGGTTAATTCATGACACATGGCATATGTTAAGGTTGCATCCTTATCTTTTCCCATGCATTAGGGCTCCCACATCATATTACCATGTTCTAAAGGAGTTAACTAAGGTTAACCCATACATCAAGGTTTCATCAACATTTTATTGAGATAGTTCTTAGAAAATGTTCATCATTAACATATGTCTTTTAGGAGGAAGTTAACTATAATTAACCCACTTTATTCATCTAGATCATATCAAGGTATCATAATCATTATGTTGTGCTAATTGTCAAACTATATCTTTCATCTTTATTAAGAACTGAGATTAACATCTCATGTAACATGTTTCACTCATACGATCTTATTTCATCGCTCATAATAAATTGCAACATTTACTAGCAATTTCACTACAAGATTAGCCAACAATATTACATTATCATAATTATTCATTATATTGTTAACCATCTACGCATTGATATTTATTAAACCATTTCTAGGTTTTCATCATATCATGTCTATATATCAGATCTCAAGATTAGATCACATCCTTACATATATTATATCATCGTTGTGTTGAACAAACTTATACGAGTGTCTTGTTAAACATATATCAAAACTTCATCTAGTCCAATTGAGGTTCTCCTGACCCATTTCATGAGGGTAGTGTCATGCTCAGTCTCTCTGAACTAACTCAACTCTATGAATATCTCATATGCATAAACTTTATCTTTCATCTCTGATCTAGGGTTATTGGGTATACCTCATTGACACTAGTTGATTGCTTCACTAGATCTAGCCACATAAGCAAAACCAAAACATGCTATGACATACTCTTCATAGGTCTCTACCCATGAGACATCCTTACCTGAAACTCTCTTACCAACATAACCACTAGATTCCTATAAGGAACCACCAACCTGAGCATGAGGCTTCACAGAAACTAAACATATACCTCCTCCGGGCTCTTGGGACTCTCTTTCCCTCACCCAGATGGTAGGTTCTCATATTTCCTTATTCACATATGCACATATAACCAAGCTCTCCCCAACTCTAGGGTTTGGTCCTCCCAAGGACATCTAGGGTTCAAGAAAGATATATAAGTCATGCATAAAGAAACTCAACTCAATCACTCAGGAGTATTCTAGTTTAGGACACATCATATCACATATTTCTCATAATTCTCATATCTTAGAGTTTAGGTTCTCTGACCTTCTCCTTCTAGGTCTCACTCTCTCTGGAGTTAACCCTAAAATTGGTCTTAACACTAGAGGTCCTCCTTTGTAAAATAGCTTGAGGTTCATGTAGATCCACATCTTATCTTAACTTAATAAGTCTTATCTCATAAAAGGCCTAATTACTTGCATCATCAAAACTTATCTTTCATCCTCAGAACAAAACTTAAGTCCTCAAAGACAAACATATATCATCATAAACCATCTTATATCATCTATATAAGACTTGCATCATGTCATCAAAACTTATTTCATCTATTTCATCTATCACATATTCTAAAAAGCTCTAGACATCTAATCTAGAACTACTCTCTCTTCTAGACTGATGTCATTCACTTTCACTTAGGTTACATGACCACCTCCTACTCGTACATGTGTGGGGACATATTTTTATAGTACATATATATAATAAAATATTATATAGTTTTTCTCTGATAAAACATGTGTTAGAGAAAACTACCAATGTTTAATTCGATTGGAATTAAAAACCAAATCCAAAAAATGAGTGCCCCACACATAGTAGAGAGTACAGTGTCATGAAAACTAGTGAAAAGGGTGAGAACATGGTGTATACTAGTGTAGCTACCCTAGACAATGAGTGTTATATGTCTAAGATTTCTCTTCCCTTGATGCACATCATTTCCAAATAATGCAACGTCCCATACCGTTGCACTATAATGAAAGAACAATATCTAAGGACCTGCTATATAATAAGCACCAGTCTAGACCTAGTTCTCGGACATCTAGGTGCTAACCTAGAGGCCAGGTCAGATCTAGTCTCTAAAAGATGACTAACCTAACCCTAAAGATTATTTAGTTCAAGGTTCTTTAGTTTTTAGTTGCATAGTGAGCAAATGTCATGCTTTGCTATTGTTTATGCTCTGATACCACCTGTGACGTCCCCGGATTTTCTAAAACTTAATATGGTGTGTGACGTCCAAATTGAAACCCTACCATCAGCAAGAATCCCGATTTAAACACACTAGGCTAAGAAGAAGAAAATTAGAGGAAGTCAGAAGGAAACAATCAGTAGCACATGCATATGAACAATAATAAAATGATACACACATGTTCACCATTCAACATATAACTACAACATGAATTGTTACATCATTTGATATTACATATTGAACAGCAAACTTATACATATACATGTACTACCACTAAACTACAGGATCTTAAGACAACAGGTCCACATTTACATCAGCTCACCATACAACTCTCACTATACTGGATCTTCAAGATCATATGTCTACATCACCTAAATAAAAGATTATATGTGGTACACGTCATCACAATATTCAAGAATATTGTACCGAGTAATCCTACATGTCTTTTACATACATATCATCATATCTTAGCGATAAGATAAAACTAATACTTGGCAACATTAAACAAATATAAGAACAAGCGTATACTTGTATAAGGATGTTCATTAACAAAAGAGAATGCATATTTTAAGCATATTTTCCATTATATATCTATGCATTTTCCACCTGAGGGAATAATGCATCATCTCAGCTACCAAAGAGTATGAGATGTAAGGCCTTATGATCTACTACCAAAGAGTTAGATCATTGTACAATGTGATCTGCTATCAAAGATAATGATCACTTTCCAGCACTATGCTACCAAAGAGAATTAGTGCTTTCATATAATGGAATAGATATATTATGTTTCATGTGTTCATAGCAATAAGTATAGAAAATCAAGCAACATATCATACAAGAAAAATCATTTCAACCAATATCATATGCCAAGTATTTTACTACATGTATAACACAAGCATATTGTAAAATAAGACAAGTAAGAGGTAATGGTGTACCTTCCAAAGAGATATCCTAATCACATATATCCATGTCATCTATATCTTTTTTAAACCTGATCAAGACAAGATCACATACTATCGTCAGGTCTCATCATCTCAACCCTAGTTATATCCATTTTATGGTTTGGTTACTCATTAGGATATTCTCATTATTATTTCTTGTCTATCTCTTCTTATTATCTAGGATTGAAGTTATAGATGTTGTATTCTATATTATGATCAATAATCTGATTATTTGATTACATATGATTACGTGTACATATTAACCCTAGATCATATTCATTTAGCATATTAGGGTTTTATATCACATGAAGAGTCATTATCATGTTACCATTAATTCCATATATAAAACCGATCTCATAGTTACATATCCTCTTATAATTACTTATATGAGGGTATTATGTGATTTCCATGATTTATTGAGAACGTATGTATTTATTACATTTTATTAGGGTTATTAGCCCTAATTAACCTTATGGAGCAAATTACATAATTTCGTACATCAACATCATAATATTTGACCTCAAGTGGATTAAAACATGATTTATAATTTACTGACATTTTATCATAATTTTAGGACATCATTTGCTACTTATTATCCATGAAACAAGCATTATACATATTACATGATATCACTGCTATTTAATCATCAAAAGATTGATATAAAGGTGTCATGTTGTTCTAGTAATTGTTTTGACAATTTTGGTATATTATTTCTATTTTTTTGATAAGCGACCTATTTTCTACGAATTATTAAAGTTCTAAGCATTTACTAAATTGTTTACCTTTTTAGGCCAATAGAGAAGCGCCACGTGGCCTCCAAGGGGCTCTGCCCTTCTTTGGCCAGTGACCTAGCGGTTTAGGCTAGGGATTGGTGGTTCAGCAGTCTAGACCCGGTATGGTCTTGGATTTGGTTCGCTCCTTTCTCCTTCTCGCGATCCACACAAACCCAGTGCAGCGCTGTGCCTGCGTGTGTGGGTGTTCTTCCGCCCAAGCCACCGCCGGCACAAGCACCTCCAGTGAGAAACGGCAAAGCTCAAAGATGAAGCCGCATCCCTCAAATCTTCCACCCTTGTGCAGTTTCAAAAACACCTTCACACTGACTCGCGCCCGCTCTCGATCGCTCTGCGATCTTCTGGTTCCGTGACCTACTCACAGAGCCTCCGTAAGGCTGGGCCACGGCGAGGACTCGACCTCTGACAAGGTCTCGGATCTATGTAGATCGGAGTGTTAGTGTAGGAAAACTCCTTGTACTCAGCGCTTCCTGGTCTGCCTATCCATTGTCGTCGTGAAGGGCTTGCTCCGGTCTCCGGTGATGAACTGGCAGCTAAGCAGCACCCTTGTGTGCTCCTTCTGACTCTAATGAGATCGCCGCCATCATCCTACCTCTTGTGGTTGCTTGGAAGATCGGCCACACATCCGGGATTCCGCCTGCGTAGGCTAACCGCCGCCTGCTCTTAGGCCCCACCGCGCTTCCGCTACATAAGACACGACATCCTCTTCTCATGTTCGACGCCATCTGTGAGTCCTCTGTCATTGGGTTTTCCTCCATGGTCCGTTCTTCTGGGTGTGAGCCACCACCGTGAGACTTGATCTCTGGCCGGATCCTCTACGAGACCCTCCTCGCCATTACCTTCTGACGACAGATAGCCAACAGACCCTCATCTTTCCCTATCGTGGCTCCTCCTTGAAGCCGACCTACGTTCTCCAGTGTCATGATCTTCAACAGTTGCGGTGGAGAGACAAGGTTAGGGAAACTAGATCTCATCACTTGGCAGGCTAAAGGAGCCATTAGAGGGATCTACTGCTATCTACTAACCTCCCTGAAGCAACTAAATGCTTTGATACGTGCCTCACCCACGACCACATTATGCATAGGTGGAGAGATTGTGGAACTACTTGCTTACTATTATAATTCAACTGCATGCTAGGAGATAACTTGCAACTCGTCGATCTCACATCAAAATGCCTTACATTAGCACTGGTCTGTGGTTACCTCCTTGCCAAGGGTTAAGGTTGCGGTGTCGGGTGTGGTCACATAGCTAACACATAACAAAGAGTGTGACATTGAATTGATTTAAGACTTGGCATGAGTTCTCTAGTCCACGCAAGGCCAGCAATTTGATCGTGAGTGAGTTTATCCATTCATGATATTTTTTAGAGGTAGATGACCGCGCGGCGACGGAGGCGGGGCTGGTGGTCGACACCGGCGCATCGGCCCTCGATCTGGCGGCGACGGCACGAGGGGACTCGACTGTAGGGGTTACGGGGGTAAACAAGGAGAGCAGTGACGTTCAGAGTTCAGTCAGGCCGTTGAGAAGGAAACGAGGGCACAGGAAATCGGGCGTTGTTGTGGGAGCAGGTACGGGGGTTGTTTCATCGTCGTCTCCGGCCGTGAGCAGCGGGATCAACGAAGAGGTCTCCCGACCTCATCCTCCTAGAGGAGGAGGAGGAGAGATTGGAGGAGGCATCAGGACGGTGGGATCACGGCCGCTGGCGTCGTTCCTTGAATTGGTCCGGTCGCACAAGCACGATGCCCTTTCAAGTGTCGGCAATAGGTCTAGGGTTCTTTAGATTTGTTGAAGACTACAGATAATGGAAGATCCTGAATAAGGAGAAATTCCCCGCGTCCCAATCGTCGTCAACCGATATCCATGTGCACCTGGGAGAATTCTATTAAAGAGGCTTTTACTGTCCTTTTCGGAATTTCCACTGTTGCCCATATGGTAGAGAGGCAGAGGCATCACACGTATGATCTCGCATCTTAAGAGGGCACACCTATGCAGTGAGGAGCGTAATTATACTTTGCATGAAGTTATTCTTAACGATTATGATCTTTTTCTGGCCGTAAATGAGACTTTGAGGGTCTTTGATCAGTGGTTGTGTGGAAAGTGTATGAAGATACAAGCCACGAGTCTCGCCTGCCATCATGATGACGGTATTGTCCAGGTCACTAATGACATGGGAGAGGTTGATAGTCGCATTATAGACATCTTCAAGCCTCTTCCTAAAAGCTTTGAGATCTCTACTGTCAAGGAGGGTTATGTCATGGATACTGGGCTTCTTGATCAGGTATTTAGAACCTCAATCACTACAGTGAAGAGCATTCCTCATAGTTGTCGACTTGCTTTCTCTCAAGCGTTGAAGACTTCTCTTTACAAAGTGATTGCTGAGCCAGGTTCTATAGCTGCTTGGGTGAGATTGTTGCTTCTCCCGCGTTGTACTTTGTAGGTGTTTCGCCCTTAGAACAGACGAGATAGACGATCCAGCAATAGAAAGTCACTACAACAATGCTCCATTCTTAGTTCACTTTCTACGTGGGGAGAAGCGTACAATATCTCCAAGTTAGTTGATAAGGTTTTGAACCTTCATGCACATGAGGTTTTGGACCATGATGGCGGTAACTCTAAGGAGGAAGATACTAAAATAAACACCAACATCAGGCAGTGTCTCCGCAAAGTAGCAGATGGTCATTTTACAATAGCAATTAAAGTGTTGTCTTCATCAGGTGTGGCTATGTACAATGAAGATACCATTAAGGTGTTGGAGGCAAAACACTCGTACAAGATACCTCCTTCCATGCTAGATAATTCTTTTTTTGAAGCAGCTATGGTAGCGAAAGTCGATACTATTCTCGGGTGTATCAAGTCTTTTCCCAAAGGAACTTCATGTGGTAGAGACGGGTTGAGAGCCCAACATATCTTTGATGCAATGTGTGGGGAGGGGTCTCTTGTGGCCACTGACCTCTTACATGTCATCACCCGTGTTGTCAATTTATGGTTGGGAGGAAGATGTTCTGTGTATTTGGCAGAGTTTATAGCTTCTGCGCCACTTATGCCGCTGCTTAAGAAAGACAACGGGATATGACCTATTGCGGTTGGAACTATTTGGAAACGTCTAGTGTCCAAAGTTGCTATGACAGGAGTGAGTAAAGTTATGGCCAAATATCTCAATGACTTTCAGTTTGGAGTTGGTGTATCTGGTGGGGCAGAGGCTATCTGGCACAGTGTCAACAGGGTGTTGAATGCACGACACAACAATGGTTCCCTTTCTATGCTTACAGTGGATTTTTCTAATGCATTCAACCTAGTTGATAGGTCTTCCTTACTCTGTGAGGTGAGATCAAGGTGTCCATCCATTTCCTTGTGGGTGGAGTTCTTGTATGGTCAGGCAGCTAGGTTATACCTTGGGGACAAACATATTTGGTCATCTATAGGACTGCAACAAGGTGATCCTTTGGGTCCATTACTCTTCTCTCATGTATTGCATCTGCTTATCTATCATATCAGAGGAAACTACAAAATTCTTCTTCATGCATGGTATCTTGATGATGGAACAATCATTGGAGATACTAAGGAGGTGGTGAAGGTTCTGGATATCATTCAGCAGTATGGACCAGATCTAGGTTTGATTTTAAATATCTGTAAAACAAAGATTTTTTGGCCTACATGTGATGGTAGAAAACTTCAAAATGAGTTTTTCCTGAAAGATATTGGGAGACATTTAGTTGGAGTGAAGCTGCTTGGAGGAGTTGTTAGCAAAGACAACAATTTTATTGGAGGTTTGGCTATGGAGAGGGCTTCAAAGGCTATTGAGTTGATGCATCTTCTTCCCCAGTTAGGTGATCCTCAAAGTGATCTCCTCTTACTTCATTCGTGTATGGGAATTTCAAAGCTTCTATTTGGCTTGAGGACTTGTCAACCTAGGTACATGGAAGAGGTGGCATCATGTTTTGATAGAGAGCTGTGAGCATCTATTGAAGACATTGCAGTATGTGGAGGTCCCTTTTTTGGGGACTTCCAATGGAGGTTGGCTTCATTGTCGATCCGTCTTGGTGGCTTGGGACTTAGTTCAGTTGTTGAAGCTTCTTCGCATGCTTTTTTGGCATCTAGGGCCCAATCTTGGGTGCTTCAGGATCACATCTTGCGAGGTAGTGGGATTCACGGTATGGACACTGACTTTGATTTCACCCTAGATCATCTTCGTGTCATGATTCTTCCTTTGATCTTAGTTGTTTTTCTAAAAAAGACATTGTCCCCCCAAAGGCACAAAATACTTTGGTGAGTGCTCTTTTTAGTAAAATAATTGAGGATATGGAAGTTAAGTTTGCTATGACCATTCGACAAAAGGCAATTTTTGAGTGTCTACAAGCTGATCATGCTCAAGATTTTCTTCTTACTATTCCTATTGATGGACTTGGTCTGCACATGTCTCCAGTGGAGTATCATAGTATCCTCAAATATCGTCTCATGATTCCCTTGTTTCCGGTTGACGAGATATGTCCAGTTTGTCCTAAGGCGTGTTTGGACTCTTTTGGGGAGCATGTGGTTCACTGCATGGAACTTCCAGATTTTAAGTACATACATGATCTTTTTATAGATGTTCTCTTTGATGTTCTCAGACGTGCAGGTGTTGCTGCTAAGAAAGAGGCACCAGTGAATTTTCTAACTGATCCACAAGAGGGGAGGTCGACACTTAGACCTGTTGATGTTTTGGTTTTTGGATGGATAGGAGGAAAACATGCATGTGTGCATCTGACAGGGGTTTCTCCGTTAGTGGGATTGAGAATTGGGACATTTACAGTAGGACATGTTGTTCTTAAAGCTGCTTCAGCCAAAGTAGCCAAGCATGAGAAAGCATGTATTGAGAATCAACACACCTTTATCCCATTTGCTTTTGATACTTTTGGATTCTTAGCACGAGAAGATGTGGAGCTTCTGAAGAGGGTCCAAAAAGTTATAAATAGTAATGTAATGTCTCCTAAGTGTATGGATGTAGTGTTTCAAAGGATTGGCTTTGCCATCCAGAAAGGACTAGCGGTGCAACTTGTTGCCCGCTTGTCTTCTATTTCGATGTAATTGATCATTATTATTTTGCATCTTTAAAAAATGCTTATAACTCCTTGTAGCAACATCTAGACTTCATCAAAATTGTACCACATGATTATCATCATATAAACTACCTTACATTTAACTTTGGTGTCAAACTCTTATATTGACCACTCAAGGTAACTTACAATATAACTCAAATGCCTGAGTTTGTTTATGTCATTAGACATTTAGGGATTTAAAAAGTTCACTTTATCACATGTACTTACAACAAACCAGTCACATGGAAATCAATGGAACTTAAGTTTTAGAAACTGAACTAGAGTTCCCAAAAATGAGTTCCAGATAACTTATGACTTACACCAAACCAATCAGAGCCTAAAACTAGTTATGGAGAAATATCATTCAAGACAATGAAGAAAGAGGAGCAAAATGAGAGAATGAATTTATGTCCTTAACCTAATGAAATGTGCATGTGTGGCTATTGGGGAGCTTGAGGTTCAAAAGATTTTTTATTTTACTATTTCAAGGTAGTTATATTTATAAGATTTGAGTGCTAAAATATAGACCATTCCATCCTAATATGAATGTTTAATAATCTAAGATACCTATGCATGCTATATGTGAGTTGTAAAATATGCACCATTATATTTTAAATAATTTATTTATATTAAAAATATAATAAATTGGTATATGGGTATACATGGTATGGTTACATACATAACCATAACTGTATCTAGTGAGAGGCAGATATGTAGGTTAAGGGTAAATGATTACATGGTTATAAAAATTTATACTCAAAATGGATATAGAGAGTATGGGTTAAGGTATATGGCAATATCCATATCCATTTACAGCCCTACCCACCACTTCCTTCCCTGAGATCCACCATGTATCGACATAATTTATTAGATCAAGGAAGATAAAATGAAAATTTTTAATTGTATAAGTGTATAATAGAATATCACCAACTTTATTATAAACATTTGATTGTTACTTCTTTTGAATTCATACTAACTTTTTACTTATTATTAGATAGTGAGATGCTTTTTTCATTTATATGATTATGTTGTGGAAGAATATGGGTGTTTTATTAGAATGAATTGAAATGTACAAATGTAATTTGATAAATATATATATGTGACTATATACTATACTAGTTTATGTGATAAAGGTACTAATATAATCAGACATGATTATATTATAAACTACTTCATTATTGAACTCTTAGTATATAGATAAAGTCATGTAATGCAATATAATGAGACTACAACAAATTGTAAGGACATGAGGGATATTTTAAAATTCATATTATGCCTATATCTGAATCATATCAACCATGGTCATTATGACACATTGACACTTTATGAATATCAATTATAAGAAATAATGTGTACAAAAATATTTTGTAAAGTCTTTCTATAAAGGATTTGAATAGAGACCATATTTACCTTTGTTCTTAGAAATTTGTGTAAAATGTATGTGTATTTTCTAAAGAATTTTCATAGACTAAGGTAACCACTATATTTGTTTCTTTGCATGTTTTGGTGCATAATTTTGTAAAATACTTCCAAAACATAAGATTACACCTCTGCCAAACTTTAAAATTGTGTTCAATTTGACAATATATCTCATAAAATTTCTCCTTTATCTCTAATCACCATCAACATAAGTATCGTTGGTTCAATTTTCATGCAGGCCCTTATATTTTTATAAAATCTTCCTTTATTTTTTTATATTTCCATTCATTCAGGATACTATTGCTTCTGGGTAAGTGAAACTTTCTAAAAACTCATTTGTAGGAACTAGAATTGAGATTTACAAAAGTGAGTTCTACATGATTAGCTTGAAACTTGATTTTTCACTTTAGTTCAACTATTTTTGTGATTGGTTTGTTGTCTGCATAAGGTACGACATCAAAAATATGACATTGTACACAACACAATACTTAATTTTTTTCACAAAATAAAAGTAATCATAAGGTTGAAAGGTAAATTAAGGTATACTCACATTATATCAAACTATATATATATATATATAACTTCTAAAACATTGTAATAATCCATATGTGACACATTTGAACAGAAATTATGTAATGTTTAGGATTTGAGGTCTCTAATAAAATCATCTGAATAGGATTGGTTAGACTATCCATATCACCAAGGTGTACCTTCTTTTCAGGGAGTTCATCACTAAAACACTTTGTGGTTAAGTGTGCTCAGCCCAAAGTAGTACTAGGATGGGTAACCGATCGAGAAGTTTATCTTGGCTTGTCTGTGAGTGTGGACACAATGCACAGTTTAGGCCAGTGGTAGTTTGTGGTGGCCAATTGTCATTCATAAAACTCAACTAGGGCCTTGAGTAGCATGACCGAGTGTTACAAATAGCATCAAAGTCATAACTCCTCTAGTAGGTGCAACCCACATTAGTATGTGACATTTCGATCTTTACTCGTGCGGTCCAGAAATGTTGAAAAGGGTTCCATGGTGACCTATCCACCCTTACACTCGTATTCCCTAATCGAAATGTGGATGACCATGCACCATTTTGGATCTACACTGAAATGGAGAAATATATGAGGCTATATATGTAACATCCCTGACCTGGGTTATGAGTCAACCCTAGGTGTTTTGCCTAAATATGTAATTAAATCTTTGTGATTAACTCTGAGCATGTAATTAAGTTTCTCAAAAAACATATATTTCAGTATTTGCTCCTTTTTATTTAAAGTGGTAGCATTGTTTTGATAAATAGGGACCTATGTGCAATTTACCCAGTTAAAAGGGTTAACTTACAATTTGCACAAGATAAGATGTTCTTCTGATGTTGAGACATCATGAGAATCTTTTTGGCAAAGTTTGAGGGATTTCCCAAGCTAGGGCACCAAGGTGCAGCTGTGGAAGCAATCCCGGTGCTTGAAACCCTAATTTGGGGTAAAATGCAATTTACCCAAGTTAAGGGATACAAATTGTAATATATATTATCTAAAGTATCTTTTTAGACTCTTGCCATCATTTAGAGAAGAAATGATGAGGAAGTCACCTCAATTGAATTATCAAGTTATGAGATATGCCTTGTGATTGAATAATCAGGGTATATGTGCAATATTTCTTTATGTATGTACCTCATTATTAGCTTGCTCTCCTTTACCTTCTTTTCCTAAGACCTTAAGAGAAGGTTTGTCCTTAGATTAAAGAGGAAGGGACGATCAAGTAAATAAGGAGGGACCTAGTTGGAATTATGGACAACTTATGAACTAATGTTGAAAATCCTACCCCATGTATATAAGCTCTCCTTCCCTTAGTTGCAAGGGAACTTACCCTTCGTTCCCTTACTGTTTCATTTCACCAAAGATGACCACCCCCATACCCCTTATAGAATTATATTGCATAAAAAGATGCATTTAGGTGTAGAGATTACACATGTAAAATTTCATCTGGGCCCATTTAGGTGCTTGACTAGGCGGTCTCCATTGGATCGAGTAGTTTATTTTTGGCATCTGGCTAAGCGCCCCATTGGGTCAAGTATCTGACAAGTCGTCACCTAGTCAGTCGTCGCAACAAGTATTTCAACCACATAACATCAACAACTAGTCAAATTAAGTATGCTAATAGCCACTACTCAATATTGCATCACACTACAACCCCATAGGAAAATAGTGGATTTTGAGATTTATTGGGTCCAACTCCCTAACACACCGCCCTTCCTCGCTATCCATGAATTGTAAATATCTCAATTAGAAACCTTGACAAAGACTACATGTCCTCCCACCATGATCATGACATATCATCTATTCCTATGGAAGTTCACTTGGTGCATGATTAAGAAAATCTTAACCATGTGGTAGTCTCATCGAAGAGAACTTTCAAATATTTAAGAGAGAAGCAAAGAACCTACTACACATCTCATAGCATCGGTGATGGACCCTCTTGGTTGCTTACTACTACTGCCACACATGTCCATTAAGACATTCATGATGGTTGCATATGTACTTCAATGTAGGGTACTAAGGTGCTTCTTTTCATGGGCAAAGATGGCAGTCCATCTTGCCATGAATGAATGTAATGGTGGTGGTTATCTCTCACTCTGACTCCTTGCGTTGTCCATGAGATGAGGTATTGAGAGGGGAGGTAGAAGAAAAGACTATCATGATACAGCACAACACCTATTTCTTGGGCTATTGCTGCTTATTTCTATTGTGTTCTTGTTATGACCCACTTCCTGATTAAATAATAAATACCTCGAATTATGTAAAACACCGCAATTAGTGTTGAGTATCAAATTAAATATCATGGATAATCAAAATAAGTTAATATATGAATCAATAGTTGAGTTTGAATCACCTAAGGCGACTAATGATATCAATGTTGATTAATTAGTTAATTAGGTTGAGTTGAATACTCAATGTTGCAATTAGTGTTTTGACCTGATGTGACAAGCTAGTTAACATGATTTTATGCCCTGGGATGATATAGAATCTCGTGCTTGAGAGTTTGCAAGAAAAATCACTCGAAACCGACTTCCGAGTTAAAAGATACGGGCATTTGAGTGTTCAGGGACTTAGTTGTAATTTTAGGTTTTTGCTGGGTATTTTGTAGCCAGCCCCCTCCGCGAACCGACCCTTGCCTCTTCTTCTTCTTTCGCCCGATAGAACAGGGAACCGCAAAAGCGGCGCCCCAAACCCAGCGCCCGACCGAGACCTGCAGCGGAGGAGAGACTGGGCGATTTTGAGCCCTAGCTCCATTTCTAGCAGCGCCACCTTCTTCCTCTACCTCCGCCCACTCCTTCCCTTCTCTTCTTCCTCGTCCTCCATGCTCTAGTGGTGCCCTGCAGCTACTGATCTGTTGGGCGGCGCCCCAGCAAGATGCAGCTACGGCGCTAGCCAAAGGCCATTTTGGCGCGGCTATTACTCCAAAGCAACCTCGTCTTGGAGTTCTGTGCACTAACTCGCAGCCCTAGCTACGTTTGAGAACCCGACCACCATTAACGGCGCCCAGCTGCGCCCCACCTGTCCCAACCTGCAGGAGTAACCATGGCCGGCCATCTCAATTGCGGCAGGTCCAGCAGTCACTTGAGAGGGAAGGGCGGGGTGTTTCTTGGTCCCATAGCTTCGGCTATCAACCAGCTGCACGATGATGCCTTTCCCCCTCAGCCTCGAGAAGCACCTAGCTACATCTGTAGCTTGTTTCCTCAACCTGTACGAGAAGAAAGCTACTGTTGGATTGTAATAGGTACGAATAGGTCCAAACCGAAGCTCGATTGGTACACAATGGAGCAAGGTAAGACCAGCACACAGTTCGGTTTTGAGGATAGGATTAGATTCCGTAGATTAAGTCCAAGACATAGCTTTAGAATCGAGTTCATCTTCATGAGTTTCCCGTTTCTGCGCAGGTGCACGGCGTGCAAATTAGTTTGCACGGCGTGCAAAGTTACAGATAGCAGAACGAGTTTCTGCCCAGGTGCACGGCGTGCAGCCCAGGTGCACGGCGTGCACTCTGCTGTAAAGGAAAGAATTAGGCGTGGTTGTGGACGTTTTTCGGTGTATACAAACACACCGAAGTGGGTGAGTAGTAGTTCATTTAGAAATCAGTATTTTACTCAATTTAAATGCTTAATTGCTTCTGTATCAATTGATATAACTTCTAAACAGTATAGTACATACAATAGTGTATGTTAGATTTATTGGAAATGAATTTCTTATTATGCTTTGAGAAAATGATAAATTTCCTGTATTATAGCTGCAATGTATTTACTGATTTCAAATAGATGTTTAGCAATTGAAACTGGATATATGATACCGATTCGTGTTTAATTACGATAAAGGTTATATATGCGCTTCTTGTGATGTTCAAATTGTGCATTATGTATGGAATGTAATCTTCCTGTTATTTGTTTATTGTTTAATCAAGTATAGACTTAGATGCCCTAACACCGTAGAACCCCATAAGTGGTATCTGCAGCTTTGGGGTGAAACTCGTGTTGCAACATCATCCGTGCTTGTGTCGCGGACAAACGAAGAAAGAGAAAAAGGGCAGTGTCTAACAACAATTGTGCTTGTGTCACAATGGCACTGCGATTTCACCAGAAAACTTGGTTATCTAACACCATTCGTGCTTGTGTCGCGAAGGTAACCCTGTGACTCTCCGCCGGTGTACTCAGGTTTTAGGAGGAGTCGAGAGCACACGTGGTTGTGCAGCACACGTGGTTGTGCGAGGAGGCTGAGGAGCCTGTGTCCTGTGCAGACCAGGACGAGTAGTCAGACTTAGCACTCCCCGGGTGTGTCGCTAAGTCTTGTACGGTGGGGCCGTAGCATGAATTTGCTGCGGATCCTTATATGCAGAGTACACTGCATATATTTAGGGCATAATAATAAAATGAATAAATAATCATGTAGGTTCACAGTAAATTTATATAACGGTTTAATTACCTGAATTATCTGTTGATGCTTTGAAGTGTGATTATTATCTGTATATCTGCAATGTTATTAGAACTGTCTGCTTAGTTCTGCATATATGTTTATTTTCAGTTTATAAACCTGATGAGTTATTTATTGAAAGCTAAGTGAAATGCTATTCACTGAGCGAGTAGGCTCATACCTCTACTCAAAACATTTTCAGGTTATCATCAGCAGCAGGAAATCAGAAGGATCATTTTACCCTTACGCCTAGTCCATAGAAGGTTCGTAGTTAGTAGTTAGAGGTCTCTTAGTCCATTCCCCTCGATCTTCGGGACAAGGTGTGAGTGAGAGAGTGAATGTCTTTAAAGATGTAAATTAACTGTTATGCTTTATCTTATGTCAGATAATGTAATATGTTGTAGATTCTGCGTATATTGCTATTCAGTTAATAAAGATGCTTCCGCAAATTTGTTTAGTTTCATTTTACAGCATAAATCGGATTATCCTATTAATCTCTTTAAAAGGTTTTAAAAAGTGAAGAGTGGTTGGCTTATGTGTAAATCCCATCCTGTCACGTCTTAATCTCGTGGTTTGTGGTTAATGTGGGATTGGGGCGTGACAATTCTTGGTATCAGAGCTTTGGTTTGAGTATATAGTTACTCAAGGTCAGGGGACGATAAGAGACCAATAGGATTAAGGTTTAGGTGTCTTTCTTCTATCTGTAATTTTCTAACAGGAAGTGTTCTGTTATACTATTGCAGATAGTAGGAAGAGGATGTGGTCACGAGAATCAAGTAATGAGCTTAAGATGAGTTGTTAAGAATCATTAGGGTTAAAAGATAAAGTTATAAATAAGGCGAATGATGAATGATGTGTTTTAGCTCTGGAAGATCTGAGTGTTTAGATACCCTGGCCAGGTGTCTGAATACTTAGATTGACCAGTATCAAGCTACTCTGTCTGTTCTTCTCTGGATGCCCTGGCCAGGTATGCAGAGGAAGGATAGGCTAGAGAGAAAACCTTAGAAATCTTAGGGTTAAGAGATCAGAAATTAATGTAGGAGTAAGAGATTAAATATAGGATGTGATATAACTCCTACTTTACATTGCTTATTGATTAAAGATCATTAGAAATGCTTTTATATGCATGAAATGAGATTTTCAGTTTATAAAGTAAACATGATTCTTTTATATTGTTGTGTCATGAAGTGAATTGTTTAATGTTTATTTTCTTGGTATTAATGTAGATCCGAAACTGTGTTCAAGTGAGCTTGCTTTGAGTGGATGTTCATTCCACATGTTTAAGATTAATAGGGGTTGATTAATCCCGAGTAGCTCTTGGCTTCAGGACTACAGGTTCGGCCTGGTCCGGCTGGCAGGATGCGTTACTGGGATCTAATGACTCCTATTAACAAGTAAAATATGAATAGAAGTCTAAAAGTTCTTTTATCTTGAAAATTAGGGTTTAAGAAGCATAGACCCTAATTGACCCAAATTAGGATTCAAATAACACATGAATACAGAATTTGATAAATAGAATGTCTCACTAGATGATTTTTAGTATTTTATGTGTAACTTTGATTTAGCTCCAATTTGGATATGAGTTGGATATATATAATGTGAGCAACATTGGAAGATATCAGAACTTTTGAAGAATGTTCTGACCTGTTCATCGGCTGAGTTTCAAACTCGACCAATCACATTTTCTGAATGATATAGCAGTGTGGTAATTGAATTTTATCTTTTTATTGGTACGTCCAATTGATCCCAAATTTTAACTATGTTTGAAAATCACAAATTTTAGACACTCTATTAATTTGGCGTAATTTTTGGATGACTTTTGATCTCTACAGTAAGGTGTCGGTCGAGTTGCAACTCGACCGAATCTGCTGCAGACTGTTATATAGCAGCGCACTGTTTGATTTTTAATTAATTATTGGTAACTTGAAATGACCTGAAATTTTTACTGGAGATCTAAGACTTCATTAGGTACAACATATAAAATTTTCAAAATTTTTGGAGTTTCTGTTTACAGTTTAATAAACTAATTACAGAAACTATTATAAAACTGAATTTTCAGCTAAATGTAATTAAAGTTGAGTGTTGGGTTAATATGCTATTGACCCAAGTAACTCAATTTGATTTATATGATCGACTACACACATACAATAATGTTATATTACTAATATGGACCAAAACCCTAGAATGATTAAAGTTGTAGTAGTTTAAGGAATATCATTAGTGATGTAACCTTGTATATCAGTATCTTTGTTAAATAAGACCTTGAGATTTGTTCTATGAAAAGTAAACTGGCTTTGATAGTGACCTAGGATTTTAAGGTAGTTAATCTGAACAGTACATGAACAACATAAAATGACTTAGAGAATAGAGTAAAACATAAAACTGAAATGTAATTATAAGAAAGTAACATAGAAAGCAGAGTATTACCCGAAATATGATATGAAGATAGTTGATGTAGTTCATGTTTTAAAGATATGGTGTCACTATCTTTATGATGTGACAATAGATTATCACCCTGGTAAAGAGAATGTGGTGGATGATGTTTCTAGCAGAAAGTCAAGTTCAACAGCCAATGCATCCTCTATGACAGGTTTCAATAGAGACCTGTTAGTAGAAATGTGAGAGTTGAACCTAGACTTAGGGGTGACAGCACAAAGTGATTTGATTGTACAGATGTAAGTTAAGCTTACTTTTTGTGATCAAATCAAGAAACTATTAAAGGGTGATAGTGACTTAAGCCAAACCATGCATGACCTGATAGGAGGAAAAGAGATTAGAGTTTAAGTTTTATGATGATATGGTGTTGTATTAACATGACATGTTGTGTGTACCTCGAGATAGTGTAAATTTCTTTTAAGGGGAAAAGGCTGAAAGAAAAGACTCTTATGGAAATGTATGTATTGATGTATGCTATGCTTTCAGGAAACACTAAGATGTATATGAATCTCAAGTAGTTGAAACGGATGGTCAGATATGCAGACGGATGTAGCTGAGAATGTGGTTAAAAGCAGTGTATACCAGTAGGTTAAGGTTGAACCCTAGAAATCTATAGCTACCTTGCAATCTTTTTCTATGCCTGAATGGGAGTGGGAATTTATCACAATGGATTTTGTGGTAAGATTACCCAGGACACCTAGAGGTTGTGATTTTATATGAATGATTGTGGATAGATTAATTTATTCTGCTCGCTTTCTTCATATTAAGTCGACCTGTGATGTCTCGAGACTTGATTCATACATACATGGATAAAATTATTAGGTTTCTTGGTAATCCAGTTTCAATCATGTCATTCTGATATTCTAAGTTCACATCTAGAATTGTAGAAAACAGTTGCTTTGTGCTTCGGGCACGAAGTTAAGATTCGATACAACCTTTTCATCCGCAGACGGATGGTTAGTTTGAGAGAACCATTCAGACTCTTGAGGACATGCTGAGAGCATGTGTTTTGCTTTTCAGTGGGAATGGGAGGAACATTTAAGTCTTATAGAGTTCGCTAGTGTGAATGTTGAGTTTAGATATACACAATTGATAATGGTGCGGTTTGAGTATGAACCCAGAAAACACAGATTTGGTAAATCATTAGATGCATGTTTTCAAGCTAGAAAGATAGCATTAAAATATGTAAATAAACCAAATTGCATGCTTCCGGTTATGTTAATGTGTATGATTTAAAATTTACATGAATCGTTTCTCTGAGATATTATCAGAAATTCTCAAGTACCATTAAATATTTGTGCTATGATACGAAAATATCTTTTAATTGAGTTATGTGGTACATAAACCAGGAATTTGGTTGACATGCACGTACTTCGAGAAATTTCATACAATTGATAAATTTTACAGATGGTTTCTTATAGGTGAAGTAAATTACTCTTGTTGGTGTAATAAAATGTTCAATTGCATGAAATTCAGTATGTATGTGCCAAAATTGATTTGAGTTTGGAATATTTATGAATTTTTAATCTGTCTGCATGTAAGATATAAAGATTACTCAGTAATTACAATGAATTGAAATATACTGCTCTGCCAGTTCCAGAATGATACCGTATTGTGATTTGAATTGCAATCAAACAGATGAGATAATGGAAACCCTAAGAGTAGGGTGTTGCCATGTGATTAATGAATGAGATAACCCTAAGAGTAGGGTGTTGGCATGTGATGAATGAATAAGGCAAATGAAACCCTAAGGATAGGGTGTACGATGAATCAAGTATATTGATATCAATTTTCATTATGAGATGTGATGATGTTTAACAATTAAATTGCATGATTTTATTTTAGTACCAAACTGACATGCATTCTGTTTATTTAAGAATTTTAGTTTGTCTACATGAATAGTATGATAATTTCTCAGTAGTTATCATAAAATGAGATACTGCTATAACAGTTCTGGAAAGACAATGTTTTGTGGGTCGATCTGGAATCAGATCGGATGCGTCCTAGGTTAAAGGACTTATAAAGATGGTTGATCGGAGGATCAAGAAACTCGCGAATTGTGAGAAACCATTAGTAATATTTTTGGGGAGAAATCTTAACCTAGAGGGAGCTACGTAGAAAAACACGAGTCAGAAATGAGTAGCACGTCTCCTTTCTCTTTTAGGAATTTCGGGACGAAATTCTTTTAAGGGGAAAAGGTTGTTATGACCCACTTCCTGATTAAATAATAAATACCTCGAATTATGTAAAACACCGCAATTAGTGTTGAGTATCAAATTAAATATCATGGATAATCAAAATAAGTTAATATATGAATCAATAGTTGAGTTTGAATCACCTAAGGCGACTAATGATATCAATGTTGATTAATTAGTTAATTAGGTTGAGTTGAATACTCAATGTTGCAATTAGTGTTTTGACCTGATGTGACAAGCTATTTAACATGATTTTATGCCCTGGGATGATAGAGAATCTCGTGCTTGAGAGTTTGCAAGAAAAATCACTCGAAACCGACTTCCGAGTTAAAAGATACGGGGATTTGAGTGTTCAGGGACTTAGTTGTAATTTTAGGTTTTTGCTGGGTATTTTGTAGCCAGCCCCCTCCGCGAACCGACCCTTGCCTCTTCTTCTTCTTTCGCCCGATAGAACAGGGAACCGCAAAAGCGGCGCCCCAAACCCAGCGCCCGACCGAGACCTGCAGCGGAGGAGAGACTGGGCGATTTTGAGCCCTAGCTCCATTTCTAGCAGCGCCACCTTCTTCCTCTACCTCCGCCCACTCCTTCCCTTCTCTTCTTCCTCGTCCTCCATGCTCTAGTGGCGCCCTGCAACTACTGATCTGCTGGGCGGCGCCCCAGCAAGATGCAGCTACGGCGCTAGCCAAAGGCCATTTTGGCGCGGCTATTACTCCAAAGCAACCTCGTCTTGGAGTTCTGTGCACTAACTCGCAGCCCTAGCTACGTTTGAGAACCCGACCACCATTAACGGCGCCCAGCTGCGCCCCACCTGTCCCAACCTGCAGGAGTAACCATGGCCGGCCATCTCAATTGCGGCAGGTCCAGCAGTCACTTGAGAGGGAAGGGCGGGGTGTTTCTTGGTCCCATAGCTTCGGCTATCAACCAGCTGCACGATGATGCCTTTCCCCCTCAGCCTCGAGAAGCACCTAGCTACATCTGTAGCTTGTTTCCTCAACCTGTATGAGAAGAAAGCTACTGTTGGATTGTAATAGGTACGAATAGGTCCAAACCGGAGCTCGATTGGTACACAATGGAGCAAGGTAAGACCAGCACACAGTTCGGTTTTGAGGATAGGATTAGATTCCGTAGATTAAGTCCAAGACATAGCTTTAGAATCGAGTTCATCTTCATGAGTTTCCCGTTTCTACGCAGGTGCACGGCGTGCAAATCAGTTTACACGGCGTGCAAAGTTACAGATAGCAGAACGAGTTTCTGCCCAGGTGCACGGCGTGCAGCCCAGGTGCACGGCGTGCACTCTGCTGTAAAGGAAAGAATTAGGCGTGGTTGTGGACGTTTTTCGGTGTATACGAACACACCGAAGTGGGTGAGTAGTAGTTCATTTAGAAATCAGTATTTTACTCAATTTAAATGCTTAATTGCTTCTGTATCAATTGATATAACTTCTAAACAGTATAGTACATACAATAGTGTATGTTAGATTTATTGGAAATGAATTTCTTATTATGCTTTGAGAAAATGATAAATTTCCTGTATTATAGCTGCAATGTATTTACTGATTTCAAATAGATGTTTAGCAATTGAAACTGGATATATGATACTGATTCGTGTTTAATTACGATAAAGGTTATATATGCGCTTCTTGTGATGTTCAAATTATGCATTATGTATGGAATGTAATCTTCCTGTTATTTGTTTATTGTTTAATCAAGTATAGACTTAGATGCCCTAACACCGTAGAACCCCATAAGTGGTATCTGCAGCTTTGGGGTGAAACTCGTGTTGCAACATCATCCGTGCTTGTGTCGCGGACAAACGAGGAAAGAGAAAAAGGGCAGTGTCTAACAACAATTGTGCTTGTGTCACAATGGCACTGCGATTTCACCAGAAAACTTGGTTATCTAACACCATTTGTGCTTGTGTCGCGAAGGTAACCCTGTGACTCTCCGCCGGTGTACTCAGGTTTTAGGAGGAGTCGAGAGCACACGTGGTTGTGCGAGGAGGCCGAGGAGCCTGTGTCCTGTGCAGACCAGGACGAGTAGTCAGACTTAGCACTCCCCGGGTGTGTCGCTAAGTCTTGTACGGTGGGGCCGTAGCATGAATTTGCTGCGGATCCTTATATGCAGAGTACACTGCATATATTTAGGGCATAATAATAAAATGAATAAATAATCATGTAGGTTCACAGTAAATTTATATAACTGTTTAATTACCTGAATTATCTGTTGATGCTTTGAAGTGTGATTATTATCTGTATATCTGCAATGTTATTAGAACTGTCTGCTTAGTTCTGCATATATGTTTATTTTCAGTTTATAAACCTGATGAGTTATTTATTGAAAGCTAAGTGAAATGCTATTCACTGAGCGAGTAGGCTCATACCTCTACTCAAAACATTTTCAGGTTATCATCAGCAGCAGGAAATCAGAAGGATCATTTTACCCTTACGCCTAGTCCATAGAAGGTTCGTAGTTAGTAGTTAGAGGTCTCTTAGTCCATTCCCCTTGATCTTCGGGACAAGGTGTGAGTGAGAGAGTGAATGTCTTTAAAGATGTAAATTAACTGTTATGCTTTATCTTATGTCAGATAATGTAATATGTTGTAGATTCTGCGTATATTGCTATTCAGTTAATAAAGATGCTTCCGCAAATTTGTTTAGTTTCATTTTACAGCATAAATCGGATTATCCTATTAATCTCTTTAAAAGGTTTTAAAAAGTGAAGAGTGGTTGGCTTATGTGTAAATCCCATCATGTCACGTCTTAATCTCGTGGTTTGTGGTTAATGTGGGATTGGGGCGTGACAGTTCTCCCCATGCAAACAAAATCAATATTTAGTTGTAATTTCTGAAGGTGGGCTCTAGTAAGGCCACACTACGACTATAAGGAGTTTCTCTTTGTTTTAATTGAGTGGAGATTTCTCGGACCATCCATGGTGGCCTACTAATGTATGCTTTTCATTAACTCATCACATTTTGTGAAGTTGTTCATCAAAATCATGGGAGATTTTTGTATCAACATGTGACCTCATCCAGGAGTTGTTCCAAACAAAGAGACAAGATTAAGAGAGGTTCAATTTCATCACTCATAATAATAACTCATGGGACATGTTAAAACTAGAAGACCTCCATCGAGTCTAATTCAGACCACCCATATAACAAATGATGGCAGGAAGTAAAGGGGTCTTGAGTTTACAGATGATAAGGGAATGGAAAGAAAATTATTCATGTAGATGAAAATAGTATATGTCACCTGAGGCAGAAGCAAACTACATTAAATATTATATTTAAATATTTAATTAGGTAAAAGAGTGGAAGGGGGATAAAGTCTGGGGAATATTTTTGTGATTCAAATATTAAAGGCCCACTTGCAACCAAGGTTTGCACAATTCACACAATCGGAACTCCCAAAATATCATACACACATATTGAGTATATATCTTGTGTAACATCAACTTTGTTGCGGTTAGCCCATGTCAAGGGCAGTGCATGGAGGAAAAATGGTTCGAAGGGAGAGAAAGATGGCAAGACATCTTAAAGAGAAAAGATATAGTACACAACTATCCATAAGAGAAAACACGAGGCAACCCCACCTATATAAACACTCAAAATGTATAAGCATTGTGATCTTCCATATTTTTGTTGTTTTAGGTCTTGACATTACTCTTTTATATGTTTTGTTTATTAATATAAATAGTTCTATTGTCAGGGAGTACTACTTAAGCTATGATCACTTTCTAACAGCAGCATTGCTAAACATATTTCTCTTGGATTATATTGATGACATGATGGCAGAGCGGCCCTACACTATAGCCATAGTATGTAGGACATTTTCTAGTATGAAGAAGGATGCCAATTGCATTGTATCACACCAAAAAATGGGTGATACAGTTGGTGCCTTTTTGCATATTCTGGTGGTTTTCGTCAAAAATTATTTCCACGCCACTTCAACTGCTCTGCCCTAACCAAACACAATCTTTAAAAATCTGATCATTTGTTAGTTAAGAAAAGGAACTACTTTGTACCTTCCTAAACTTTAAAAGTGACATGAACACACTAAACCGGCTAGCAGGGGCTGAAGTGAAAAGTTAAAATTGTTTACAAGTCATGTTTGGTATAACAATTATTACATAATGGGTATATCTCTCGATGAATAAGAGTATTAACTAGCCATAGTTTAGATGTGTTTATGTTAATCACATATTTTGGATACATGACCTATGTCATGGAATAAGCCCCCCATTTTGGATGTAAAAAAGTTGTTGAAAATAGAACATGTTGCTATTTTTTGGGCAATATAGATGACATTCATCTCTTTCTTTAGTGGATTGAGATTTTCTTGTAGTTGAATAATATATATTTCTGTAATGTATAGTTATATAATATATATTTGAGTTATATTATGTCTTGTTCAAGAATGCAATCTCACAATTTTTGTTAACTTCTGTAGCATCTTTTGTTGTTGAATGGTTATTTCAGAAATCTTGTGTTGAGCAACAAGCGATGACAAGAAAGAGACGGCTGGCTACAAATCATAATGTATCTTGTAAAGGGGAACAATACATGTGTTTTTCCGAGTCATTTTAGATTTGTTTTTCTGTAAAATCCTGTCACATGTCTGAACTGAACATGCAAAATGTGGGCAACATGCCGAAATCGTATATCTCCAATACAGTAAGAGGTTTGAATTGTTTATATTGCAACTTTGAGATCTTATTCGAGATCCAAGATGTTGTTTTCTACTGAAAACGGATTCCATTTGAATGAGATGTGTTTGAGATTACATGGTCCAATGATTCATCTTAAGATTCATGTTTATTAGTTTGTCTGATCGTTGTAGGTAGCTAGTATTTGCTTTGGAAATGATTAAATGGTGATATTATTCATTGTAAACCTTTTGAGTCTGTCATCTGAACGTCTTTCTGCAATGTCCATGTCTTTATATACTAAGGTCATTAATGTTTGAGAACAGGAAGTGTCCGTATATTGTTATACGGCTGTTATTAATGCTTGAGAACAGGCTGACTGCTTCATAATAAAGCAGTCTCTTTCATATATTTTTTTTATTTTTTTATACATCAGATTCAACGGCAGTTGTTGTTGTTTCAGAGTCTATATTTTCTTATTTTTTAATAACTCAGATTGAACGGTTGGAACTGTTTACTCTGCTAGGACCCGTCCATGTTGCCTGTATGATTAACGGGGCTAGGGAGGACGAGGCACATTAGACTGTTATATCTTAATCCACCATCCATGCCGTCTGTTCTGCTGCGGATTTGAGGGTCACTATCGTTGAATCTGGCCAATATTGTACTAGTGAGTCCTTCTCCGTGCATGCCCAAATCCGGTGTCACTACTAAAATACAGTCCAAAGGTGATAATTAAGAATGTCACCTTTGACCTAAAAGGTGACATGGTGCATCATTATCTATCTAATGACCGTAATCTATCTAGTGTAATCTATGCACTATGTAAGCGCGCTTTTACATTTTACCTCACCTATACTTGTTTTCTGATTGCTGGGAAATGACAAATAGGTGACGTGGTAAACCATCACGTCACTTAATCAATAAAAGGTGACAAGCACGTGCGTCATGTATGCATGATAATGAACGACAGAAATAACCATTTATTTTAGGATTATTATGCTTGAATTTCAGAAATATTTATCCATCAATGTGTGCATCCATACATCATATAACACCTTTCACAATATCCAGGCAAGAAGATAAATCCATTTTATTCATGTAAAATACTCAATTTACACAACATTCGTATACAAAAGAACTCAAATTCTTTTTACAACCAAAGATTTGGTACATCGTGTCAATTAGACCATGTGTACACGAACATTTTTAAAAGAAAGTATTTACATGTGGTTGTGTGCCATTGTTGCTATTCTTGTCATATATAACAATAACAACCAGACTACTTCATCCGCAACAGCTAGAAATCTTTTTGTGATATATGTATAATGTAGTCACTCCTTAAGAAATCCATCCACCAATGCATGTAGGACAAACTTTCGTCACCCTGCATAACATTGGAGAAACCACAGTTTATACTTGAAAAAAAGCAAAGAATTACCTATGCTACAGCTTACCTGTTGTGTGCAAACAAGCAGATATCAGTAATATAAATACTAGACATTCAGCTCAAGGCCACGGAATGTCAATACCAAGATAAAGTTAAAATTAACATACTAGACTCTCAAACATAGAATGCTCTGTAGTCATCAGAAAATTCAGATTGGGGCTAGAGAATCACTACAATGTTAGTAGACATGATATATAACAATTATACCTCACAAAATTATTGTTGGTGCTCTTTAGAAGGCAAGACAGGGAAGCAGCACAGAGGAACTCATGGTCAGTCCCATCTCCAGCTGTCTTGTGCTCATTCCAAAAAAAGAACATCAGTAGTACGGTGATAAATGATAAACACAAAGAAGGTAGAACTCTGAGTTGTATAATGAGTTATTCAGCGAGAACTGTACAGTTTCATTCATTATTCAACTGACGTGACATAGCATTTAACGTAATATGGATAGGGCAGAGAACCGTACCAGTTTGATCGGAGGCTACAAAGGCATATAGAGCCAACTTGTGTCCAGTGGAAGCAGAGCAAAACGATACCAATAATCTTAAGCAAGGCAGAGCCATGAGACCCTAGAACTCAAACGTCAATTGCTCAGATTGGTGGAAGAATGATATACATATGAACATATAAACATGAAAATTGAGACGCTTGCTGCCAGGAAAAAAACTATGTTACTACTGAAGCAAAACCCCGCGTATGCTTGTTGGTTTGACTTGCAATCCTTTTGTAAGAAGCACAAAAGCATAGAAGCCACAATATGTCTGGAAAACATCTTGCCCTTTTGCAATTGTGGCTGAAGCAAATCATACCTGCCATTCCGACGCTGCGGACACCAATGGCACCCGAGAGGAGGAAAGTAGACCAAATTGGGCAGGATAGTTCCACAGACCCTAGGTAGAGGAACTAATAGGGACACAGGACGCTAATGAAGGGCGAAGGGATCACTAGCAGGGGGAAGACGATGAGGAAGATCTTAAGTACATGCATTAATGGAGGAGGAGGATGGCGTCACCGGCGGTGTTAAACAAGCCTTGCTCTATGATCTGGCGGTGAAGTTGACGACAGAAGGGGGAGGAAAAGAACCTAAAGGGGAAAGCATCCAGGAATCTGGAAGGGCAGTTTTCTATGGGGGGCGCAAGATGGAGGTTTCCAGATTTGGGGGAGCGGAAGACCAGAGTCGGGTGTGTGGGGCGGACTCAGAACGACCGGCGTCACACGGTAATAGTAGTGTGTGACAACGTCAGCGGACTGAGTGGTAATGCTTGGTTTGGGGAATTGCATATTGTTAGCTATATTATACTTCCATTTTTTTTCATCTTTGTGACTTAGGATTGAGGGAGGAGCGGCTTTTATAATTTAAAATACCAGTCCCTACCATTCCAGTGTATACATCCACATCACTAGATATTCAAACGACCCCTATGGCGGCTTTAACTAACTTAAATGGTATGTGATAATCCTCGGCATGAACTATGATTATTAAACTTCTAAAGATATTCAAAGCAATGTACAAAGCCAATTGATGTGATAATAATTGAACCATAAAAAATTAGATTATATTAAGATTTTTCAAAGAGACACACTATCATAGTATACAAAACAAGTCCAAACAATTTCCAATTATACTGACTCCTCAATCCTGACTTTGCTTTAGGTTATTAAAGGTACCTCATTCCAGAAAAAAATTATTGAAATAGAATATATGAATGATGGTAAGACCTAGACAAGACATGATATATTTCAAGACAAGATTATCAAACATGATATCAAATAGGAATAACAATTCAAAACTCTTTCTTTCACTAAGGTTCATGATTTTTTAACCATTTTATGTGATGGTTTTAGGGTTTGGTGGGAGAGGTGGTAGTTGTAGAGGAGGTGGGAGCGATGCCATCATCCTCCTGAAGCAAACACAAATGACTGTCATCTCCATCAGTGGCTTCAAGGTACCCCGAGCAAAGAGTCAAGCACAGAAAACCTAAACCACGGTGGACAAAACCTCACAACACACCCATGATGTAGGATATCATTTACAAACAAGGGCATATCTTGAAATCTCTTGGAATCAACTCTGAATGCCCAAACACCATGAAAGAATTCCATCCGAGCACTCTGAGCAATTCCATGATGCGTCAATGGAAGTCGATGACACTCCATTAGGAGAAGAAACCTTCTCTATGCTTAACTAGTCTTCTCGACAATCAAATGATCATGCAAACAAGAACCCACCCATTGATCCTCACCGTCCAATATCCTATAGAGATGTATCCAGCGGAGCATATGGCTCCCTCACAATATCTATTCTGGAATTCAAAGCACTGATGTTCAACTATCCAAACAAGACATCTTGTCAAGAACACTGACGATACACCTTTCTTCAAGATATTAGAGAAAAAAAAATTTGATACCTGATGAAACCTTGGTGTTTTACAGTGATCATGAAGGTTCTTGCGAGTGAGCTTGGATTCATGACCCTACATAGCCGAATCAAATCTATGTGGCAACTAATGGATAATCTCTACCTAATAGATCTGGAGAATTAGTACTATCTTGTCCAACTTCTCCATGAGGCTCCATGCCCACACAGGTGACCCATGGCCAATGATGGGATCATATTAAGTGTTCAACCTTGGTACCCCAAATTCATCCCTTCCGATGAGAATCCCAAATTTGTTGTGGCATGGGTTCATATTCCAAAACTACCTATTTTCTTTATCAATATTGTTTGTTGAAGGAAGTAGGTGATTGCATTGGTTCTACCATGAGGTCGACTCCAACACGGACTTGAAAAGAAGAAGCACATTCTACAAAATCATAATAAAATTGGACTCCAACAAACCTTTGGTTCCATCCATTGTTGTCGTGAACGTTATGACCTAGAATATGAAAAGATTCTATCACAACCAGAGAACATGCTCCCTTGTTGTTCCTCCCTTTGATGGGTATAACTAGTTTGGGTTCTCTTGGTTACCATAACTAGAAAAGACAACAATTGTCAGTGCTTGTTGTTGTATCTAGGAATCCTCCAGTGAGGGTCAGGGTTCCTAATCCATTTGGGAGTCAAAGAGACATGTTTTCTAAAAAAATTGGAACCTACAAACGGTGAACATGTCAGTTCACTCACTAAACGGTCTATTCATGCATGAATCAAAAGGTTTGTGTCTAAATCGGTCAGTTCCTCATGTTTCCTATTCTGAATCACATTGGTATTCAATGCACTATTTAGTGCAGATCATGACATCAACATCAATCCTTGATCCAATCATATTGACATTGAATAGAGTGATTCATCACATGAACCGATCATTCGGGACCATGAACTGGTCGGTTCACTTAGCAAACCGGTCGGTTCATGCCCTGGTTCAGGCATTGTTCAAACAATATTGTTTGTAATTGGTCTGACACTCTAATTGATCAGTTCAATACTTGAATCAGTCGGTTCAGACTCCAGACAGTCAATTTTGATTTGGTGTTGTTTAAATTGAATACCTAAACACTTTTAGTAATCATGTTAAACATTATTTAGTAATAAAATCCTATTCCAAGTGCATCTTTTGTGTGTGACCCTATAGGTCCCAATTTATGTTGGCAGTGAATGTCCATAACCAATTTATGACATCACAAGCAATGATTGGTATCTAACAAGACATCATTGATATCCAAGTAATTGGAAAGTGGGAGAAAAACTTCAACCTACAATTTGTGATTGGTGTTATAATGTTTGTATAGTTCCTTTTTTCTCTAATATCCAAATTAAACTTGAGGCATGAAACTTTCATCCTGTAGTACAAGAATGTATATTATCTAAACATCTGTATGATCTTATTGATCAGGTCCTCAACCTGAAGACATACTTGATTGAGTAATATCATTCTTTAGACATTTATTATGTTACATCATTATCTCATAACTGAATAAAACATAATAAATTAGAAGATTTCCTATATCATTAATCAAATAATTTATAAGATATGCTATTATAATCATTGTAACATACTGAATCTTGGATTTAATTGCAATTTGACCCATTTTCAAGATTTATTTCCTTCATATCCTTTTTGTCCTTTTTCTTAAATTCTCCTATCTTTTCTATCCTCTTTGTCCTCAATGTTGAAATTGAGGAATACTTTATGGTTTGAACTATATTTGCCCACATTCATGACAATGATGGGTTTTTGCACAAATATCTCAAATTGTGTGTTAATTTGAGTTTAATAATGCAAAATGACCATTAATGAGAGATAATTAGTAGATTATATTAATTTAGAGATTGTATGGCTTTGTGGGATAAGAAATGAGAAATAAGAAATTTCATATCAAAATTTATTAAGGAAAAGTACTAAATATATTTATTAGGCACTTAGCATACAATCAAATACAAAATGTATTCAAAATGAGAAATTAATGTAAAATTAGAATGCACACACTTTAATTAGCCAACCCATGGATTTTCAAGTCAATTGGAATTCCTTTACCCTCCTAATTAATTAAATGAATATGCAAACTCTAATATATATAAATGCCTAATGCATGTGAAAAAGGAAACCTACTTGATGTAGAGAAGAGGGATAATGTGAGGAGAGAGCCACTGCAAGTCGAAGAACCCTACCCCCGTAGCCTCTAGGTGCGGCGGGCCCCAGGGGAGATGGGTGACAGGCGCACCGACGACAAAGCCCCCTCCCCCAGGCCTGATCGTCACATGCAGAGGGAACCGTAGCGGGCGATTCCAATCGCCAGAGCACCAACAAAGAATTGTTGATGGCTTGTGAAGGAGAGGTCCGATAGAAACACGAGAGATGGGTGGGGAGATGAGGAATGATAGTGATTCCGTGAGAGGGAAAGGGGCGCAGAACCACGATGAAGCAGCGGCTTGGCGGGTGAGGAATCGAGGATATAAAGAGGGAGGGGGAGTGTGGAGCGATTAGTTCACTGTGCGCATAAAAGTGGGCAGGAATGGGTTGGACTCCTTTTATGAGATGGGAAATTTGCACTCTTAGTTATATGTTTTACCTTATTATGCTAAAATATCTCTCATTAAGTCTTTTTTAGGTATATATCACTAAGATCTCCATGTTTCATGATTGTTATTGATGAAAGACATAGGACAACATGTTACCAGCTTGTTTCAAAACTCCATTGGAGGCTGAAGAAACCAATGATGGCTGACTGTTAGGCTGCAGATTGACATGAGCCACCTAGGTCATATGACAGTGTGGATGGATGTCGTCATGTTAGTGAGTAGGCGGTAGATGCTTGCTTCTATCAAGGATGAGGGGGCCCTAGTAAGAGGGAGAGGAGAGGTCGATGTCAATGGTTCTCTGACTAGTGGTGTTGGATGGAGGTTAAGAAAGGAGAAGTTATATCCATTCTGGGCAGTGGAGGCTTCTGAGTTACAGGTCTAACAATGAAGACACAGATTGGGTTGGACGATGTCATTGTTCATGAAGACAACATTGGATCATCATCCAACTAGGAGGCACTGAATGGAACTAGAGGAGAAGAGGTGATTTAGACTAGGGTTGAGGAAGATAAAGCAATGAGGAGGCAATCTCGTGTCTTGGTGGCTGCCCAAAGAATCAATGATGGCCATTGAGCTCGCAGCAATCCAAACACAACACAACGTTACACCCAGCATGAGACAACAACAACACGATCAAAGCAAAAAGGCTACGTCGCGACTAAAACTGAAGAACATCATCACGACCAACCACTACACCTAGACATCACGACCCTCTCACAACAAGTCCATGAAAATGCATTTGGAAAGGTGTCAGGGCCCATATCATGACAAATGTTATCTCACATCAAGCCCCTAAAAATGCATTTGGGAGGTGCCACAACCCATATCATGATAGTGCCCTTTCACAACATGTCCCTTCAAATGCATTTGAGAGGTGTCAGGGCCCATACATTGATAGTGTCATATCATAATAAGTCCCTAAAAATACATTAAGGTGAAGTTTGGGCCCATATCATGCCAATGTCCTCTCACACCAAGTCCTTGAAAATACATTTGGGAGGTGCCATGGTACATATGATGAGAATGTCATCGCACAGTAAGTCCTAAAAATGCATTTGGGAGGTGTTAGGTCCCATATCATAACAACATCTTCTCACAACTAGTCCATGAAAATGCATTTGGGAGGTGTCAGGGTCCATATCATGACAAATGCTATCTTATATCAAGTCCATAAAAATGCAATTGGTAGGTGCCATGACCTAGATCATGATAATCTATTTTCAAAACATGTCCCTTCAAATGCATTAAGGAGGAGTCATGGCCCATGTATTGACAACGTCCTCTCATAATAATCCCCTAAACATGCATTTGGGAGGTGCCATGGTGCATATGATGATGATGTAATCTCACAATAAATCCTTAAAAATGTATTTAGGAGGTGTCAGGTCCCATATCATGACAATGTCCTCTCACAGCAAGACCATGAAAATGCATTTGAGAGGTGTCAAGGCCCATATCATGAGAAATGTTATCTCACTTCAAGTTCTAAAAATTCAATTTGGATTTTCCATGACCCATATCATGATAGTGTCCTTTCACATCATGTCCCTTCAAATGCATTAAGGAGGAGCCAGTTCTCATATATTGACAATGTCCTCTCATAATAAGTCCCTAAAAATACATTAAGGGGAAGTTTGGGCCCATATCATGCCAATGTCCTCTCACACAAAGTCTTTGAAAATACACTTGGGAAGTGCCATGTTGCATATGATTACAATGTCATCTCACAGTAAGTCCTTAAAAATGCATTTGGGAGGTGCCACGACCCATATCATGATAGTGCCCTTTCACAACATGTCCCTTCAAATGCATTTGGGAGGTGTCAGGGCCCATACATTGACAGTGACCTCTCATAATAAGTCCCTAAAAATACATTAGGGTGAAGTTTGGGCCCATATCATGACAATGTCCTCTCACACCATGTCTTTGAAAATACATTTGGAAGGTACCATGACACATATGATGATAATGTCATCTCACAATAAGTCCTTAAAAATGCATTTGGGAGGTGTCAGGTCCCATACCATGACAACGTCCTCTCACAACAAGTCCATGAAAATGCATTTGGAAGGTGTCATGTCCCATTTCATGACAAATGTTATCTCACATCAAGTCCCTAAAAATGCATTTGGGAGGTTCCATGACCCATTTTGTGATAGTGTCCTTTCACAACATGTCACTTCAAATGCATTAACGAGGATGCATGGCTCATATATTGGCAACATCCTCTCATAATAAGTCCCTAAAAATGCATTTCGGTGAAGTTTTAACCTATATAATGACAATTCCCTCCCACACCAAGTCCTTGAAAATACATTTGGGAGGTGTCATGGCACATATGATGATAATGTAATCTCATATTAAGTCCTTAAAAATGCATTTGGGAGGTTTCAAGTCCCATATCATGACAACGTCCTCTAACAACAAGTCCATGAAAATGCATCTGGAAGGCATCGGGGCTCATATCATGACAAATGTTATCTCACATCACGTCCCTAAAAATTCATTTGGGAGGTGCCACGACCCATATCGTGATAGTGCCCTTTCACAACATGTCCCTTAAAATGCATTTGGGAGGTGTCAGGGCCCATACATTGACAATGTCCTCTCATAATAAGTCCCTGAAAATACATTAGGGTGAAGTTTGGGCCCATATCATGACACTATCCTCTCACACCAAGTCTTTGAAAATACATTTGGGAGGTACCATGTCACATATGTTGATAATGTCATCTCACAGTAAGTCCTTAAAAATGCATTTGGGAGGTGTCAGGTCCCTTGTCATGACAATGCCCTCTCACAAAAAGTCCATGAAAATGCATCTGCAAGGTGTCAGGGCCCATATAACGACAAATGTTTTCTCACATCAAGTCCCTAAAAATACATTTGGGTGGTTCCACAACCCATTTTGTAATAGTGTCTGTAACGACCCTGACCTGGGTTATGAGGTAACCCTAATTGTTTTGGCTAATAAAGTTGTTTATAACTTTAATATAATCCTCTAAGGTGCTTTGTTATCATGTGACACACTCATGATTCAAGTTTGGTCCCGATTGAATGTTGTTTGAGCAATTTTCCTTTGTTTTGGACCAAAGTGCAATTTACCCAAGTTAAGGGGTCATATTGCAAAATGTCACATATTGAATGTGCCTTATATGTTTTAACATCATAAGAGAGAGAATTATGCAAGGTGGTGGCTTGTGGAAAGCCTAAATTCCAAGTTTGAACTTGTTTGAACAATGTTGGTGCATTGTGCACCAATTTTGGTACAAATTGTAATTTACCCAAAATGCAGTTTTTATGCAAATTACCACCTATAGAGTATTCCTAATTCATACTAGTATCATTTAGAGGATATAGAAAGAAGGATAAACCATGTTTGAATCAATTATGAGTGATGGTACTCTTGGTGATGAAATGACCAAGAAAAGGGGTTGAATAGGAAAGCTTAACTTGAGTTGTACCAAGTTGAAAAGCTTATATATGAGTGCCTATTGGCAAAGGAGCCATAGGACAAGCCTCATATAGTTTTTTGAACTCTTGGAAAATTCCATATCGTGCAAAGAACCTCAAGGAGGTGAGGTGTGATGGCCAACAAGTTTCCTTAGAAAATGTGTATCGGCTTGATTTAAAATAGTGATTAAACCTAGATAACTTATCCAAATGGATAAGTAATGGACGAATTTGCATCTCAAGATGATCCTCAACCATTTTGAAATACAAGATAAATGTTTATGCATGCATGTACACGTGTCACCCATGCATGACACGTGGCACCTACTAGCTCAAAATGTTGACACCTCATTTTTGCCTTCCTTCATGAACAACAAGTATATATACCCCTAGTTTCACCCCATGGTGCAATTTTGCAACCCTTACCACCCTCCTACCCTGAGGTATCATGCATAGAGCTCCCATATCGTGAAGGGATTCTGTGGTATCGTGCATAGGCCTTGGGATATCGCCCATGGCAAGAGCATATCGCCCAAGTATGTGATATTGGCTATATAGGGTGATATCAACCATAGAGTGAAGTTTTGACTCCAAGTGAGTGTTATATCGTGCAAGTGAGTGGCATATCGTGAAAGAGGGGTGGCATATCGTGCAAGGACACTACTGTATCGTGCAAAGGTGTAAGGAGCAAGAAGGAGCTCATACTTAACCCTAAGGTGAGGATAAGATCATCTTCAACCTTGGATTGAAGCATGAATTTAGGGTTTTGATCTTCCTTTCTTTTCTTCTTCACCAATTGCTTATCCCTGGTGATTCTTTGCATATAGAGGAGTTTTGAAGTCCATCTTCAACCTTAGGAACGTGGATATTTGGATCTTGGTGCTTTAAAGTCGTTCTTAAGGCGGGTTATATAACTCGAACTCAATCATGTTATTATTCATCACCTAAATTGTTGTATTTAATGATCTACTTTTAATTCCAAAATTTCCTGAAATATTTGATGAAATTATGAGTTATAGTAGTTTCTTAGACCTGTTTACATGAACTATAATAGTTATAATAAAGGTATAGAGCTTGAAGATGATGATATCACCTTATAAAAGTGATATCGGGTGCAAGCACCCCTAACCCGATATGATGATGCACCTACTTCATTAAAATGACATGGATATGATTGTATACCTTGTAGCATGATATGGGGGTGTAGTATACACCTCTTTCACGATAGGGAGTCAATTATAGACTCCATACACGATACAAGGTTGAATGAATATTTATAAGTTGACATGAAACCCTAATTTGGGTAACCCGATGTGAGTAAAAAATAGCAAATGCTATTGTACGATATGGAATCCCGATACACAACCCTAATTGATGTCTAGACCGACATGGTGATGTCTTAATACCTCATGCATGACATGGGTAACACATACACACACCTCTAGCCCGATATGAATGGTGTGTATATACTTCTAGCCTGATATGAGGAGTGCTCATATACATACAACCCGATATTGTGAACATATGTACACTTCTAACCCGAGATGCCTTGTAAAGGCGAGGGTAAGACACTCTTAGGAGTAATGAGTGTAACACCAAGTAATGGTGCGGCTAATACCTTGATAGGTGAAACACCTAAAGTGGTTGATAATGGTTAATCCTATATCAACAATGTCTCAACCTGAGATGAGTCCATATCAATTGATGATGGTTGGACAATTCAAATGTATGACTCATGATCAATACATTACAGAATAAATGTGATGGGCTAGTGCATAAAGTATTAGGATGGGGATTACCCTAATACAAGATAAGTTGAGGAACTTAAGTAAGTTAAAAGTAATGAGGGAAGTGATACACCAAGGCATGGTAAATATCACATCCAACACTTAAAGGTTGTTATACCTTGATGCACCTTAAATCCAATATATGGATGAGTAACACATGAAGTGTGTTATGTCAATTGTTACATTGAGATGGAATGCACTTTGATAAGTGTATGCTATCATACCTTGAGAAAGGGTTAAGCCAAGTTAATAAAGTATGATGTAATCATACCCTGATAAGGATGAGAGAGGAACTCATACCTTGTGTTGATGATTCATTTAATGATAAATGATGAGAATAAATGAGTATGATTGAATGCTTATGATATTAATGTATGCTCCTAGATGTGTGGAGTAATGGATTAGGGTTTGGATTAATAATATGAACTTGAAACCCTATTCGGCTATAAAGGGAAACCCTAACCCTAATAATTGTTGCCTAGTGAGAGGTGACAAGATGTTTAATGGCCTTGTGAGCCACGTGGATAGTTGTTGCCTAGTGAGAGGTGACAAGAATGGGCCTGGTGAGCCATGTGAATAATTGTTGCCTGATGAGAGGTAATAAGATGTTTATAAAAGTCTCATGTAAGGAATGGTAATGTGCAAAATAAACTAAGAGAAATGGAAACCAATAACTTCATAACAATAATAAATGGTTATAATAATAATGAAATCTTGATTATACATGCTTTATGCTTATAGCCAAATAAGGGCTATAGTGTTTTGAATATGCTTAAAGGAGATAAGAGGAACACTTGTAGTACTTAAATAATGTGAATTGATATGATGGCTTGCCCTAGGGTATAATGCCTAGTAAAAGGATGTGATAACTAAAGATGAATTTAAGGGATTGATATCCCATAACGAATGTGTAATCAGGAGTGGTTAGAGTCCACTTCATGGCGATGTAATCAGGTTTAGTTACAGACCAATACCTGGAAGAGGCATGAAGCCTGTAATCAGGAGTGGTTAGAGTCCAGTGCCTTAATCAGGTTTGGTTACGGACCAATACATGGTAGAGGCATGAAGCCTATAATCACAGGATTGGTAATAACCCAATACCTGGCAGAGGCGTAAAGCCTATAATCACTGGATTGGTAGAGTCCAATACCAGGCTGTTCACATGATTGGTAATAACCCCAATACCTGGTAGAGACGTAAAGCCTGTAATCAGGATTGGTTACAGACCAATACCTGGCAGAGGCGTAAAGCCTATAATCACTGGATTGGTAGAGTCCAATACCAGGCTAATTACACAGGATTGGTAATAACCCCAATACCTGGCAGAGGCGTAAAACCTATAATCAGGATTGGTTATGGACCAATACCTGGTAGAGGCGTAAAGCCTATAATCACTGGATTGGTAGAGTCTAATACCAGGCTGTTCACAGGATTGGTAATAACCCCAATACCTGGAAGAGGCGTAAAGCCTATAATCTGGATTGGTTACAGACCAATACCTGGCAGTGGCGTAAAGCCTATAATCACTGGATTGGTAGAGTCCAATACCAGGCTGTTCACAGGATTGGTAATTACCCCAATACCTCGCAGAGGCGTAAAGCCTGTAATCAGGATTGGTTACAGACCAATACCTGGCAGAGGCATAAATCCTATAATCACTGGATTGGTAGAGTCCAATACCAGGCTGTTCACAGGATTGGTAATAATCCCAATACCTGGCAGAGGTGTAAAGTCTGTAATCAGGATTGGTTACGGACTAATACCTGGCAGAGGCGTAAAGCCTATAATAACTGGATTGGCATTGTCCAATGCCTGGAATGTTTGCAAAGGATTGGCATAGTCCAATGCCTGGAATGGTTGCATATGATTTGCATAGTCTAATGCTTGGACAAGATATGATGATGTATACTCACATGACTAGTACAATTCAATATCTGGTTAGCAGATTGGCTGAGGCCAACAGATAGAAATGAGAATGATTCATGGATGACATACCATGATAATGAGCATCACAGGATAGGCTTGAGATAGTATGATGGGTAAATGATATACGTGTTCTTCATATTCCTTATAAAATGAATAGATGAATTACTGCTCTATCATAGATAGCTGCAATGCTTTAAAATATGAGAATGTTCTAAACTGCTTATCCTCTGCTCAGTTTAATACTATTTAACTGTGATAATAACATTGTTGGCTGAGAGTTATATCTCTCGCTGGGGCAATTTTCAATTGTCTCACCCCCATGGGATCCAAATTTTTAGGTGGACGTGCACGATGAGGTGAAGACCTTTCTGTAAAAAAAGAACAACAGCGACATGGACAGTGGTGACAACTCAGGTTGAGTGTACTGTCTGTCATGTCTTGTAGATAGAAGTCCTATGTGTCGTCTCTGTACTCTCAGGTCCTTGGAGTTGGTTCGTTATGGTTTCATGAACAATCTGATGTTTTGGCATGAAAGCCTCGAGGTTTTATGTTGCTTCATTATATGTTTTGACAAAGTAACTATTATATGTTATCCTCGAGAAGAGATGGTACAGTGTATGTACAATGTTAACAATGATGTATATAAAGTTTTGGTTCTGCCTTAAAGAGTTTTTCTAGAAATGGATCTATTTGCAAAATGGTTTTAATTTTTAGTGATTTTTTTTAACCCGCTGTTTATGTTTAAATTCCGCTTAATTAGTAATGATTTGTTTATCGGTTTGGCGACGGTTGTTACAAAGTTTGGTATCAGAGCATAAGGTTCGCTGAGTCTACAGAGACATAGGACTAAGGTGTTGAGTTTGTGTTAGTGTCCTCCAGTATACCCTATAGTGACTTCTGCTTATGCCGAAGAAAGGGTAAAGTTTATAAATGACTGGAGAACACGAGGAACACATTGCTGAGAGCAATGTTGTTGCACCAGGAGAGGGTGTAAGGGATTAGGCAAGAGAAGAATGAATGCCTGAGAATTCCCATCTTGACCCAATCAGGATAGAGAATCCTATATTTATGCTCTTGTTGGGCAGGTTAGGACAACAATGATGCATATAATAGACTGGATACTAGCATTACAACCTAGGTTACCAGTCCTTAATACAGAAACTTTGGGCTTTAAAAGGATTCCTAAATGACATAGTCATGTTGGAACAATGGAAAATGTGGGAAAGATTAACATATGGAGAGGAGGTAGACTCTTACATAAATTTATACAGATAGTATATCTATGATGGTAATGCCTAGGAAGGGGCAATAAGATGAGAATTAAGGAAAGGTCTCTACGATTATAGAGACATTTGCTTAGTCATTCTAAAAAGACAAAGTTTTTGGTGCTATCAATGCAATAAATGCCTAGTGTACCAGGGCAATAGCCACTAAGTAAAGGCAAAGGTCCTAACTTTCCACCTGTAAGAACCCATGGCTTAATCTCTACATCAGTAATGAGACCGATAAGACTATGGTATGAGGATAAGACATGGACATGTTAAGCATACTAAACCCTTTATTCAAAAAGAAGGGAGTAAATGACCCAACAACCGAGGTAGACTCGACAGGGCTTATGAAAGTTACAACCTAATAGTATAAAAAGGCAAAAGAAACAACATGAAACAGATAGACTCTATGTTTGAGTCAACCAAAAGTGGTGGATGACTGCGAGGGATGACAGTCAGATAGAGCTTTCTCATTTTGATATGTCTTCTCTTGATTTTATCTGATAATTATAAGAAGGTAGTTGATGTTGAGATTCCTTTAATTAGTCCTATGAGGACATGAGGAAGAGATAAGAAGGATGAGAACCTATATTTAGATTAATATTCTCTTATATGTTTTGAAATTTCTCTCTTCATGTAGAAAAGGAATAGATGTAAAAGAAACACCCACAGAAAATCTGAGATACTAAGTAGTAAAATTTAAAGAGATGTTAAAAGTATGAAACATAATATAAAACAAATACATACTACCTAATTTCAGTTCTTGAATACCCTGGCCAGGTATTCATTTATTGAAGGCAAGGTAAGTATGCCATATTTAGATTGTTATCTTTTTTATTACTCTGATCAAGTAGTCATTCTAAAACAATCTCAAGAGTTTAAAGAAGAAGGAGATGTGGCTTGGATATTTCTACCACATTCTAATCAATATATGAAGGAATTTGATTTACTCATAAGTCAACTTATAAACAAAAATGAGGAAGTGATGTGTTATTAACACATGTGTTAGGTACCAAGGTAAGAAATTCTGGTATCTGAGAAACATCAGACTATCTTATGATAGTTACATGGAATGGTTAACTGTGGAATCAGTCCAGTTACCTAATGTAGTATGGACATCATATGTTAGGGGTTTATGCTTTGCATAAACATAACATTGATGAGAATGATCTACTTGAAGGAATAATTGTAAAAATATTACAATAAAAGTTTGTCAAATGAGATTAACAAACAACCTCTATCAGGAGTTAGAAAAGTGTTACCTGACCCAGAATTAACTACACAGTCGATAATGAAGACAGTGAAGCATGTATCCTATGTGTTTGATTCCATGGGATTTTTGTGTAAAAGAACTTTGTATTTATCAAAGTTCTATGGTGTCTCCATAACAATGAGATTTTATGTGGAGACTTGATGATATAACAAATGAATAATATCTGTCTCCTTTTATCTGAGATTTCGGGGACGAAATCCTTATTAGGGGTTTATAACTTGTAACGACCCTGACCTGGGTTATGAGGTAACCCTAATTGTTTTGGCTAATAAAGTTTCTTAGAACTTTAATATAATCCTCTAAGGTGCGTTGTTATCATGTGATACACTCATGATTCAAGTTTGGTCCCGATTGAATGTTGTTTGAGCAATTTTCCTTTGTTTTGGACTAAAGTGCAATTTACCCAAGTTGAGGGGTCATATTGCAAAATTTCACATATTGAACGTGAATTATATGTTTTAACATCATAAGAGAGAGAATTATGCAAGGTGGTGGCTTGTGGAAAGCCTAAATTCCAAGTTTGAACTTGTTTGAACAATGTTGGTGCATTATGCACCAATTTTGGTACAAATTGTAATTTACCCAAAATGTGGGGTTGTTATGCAAATTACCACCTCTAGAGTGTTACTACTTCATCCTAGTATCATGTAGAGGTGATATAAAGAAGGATAAACCATGTTTAAATCAATTATGAGTGATGGTACTCTTGGTGATGAAATGACCAAGAAAAAGGGTTGAATATGAAAGCTTAACTTGAGTTGTACCAAGTTGAAAAGCTTATATATGAGTGCCTATCAGCCAAGGAGCCATAGGACAAGCCTCATATCATTTTTTGAACTCTTGGAAAAGTCCATATCGTGAAAAGAACCTCAAGGAGGTGAGGTGTGACGGCCAACAAGTTTCCTTAGAAAAAGTGTATCAGCTTGATTTAAAATAGTGATTAAACCTAGATAACTTATCCAAATGGATAAGTAATGGACGAATTTGCATCTCAAGATGATACTCAACCGTTTTGAAAGACAAGATAAATGTTTATGCATGCATGTACATGTGTCACCCATGCATGACACATGGCACCTACTAGCTCAAAATGTTGACACCTCATTTTTGCCTTCCTTCATGAACAACAAGTATATATACCCCTAGTTTCATCCCTTGGTGCAATGTTTCGACCCTTACCACCCTCCTACCCTGAGGTATCGTGCATAGAGCTCCCATATCGTGAAGGGATGCTATGGTATAGTGCATAGGCCTTGGGATATCGCCCATGGAAAGAGCATATCGCCCAAGTAGGTGATATTGGCCATATACGGTGATATCGGCCATAGAGTGAAGTTTTGACTCCAAGTGAGTGTTATATCGTGCAAGTGAGTGCCATATCATGCAAGAGGGGTGGAATATCGTGCAAGTACACTAGTGTATCGTGAAAAGGTGTTAAGGAGAAAGAAGTATTTCATACTTAACCCTAAGGTGAGGATAAGATCATCTTCAACCTTGGATTGAAGCATGAATTTAGGGTTTTGATCTTCCTTTCTTTTATTCTTCACAAATTGCTTATCCATGGCAATTCTTTGCATATAGAGGAGTTGTGAAGTCCATCTTCAACCTTAGGAACGTGGATCTTTGGAGCTTGTAGCTTTGAAGCCGTTCTTAAGGTGGGTTATATAACTTGAACTCAATCATGTTATTATTCATCACCTAAATTGTTGTATTTAATGATCTACTTTTAATTCCAAAATTTCCTGAAATATTTGATGAAATATGAGTTATAGTAGTTTCTTAGACCTTTTTACATGAACTATAATAGTTAGAACAAAGGTCTAGAGCTTGAACATGATGATATCACCTTATAAAGGTGATATCAGGTGCAAGCACCCCTAACCCGATATGATGATGCACCTACTTCATTAAAATGACATGGATATGATTGTATACCTTGTTGCACTTTATAGGGGTGTAGTATACACCTATTTCATGATAGGGAGTCAAGTATAGACTCCATACACGATACAAGGTTGAATGAGTATTTATAAGTTGACATGAAACCCTACTTTGGGTAACCCGATGTGAGTAACGAATAGCAAATGCTATTGCACGATATGGAAGCCCAATACACAACCCTAGTTGATGTCTAGCCCAACATGGTGATGTCGTAATACCTCGTGCATGACATGGGTAACACATATACACACCTCCAGCCCGATATGAATGGTGTGTATATACTTCTAGCCTGATATGGGGAGTGCTCATATACATACAACCTGATATAGTGAACATATGTACACTTCTAACCCGAGATGCCTTGTAAAGGCGAGGGTAAGACACTCTTAGGAGTAATGAGTGTAACACCAAGTAATGGTGTGGCTAATACCTTGATAGGTGAAACACCTAAAGTGGTTGATAATGGTTAATCCTATATCAATAATGTCTCAACCTGAGACGAGTCCATATCAATTGATGATGGTTGGACAATTCAAATGTATGACTCATGATCAATACACTACAGAATAAATGTGATGGGCTAGTGCATAAAGTATTAGGATGGGGAATACCCTAATACAAGATAAGTTGAGGAACTTAAGTAAGTTAAAAGTAATGAGGGAAGTGATACACCAAGGCATGGTAAATATCACATCCAACACTTTAAGGTTGTTATACCTTGATGCACCTTAAATCCAATATATGGATGAGTAACACATGAAGTGTGTTATGTCAATTGTTACATTGAGATGGAATGCACTTTGATAAGTGTATGCTATCATACCTTGAGAAAGGGTTAAGCCAAGTTAATAAAGTATGATGTAATCATACCCTGATAAGGATGAGAGAGGAACTCATACCTTGTGTTGATGATTCATTTAATGATAAATGATGAGAATAAATGAGTATGATTGAATGCTTATGATATTAATGTATGCTCCTAGATGTGTGGAGCAATGGATTAGGGTTTGGATTAATAATATGAACTTGAAACCCTATTCGGCTATAAAGGGAAACCCTAACCCTAATAATTGTTGCCTAGTGAGAGGTGACAAGATGTTTAACGGCCTTGTGAGCCATGTGGATAGTTGTTGCCTAGTGAGAGGTGACAAGAATGGGCCTGGTGAGCCATGTGAATAATTGTTGCCTGATGAGAGGTAACAAGATGTTTATAAAAGTCTCATGTAAGGAATGGTAATGTGCAAAATAAACTAAGAGAAATGGAAACAAATAACTTCATAACAATAATAAATAGTTATAATAATAATGAAATCTTGATTATACATGCTTTATGCTTATAGCCAAATAAGGGCTATAGTGTTTTAAATATGCTTAAAGGAGATAAGAGGAACACTTGTAGTACTTAAATAATGTGAATTGATATGATGGCTTTCCCTAGGGTATAATGCGTAGTAAAAGGATGTGATAACCAAAGATGAATTTAAGGGATTGATATCCCATAACGAATGTGTAATCAGGAGTGGTTAGAGTCCACTTCCTAGCGGTGTAATCAGGTTTGGTTACGGACCAATACCTGGCAGAGGTGTGAAGCCTGTAATCAGGAGTGGTTAGAGTCCACTACCTGGCGGTGTAATCAAGTTTGGTTACGGACCAATACCTGGCAGAGGCATGAAGCCTATAAACACAGGTTTGGTAATAACCCAATACCTGGTAGAGGCGTAAAGCCTATAATCACTGGATTGGTAGAGTCCAATACTAGGCTATTCACAGGATTGGTAATAACCCCAATACCTGGTAGAGGCATAAAGCCTGTAATCAGGATTGGTTACGGACCAATACCTGGCAGAGGCATAAATCCTATAATCACTGGATTGGTAGAGTCCAATACCAGGCTGTTCACAAGATTGGTAATAACCCCAATACCTGGCAGAGGCTTAAAGCCTGTAATCAGGATTGGTTACATACCAATACCCGGCAGAGGCGTAAAGCCTATAATCACTGGATTGGTAGAGTCCAATACCAGGCTATTCATAGGATTGGTAATAACCTAAATACCTGGAAGAGGCATAAAGCCTATAATCATTATTGGTTACAGACCAATACCTAGAAGAGGCGTAAAGCCTATAATCACTGGATTGGTAGAGTCCAATACCAGGCTGTTCACATGATTGGTAATAACCCCAATACCTCGCAGAGGTGTAAAGCCTGTAATCAGGATTGGTTACGGACCAATACCTGGAAGAGGCGTAAATCCTATAATCACTGGATTGGTAGAGTCCAATACTAGGTTGTTTATAGGATTGGTAATAACCCCAATACCTGGCAGAGGCGTAAAGCTTGTAATTAGGATTGGTTACAGACCAATACCTGGTAGAGGCGTAAAGCCTATAATCACTGGATTGGCATTGTCCAATGCCTGGAATGCTTGCAAAGGATTGGCATAGTCCAATGCCTGGAATGGTTGCATATGATTGACATAGTCCAATGCTTGGACAAGATATGTTGATGTATACTCACATGACTGGTACAATTCAATATCTGGTTAGTAGATTGGATGATGCCAACAGATAGAAATGAGAATGATTCATGGATGACATACCATGATAATGAGCATCACAGGATAGGCTTGAGATAGTATGATGGGTAAATGATATATGTGTTCTTCATATTCCTTATAAAATGAATAGATGAATTACTTCTCTATCATAGATAGCTGCAATGATTTAAAATATGAGAATGTTCTAAACTGCTTATCCTCTGCTCAGTTTGATACTATTTAACTATGATAATGACATTATTGGTGGAGAGTTATATCTCTCACTGGGGCAATTTTCAATTGTCTCACCCCCGTGGGATCCAAATTTTTAGGTGGACGTGTACGAGGAGGTGAAGACCTTTCTGCAGAAAAAGAACAACATCGGCATGGACAGCAGTGACAGCTCAGGTTGAGTGTACTGTCTGTAATGTCTTGTAGACAGAAGTCCTATGTGTCGTCTCTATACTCTCAGGTCCTTGGAGTTGGTTCGTTATGGTTTCATGAACGATCTGATGTTTTGGCTTGAAAGCCTCGAGGTTTTATGTTGCCTCATTATATGTTTTGACAAAGCAACTGTTATATGTTATCCTCGAGAAGAGATGGTACAATGTATATACAATGTTAACAATGATGTATATAAAGTTTTGGTTCTGCCTTAAAGAGTTTTCCTAGAAATGGATCTCTTTGCAAAATGGTTTTAATTTTTAGCGATTTTTGTTAATCCGTTGTTTATGTTTATATTCCGCTTAATTAGTAACGATTTGTCTATTGGTTTGGTGACGGTTGTTACAGTGTCCTTTCATGATGTGTCATTTAATATGCATTAAGGAGGATGCATGGACCATATATTGGAAGTGTCCTCTCATAATAAGTCTGTAAAAATGCATTTCAGTGAAGTTTGAGCGCATATCATTACAATGTCCTCTCACACCAAGTCCTTTAAAATACATTTGGGAGGTCTCATGGCACATATGATGATAATGTCATCTCATATTAAGTCCTTAAAAATGCATTTTGGAGGTGTCAGGTCCCATATCATGACAACGTCCTCTCACAACAAGTCCATGAAAATGCATCTAGAAGGCGTCAGGGCCCATATCAAGACAAATGTTATCTTACATCAAGTCCCTAAAAATGCATTTGGGAGGTGCCACGACCCATATTGTGATAGTGCCCTTACCCAACATGTCCCTTCAAATGCATTTGGGACGTGTCAGTGCCCATACATTGACAATGTCCTCTCATTATAAGTCCCTGAAAATACATTAGGGTGAAATTTGGGCCCATATCATGACAACATCCTCTCATACCAAGTCTTTGAAAATGCATTTGGGAGGTACCATGTCACATATGATGATAATGTCATCTCACAGTAAGTCCTTAAAAATACATTTGGGAGGTGTCAGGTCCCATATCAATGTCCTCTCACAACAAGTCCATGAAAGTACATTTGGAAGGTGTCAGGGCCCATATTATGAAAAATATTATCTCACATCAAGTCCCTAAAAATGTATTTGGGAGGTTCCACGACCCATTTTGTGATAGTGTCCTTTCACAACATGTCACTTCAAATGCATTAAGGAGGATGCATGACCCATATATTGGCAGTGTCCTCTCATAATAAGTCCCTAAAAATGCATTTTGGTTAAGTTTGAGCCCATACCATTACAATGTCCTCTCACACCAAGTCCTTGAAAATACATTTGGGAGGTGTAATGGCACATATGATGATAATGTCATCTCACAGTAAGTCCTTAAAAATGCATTTGGGAGGTTTCTGGTCCCATATCATGACAACGTCCTCTCACAACAAGTCCATGAAAATGCATCTGGAAGGTGTCAGGGCCATATCATGACAAATGTTATCTCACATCAAGTCCGTAACAATGCATTTGGGAGGTTCCACGACCCATATTGTGATAGTGCCCTTTCACAACATGTCCCTTCAAATGCATTTGGGAGGTGTCAGGGCCCATACATTGATAGTGTCCTCTCATAATAAGTCCCTTAGAATACAATAGGGTGAAGTTTGGGCCCATATCATGACAATGTCCTCTCACACCAAGTCCTGGAAAATACATTTGGGACGTGCCATGGCATATATGATGACAATGACATCTCACATTAAGTCCTTAAAAATGAATTTGGGTGGTTTCAGGTTCAATATCATGACAACTTCTTCTCATAACAAGACCATCAAAATACATTTGGGAGGTGTCAGGGCCCATATTATGACAAATGTTATCTCACATCAAGTCCCTAAAAATGTATCTGGGAGGTTCCACGACCCATTTTGTGATAGTGTCCTTTCACAACATGTCACTTTAGATGCATTAAGGAGGATGCATGGCCCATATATTGGCAGTGTCATCTCATAATAAGTCCCTAAAAATGCATTTCGGTGAAGTTTGAGATCATATCATGACAATGTCCTCTCACGCCAAGTTCTTGAAAATACATTTGGGAGGTGTCATGACGCATATGATGACAATGTCATCTCACAGTAAGTCCTTACAAATGCATTTGAGAGGTATTAGGTCCCATATCATGACAACGTCCTCTCACAACAAGTCCATAAAAATGCATTTGGGAGGTTTTAGGGTCCATATCATGCCAAATGTTATCTCACATCAAGTTTAAAAATGCAATTGGGAGGTTCCGTGACCCAGATCATGATAATGTCCTTTTACAACACGTCCCTTCAAATGCATTAGGGATGAGCCAAGGCCCATATATTGACAACGTCCTATCATAGTAAGTCCCTAAAATACATTTTGGTGAAGTTTGGGCACATATATAACAACGTCCTCTTACGCCAAATCCTTGAAAATATATTTGGGAGTTTCCATGAAGCATATGATCACAATGTCATCTCACAGTAAGTCCTTAAAAATGCAATTGGGAGGTGTTAGGTCCCATATCACGACAACGTCCCCTCACAAGAAGTCTATGAAAATGCATTTGGGAGGTGTCAAGGCCCATATCATGACAACTCCTCTCATAAAAAGTCCGTAAAAATGCATTTGGGAGGTGTTAGGGCCCATATCATGACAAAATGTTATCTCACAAAAAGTTTCTAAAAATGCATTTGGGAGGTGCCACGACCCATATGATGATAGTGTCATTTCACAACATGTCCTTTCAAATGCATTAAGGAGGAGACATGGCCCATATATTGACAGTTTCCTCTCATAATAAGACCCTAAAAATGCTTTTGGGTGAAGGTTGGGCTAATATCATGACAATCTGCTCTCACGCCAAGTCCTTGAAAATACACTTGGGAGGCACCATGGCACATATGATGACAATTTCATCTCACACTAAGTCCTTAAAAATGCATTTAAGAGGTGTCAGGTCTCATATCATGAGAACGTCCTCTTACAAAAAGTCCACGAAAATGCATTTGGGAGGTGTCAGGGTCCATATCATGACAAGTGTTATCTCACAATGCGTCCCTAAAAATGCATTTGGGAGGTTCCACGACCCATACCATTATAGTGTCCTTTCACAACATGTCCATTCAAATGCATTAAGGAGGTGTCAGGGCCCATATATTAATAATGTCCATAAATGCATTTAGGAGGAGCCATGACCCATATCATGACAATATCATCTCACAACAAGTCCCTTGAAATGCATTTGTGAGGATCTTGGGTCCATATCATGATAGCAGTCTCTCACAGAAAGTCCTTTAAACTACGTTTGTGAGTATCCAGACCCATATCATGAGAATCCTCTCAAGAAAGTCCCCCAAAATGCATGCGTGAGGAGATACGACCCATAACATGACAATGTACTCTCATAAAAGTCCATTAAAATTCTTTGAGGAGGGACTAGGGCCTATGTTATGACATTGTCTTCTCACAAAAAATTACTTGAGATGTGTATATATGTATTGTCCTCTTAAGTGTTCATAAATAGACATCTATGAGTTTGGGGACAATTGAAACTTGGTTGATTGGGTACTTATGGCAGCTACCTCTCATTTGTAGGAATCGTTGCTGGGGGTGGGAGGTCTATGTAAGATGTTTCCAAGGAGAAATTTGCCTCATAATACAACGGCTCATTAGACTTAGAATGATCACCAAAGAGACATGTATGAGTTTGGTGACTATTGTCATGCCAATATCCCTTTATGAATCACTTAGAATGAATCTCAACAACATTTTCTCTCACACATCTCCTTTATAAGTTGTCAAATAAATGTACTAATATATCCCCATGAAAATGCATTTGGGAGGATCCATGAACCATACCATGACAGTGTTCACTCACAACAAAGTTCCTTGAAATGTAGCTTTGAGGACTTGTGGCCCATATCTTGATAGTGTCCTCTCACTCCAAGTTCCTCTCACACCAAGTTCCTAAAAATGCATTTGTGAGGAGACTGGGCCCATATCATGAGAATGTCCGCTCATGGAAATCTCCCAACATGTATTAGTGAGGATCCATGGTCCATATCATGACAATGTGTATCAGTAGAAAGTCTGTGAAAATACTTCTGGGTGGATCTAGGGGCCATATCATGATAGTGTCCTCTCATAGAAAGTCCTTGAAGATGCTTAGATTTGAGACATGCATATTTGTATTGTCCTCTTAACTATTCATAAAAGAGATGTGTATGAGTTTGGGGACGATGGGAGCAAGGTTGTTTGATTGATTTTGATAGCCACCACTCTTTTGCAACAATTGTTGTTGGGGGTAGGTGGTTTATGCAAGACACTGTCAAGGAGTAATTTGCCTCGCATGAAAAATGCCCATTAGCCTTAGAATGTTCACAAAAGAGACATATATGAGTTTGGGGGAAGATCTTTATGCCAATATCCCTCTATAATAGACCATCCAGATGACTTAGAAAAACTCTCAACAACAATTTCTCTCACATTTCTTCCTTTATGAATTTTCAATAAATGTATTGAGATATCCCCATGAATCTTGTTGATGCTTATTATTGGTTGGGAGATATTGGATGACTGACATGTCTATCACCTAACGTTTAGGTGACAAGTACATATGTCACCTAAAAGTTTGATGGCATGCATGTGTATCACCTAAATATATACCCGCTTATAGATCAAATGTGACTTGTATACATGTCACCTATATGGAAAACCCCCATTAGAGCATATGTGATTGAAATGTATATCACCTATTCGGTGTAACCCTTTCATGTATGATAAAATATATGACATCTATATTACGTATGATTATACATATTATAGATGATTTACTTGTATGTCACCTAAAGTATGTAACCTTTTCAAAATGATAAAATGCATGTCATCTATTTCACACAAGTCTATACAGATTATAAGTGATGCACAAGCATGTCACCTAAAATGTGTAACCTTTTACACCTATACTATGTTTTTTGGTAGTGTGTGTGTAACGACACTAGAGTATAGTGTGGTCAACATCTTCTACCTTACACTTACATCTTTGGCAGTTATTATCTGCTCTAACCCTTCTGCTTATTAGTTTATCCATCAACAGTAGGATGCTCTTGAAATATTTCCATAGGAAGTATTGGAGCTTTGGCAGCCATGGTTTCACCCATAGTTTTCTCCATTCCCCGCCCTCATGTGAATAACAACGACATCTCCTCCAGTCAAGTAATGGTAGGATGATCTTGTAATGAACTATCCTCATATATATTTGTGTGTAAATGAATTTGTAATAGTTTTGACCATATCTTTTCACTATCTTTACCATGATGTGGTCCAGAATTAAAATGGGGAACATCAATATGCACCATCCATAGTAAAAAGGGTACGTCAATGCACAATACATTAATTTTAAATTATAAAATTGGTCTCAGATAGTTCAAATACCCTCACACACACGTAATCTAAGTGTGCATCATTTTTATTGATTTTTCATGATCATTTTGTATTGTTTGGTCAAATTAGCCTATTGTTAGACGATTCGAAAACTAGTCAATCCTAAATCATGGTGTACACCTCCCTAGAGCTTAGGATGGTTTCATGGTGTTGTTTAGTTTTCTCATCTAGCTTTACTAGCTAGAAAATAAACTTTTATTAAATCAATAGTAAGGAAAAGAATGATGTTCTACATATATGGTTATTTCTTAAATTATCCATGAAAATTATTTTTCTTGTATGTAATACCACAAGAAATTCCTCTTCTATGAATCTCTCACTTCTTCCTCTTCATAGTCATTTCATTATTTTTATGTATTCAATACTGAATTAAACAATTATTTTGTAGATACCCTTCAAAATATTCTACCACCTACTTTTTTTATGCCATGCACAAATATTTTTGTCAATACAAGTAAAACAGAGTATGTCTGTGGAAGTTATACCTTATTTCAACTGTGAAATTATTTGGGCTCATGCATATACCCATACATCTAACATAAACTAGCTATTAGTTTTGTTTGGTCTGGTTTGGTTACATTGTAACCTCAAGCCAAATAAAATTATTGTTTAGGGTTTTGAACAAAGTTAAACCAAACAAAACCATTCACATTCTAACAATTAAGATGATTTTATGATCTAATTTGACATATGTCCAACATTACTAGAAACTAAACTTATATGAAATTCCCCACAAAAAGAAGAATTTTGTTTTGTAATGAGTACATAATGGCAATATAGTTTTAGTGTGTAAATACCAAAAATTTCCAAAATACACTCTCTATCAAGTTATCATTACCCATTGAATCTTGATCTAATAATTTTATATATCTTTTATAAATATTTTGATCGACTGGGTTTTTCATATAATGCATAGGTTTATGATTTCACTAGTGGTTTTCCAACCACTAGTTTCACAGAATGGGTTGGATCAAGAAATTAATTGAAGGTAGCACGAACAAATCATCCTAGCATCAGTCAAGATATGAGGACAACAACGACGATAACACTATTGAAGAAAAAAATGAGGAGATACAATTTGAAAAAAATACTGGCAAAATCAATGGTGCACAACGGTGGGTGAAGTCATTGTCTTCTTTGAATCTATCAACATGGTAGAGTCATCGTCTGCTTCAAACTTATCATTCACAACAATAGAACATGGCAAGTTGAGCTCAACCCTCATCCTTATTAGAGAAGTTACCAGCAATGATTCTAAGGATAGGATCCCTCTAAAGTCCATATCATTACCCTCCCAAGGTTACAAAGATCTTACTGTGACCCTTAATTTTAAGGGTCTGGGAAATATCACATGTGAAAGGAAGAAAATTAATGACTCTCATCTATAATGTTCTCACCATTTTAGAAAAATAGTTGATTTCTCTCTCAACAAATATTCCAAAAAATACTAGTGGCAAGGAAGACCATCCTCTTTTCAATTTGGATAGTCTAGTACACTAATCTAATGAAATAAAATGTGATAAATCTAGATTGAAAATGAAACCTTAAATTCAGTTGTATCTAAGAGTTTAATTTATAATAGATTTCCTAAAACCACATGTACAGAATGCATGTTACATTTGTTCAAAATGGTTACTAGAAAAGTGACATATTTGATGTCGCACCTAACATCATATATATCAGTTTGTACCAATTAATAATTTATTACATGCCATGAGACACATGTGGATGATGATTTTGGGTTGACTGCTAAGATTTGTTTCCCCAAAATCAGAAGCAACATCAACAAACAAGAAGAATATATATTCTTTAGCCATTGAATAATTTGTACCTGATGTCCATGTTACATAATTTTTGTTGTGAGAGGGTAATAGGAGACCATTTGGGTAGAGTCACTCTCCTCTTATGTAACATGATAGAGTGAAAGGGTGTTCTTGAGGAGATTATCTTGGTGACATTTATAGGTGTCTCAAGGAAGAGTATGTGCTTAAGTATTTAAGAGATGGAAGGAGTTGTTTGTTGATTTTGATGTTGTCAATACAACTCCATGACATTCATTTGACAAATAAAGAATTGTTGTTAGAAAATGAGCCTGAGGGGAGGGAGTGTATAGTATGTGTCTACATGAGGTACTTCTCTAAGAACAAGGGTAAGATGCAAGCCGCTTTTTACCATCACTTAGCATGACTACATATTTGTTATGTATGTGGCTTAATATTATATTATTTTGAATCATACATACAGTAGACATGATCTTACCAAAATAAAATGATTGGAGCTAGACATTGATGATATATAAACCTCCGAATTATTTTGGCCAAGAAATGTTCTCATAGTAAATAATGTAAGTAAGTATCTTTCTATCAGTCTCACCCTAAAAACAACTTATCTCTAGTGATGTTGATCTTCTTTTCCATTGATGATGGGAGGTGACTACAAGAAATCAAGTATTATGATGGATTGGAGAGGGAAGAATTAGTCAAGGTAAGGCAATCATCTCTATCCAATGAGACTTTCATAGTTCTAGTCTATCAAATGAATTTTCCAAGATAAGTTCCTAGATAAATTTTTGAGCTTGAAGGGAGAAAATGGAAAGCCAAGGTACATGATGGGAAACGTAACTTCTTCACAAACCAAGAATATGTTTGATCTTTTCATGTTGATGTCATAGACATGGGTCCCAAGAATGGATGATTTGTGCAAATGAATTTTAGAACTGAAAGATGTGTGGAAACATATATGATACAAATGATGTTGATGAGATTCCAATCATTCCATATTATCATCAACAACTTGTATGACATTGTGCTCATAACAATTGATGTTGGAACATCTACTAAGTAATAAATTGTCAATGGAAAATTATTCATTGTCAATGGATATAGGTGATGATGATAAAAAGACCAATGGGTACATGATCATATTGTCTATGTCCATTGGTGCTATGACGATAGCAAACATGTGACTTGTTGATAATAGTGGATTTTATCTGATACAACTATAGATCAATGAGATTCACTGGGTAGGGACTACATATTCTTTCCCTACTTCATGTTCTTATTAAATATTTTAGAAATTATATCAATTTTATATTGTTTCAAGGATTTATTGAAATTGAGTTTAAGTGTTAAAAATTATGCAACTCTATTGTGACATGTGTGTATCGTATCATTGAAATGAACTGTGGAAACTAGGCACAAAAAATGAGATTACTCAAAAACAAAACTATAATAAAACACTAATTAATCACCATTCCTAAAAAGGAACTGAACAAAACTCGAATAAAAATCCTAAAATCTATGGGAACAATTGTAAAAAGGCCCAAAATTCATAATCAGTATCAAGTGACTTTACAAAGAGTTCAATAGATTCAATCACAACTTACACAATAGATATCTTGCTAGAAATTTATAACATGAACATAAGTGAGGCTTACAACCAAAATCCACAAGTCAAGATACATGATATCAAATTCCCCTACCCATACCTGAGATTATAGGGATGACTAAAAGACTCTAACTACAACCACACCAACCTTCAATCCCTACTTATATCTGTGGGCTCTGATCTCTAAATCACGGTATAAACACGATTTAAACTTAGCGGAAGCGATTCGATTAGCAGCGGAATACCAAAAATCAGTGGAAATTAAAACTTTTTGAGATAAAGCATTGAAACCATAAAACTTCCTTCATAAATGGAGATAAATTGTTTACATCTCAGATAATTACTTCTTGAGTAATTATATACAACATGATACAAAATCTCAAGAACTCATAACCAAAATCTCAGACCAAAAGACTCCAAGACCTGAGAGTACAGAGGACACATAGGACTGACTCTAACTACACCACATGGCAGGTTAAATCTCCACCTGAGATTTTACTGCTGCCCTTGGTGCTGCTGCTGCTGGGACTAGTCACCTGTAGACCTGTTCCTCCGTCCTCGACATCCACCTAAAAAGTTGAAGTCTACGGGGTGAGACAATTTTACATAATTGTCCCAGCGAGAGTTATAACTCTCTGCCAGAAGCTTTATTATAGCACCTCAAAGAATAACTTAAGCAGTAAAAGCTTCAAAGTATTCAACATCAGATTTAATAGTAAGCATGAGTTCAACAGTTATGAAACATGAAGACATTTGCACTATACAGTGTAACATCAATCAATCAACTCGTAGTTATCTCTAACAGGTATGCTACGCTGTGGATTATGTTTTTCAAACATTACTTTTATGCCCTGTGGAGATGAGGTTTACCACTCATACTCCAACCAATCACTGCTAAGTGCCTCGATATCATACTAGGTCATCGAAAGAGCCGGATTCTCATGACCTTTACCTTTCTCAGTCAGTAAGAGGATTACTTGTAGGACATCTTGTGCCTCTACTATAATAGCTTACCAGGGTAATCTGGTCCTTTGCTATTTTAGAGTTACAGTGGCGTTCTGTACTCTCTTCGTCATCAGGAGATTTCATGTTTATCTTCCACTGATATGGATATCTGTGCTCTCTTCGTCATCAGGAGGTTTCATGTTTACCATCCACTGATACGGTATGGGATTGTAGTGAAGGATTGACGGATTACACATCTACATCAAACACCTACACTAGGATGTAAGGTTCTACACATCCATATACCCCACATACTCAAAAGTATGTGATCCAGGAGTTCCCTTAGGAAAACCTGTTTCACCATCATTTGATCTCTAACAATGATGGATCTATGATCAGGTCTCTACATTACACTTGATTAGTTAGGTACATTCAGTATTCTTTTAACATCATACATTGTTCTTCAAACAATAACATTAGCATAAAAGCTATGAAATGAGAATACTAAATGTAACAAGCCTAACTCTCATCAATCATCATTTCTCAATACATTCATCACAAGTCATCTCTAAAGCATGACCTTGATGGTATTTATGGTTCTCATAGCCCATTTAATTCATAGGTTGCCATTGACAAGGCATCAAGATATTTTACTATTCATAAAGCTAACAACATGCTTTCAATAAATATAGCATCATCATCCATACCTGGATATGATCATCTTCATATCAGAACCTGCAAGGTTAATTCAACTGATAAAAGCAATTCAAATCAAGAATTATACTTTCCACTCTTGCCATAAGAGCTAAGTTCCCTGATTCTCATCAATTAGGGTTTACTATTCACTTTACATGCCATCACCCTAGAATTAGGGTTTATTATTCACATTATGGTAAAATGAACTCATAACATCATCATGTATGAGGAACATCATCAATGATGCTCTCAGATAAGATTAAGATTCATCAATTATCATAAATAGAGTTTTCATGATCTCACATAGGTGGATCATACCCTAATCATGTACATTCATATATATTGAAGGTATTTTACTTGGATTTCAACCATAATTGGGATTTTCTCTCTCCTCTTACTCATAGGTGATGATTAAATCCCTCTAGATTGGGTTAGGTCTAATCAACTTGATAAGCCTAGCCAAGTCATCACCATTGTAACCATTGGGGTTTGCATGATAAAAAGGGGTTACCTACTTGAATCCATAAAGGGTATTTTGGTAAAGTTCACCATTGATCTTAACATGGGTTAATATACTAACCATTTGACCCTTAATGTCCCTAGGTATCATTAGGGTTTAGGTTGAACAACCATCAAACCATCTAAGCCTTCAAGGCATTAAGACTTATCCTTAAAAGTCCCCAATAGGTTTCACACCTTCAACCTTCAAACGATCCTGAGATCGTTTAAGGTTGTAGACCGTTTAGCTTTGGTTGACCTCAAGACCGCATGACACTCAATACCGTTTACCCTTAAACGATCTTGAGGTCGTTTGCCCAAGATAGGGTGAAGACCGTTTAGTCATAGTTTGACTTCTGAAGTCGTTTGAGCTCATTCGGACCTGAAGTCGTATGAACTCATTCGGTCCAAAAGTCGTATGAACTCATTCGGTCCTGAAGTCGTATGAACTCATTCGGTCCTGAATTCGTATGAACTCATTCGGTCCTGAAGTCGTATGAACTCATTCGGTCCTGAAGTCGTATGGTCCTAAAAGCTCAAGATCGCATGGACCTCCAAGGTGATTCAAAGGGTAAACTCGATTAGGGTTTCCTATGTTGAAGCCTTCAATTGGTCTCAAGCTTGCTAACCACTTATCAATTGAGACAATTAGGGTTAGCCTTAACCAATTGGTCACTCAATTGATCCTCAATTGATATCCAAATAGGGTTGGAGTTGGTTCAATTAAGGTCTATAAACATTCAATCATCAACACTCAACAATATGAATCAAATCGAAGTTGATCCCATAAATTGACCTCCAATCGGGCTCAAACTTGGACCAAACGGTCTTGGGATCATTTGGATAACCTCCAAACGGTCTTGAGACCGTTTGCCCAAGAATTCATCAAAATCTAAGTTGATTTGATCGGGGTTGAACCTTAATTAAGTCACAAATCAGCAATTTGATTATTTCAATAACCCACTGTAATTGGGCCCTCAATTGATCAAATTACCTTAACCCTAGACCTCCAAACGGTCTTGGGTTGACACCAAACGGTCTTGAGACCGTTTGGATGAGTTCCAAACGGTCTTGAGACCGTTTGCCCATCCATCCTTTGGACTCTAGTGAAAATTCATCAAGGTTTGATCTATTGAGATGATCATCACATCAATACTTAATTGCAATATGATTTGGTACCTTTGGACCTTCAATTGGTGTACTATACTTGACCCCAGACCTCTAAACGGTCTTGGGTGATCCCCAAACGGTCTTGAGACCGTTTGGATGATTCCCCAAACGGTCTTGAGACCGTTTGGGCTAATCAACCCAAAATCACTAATTAACTCATTGGAATTTCAGCACTGATTTCAATTAGGATTTGCCCTATTAATCAACCTTCAACTCATAACTCGTTTGGAATTAATCCATAAAATTTGGTGAGTCATTAATCAACATAATTATGAACAGTAATACCAAACGGTCAATGCTTGGTCAACCATCTTAAATGGTCTTGAGACCGTTTTCCCAAAAAGGGCAAATTAAACAGATTGAAAATCAGAACTTAATTCAATTGGATTTGCTAATTGATTTGCTTATATATCACGATTCCTTTGGAGTTAACCCCTCAAATTTTGTGGGTGATTAACCTACATAATTATAAACAAGATTCTCATACGGTCGTCGCTTGGTCAATGCGACCAAACGGTCTTGAAGGCCGTTTGCCTTCATACGACCCTGAAACCGTTTGCCCACCAAACGGTTGTGTAAATCGTATGGGCAATTGGTGGAGGTCGTTTGGTAAAGTGGAAATCCGTGGATAAGCATAGGAATTAATGCCCTTATCTTCTACCTCAAGAACAGTAGCAGTTATTCACGATTTTGCTTGCAAGGATGCAAGGGAAGATAGGGAAGAAGAAGAACTAGCAACTATATGCATAGAAAAAGATGTATAATCAAAGCATAAGGTTTAGAGTTATAAAACCCACCTAAAGGTTGTTCCTTGAGCTCCAAGATTCCAAGATTCAGGTCTTTAATGGCGTCTTTGAGCTCCATAGTTCGGCCAAGGTGAATTCTCCAAGGAAAAGTTGGAAAGGAATGGCTAGAAAGATAAAGCTAGGTGAGCTAGCCATGAATTCAACCTTGAAATCGAGTTTCCTCCATGAATTCAAGCAAAAGGGATGATTCAAACTTACCTAGGACCCTTGGTCGTCCTTCTCTACTCCAGATCTTAGCCTTAGTCGGTTTTGAGCAAGGGGAAAAGAAATGAAAAGAAGATGATCGTTCCCTTGCTAAGTGGGGAAGGTAGTATATATACTTAGGTGAAATTTCAACATAAGAACATATGCTTTCCTCATTTCTCATCTAAGTCCTTCCTTTCTTCTTTGCACGTCCCCACATCTTATTTCTAAGGACAAACTCCTTCTAAGGTCAAGAATTGAAGGCAAAGAGGATCAACCCATCACTAAAGCATACACATAAAAGGGGTATTATACATCCACCTTGATTATTCAATCACAAAGGTGTTCTTTATTATATGATTATTCAAATGAAGTGAACTTTTCATCATTTCTCTTCTAAATGATGCCAAGAGTCATAAAAGATATTTTAGATGATGTATTTTACAAGTTGCACCCCTCAAATTGGGTAAATTGCACTTTACACCAATTTAGGGTTTTCAAGTACATGGGTTGCTTCCACAGCTGCACCTTGGTGCTCAAGCTTGGGAAATCCCTCAAACTTCATCATAAACATCCTCATGATGTCTCAACATCATAGGAACATCTCAACATGTGCAATTTGCAAGTTAATCCCTTAACTGGGTAATTTGCACTTAGATCCCTGTATTACAAAACAATGCTACAACTTTATATATAAAGGAGAAAAAATTGAAATATATGTTTCTGAGGAACTTAATTACATGCCCAAAGTTAATCACAAGTATTTAATTACATATTTAGGCAAAACACCTAGGGTTAGTTCATAACCCAGGTCAGGGATGTTACAATATCTAAACTAAGGCTTCTCTCCATCACATATTTGTCCATGCTGCTAGTCACCTAAAAGATGTGGAAAACAATAGGACGAGACCTCAAGTCCCATTGAGATGATATAAATACTATTAAGAATTATTTTCTTACAAGAAAATAATGTGATTATATTAGTTAAGGTAGATAATTTAACAAGTAGAAGAACTAACCAAAATAGACACAATAAACAAATACACATACATATACAATTGAGAAGATACATATACAACTACGAATCAGCTATGATTCTTGTACATGTGGAAAAGAAATAACATCATCCAATGTGACTCTCTAATAAATTCTATATATCTATACCACAAGGATGAGTTACATATTCTATTAATCCCAAAGGAGTTTGAGTGTGCCACTCAAGCTACTACCTAATCACTCTAAAGTCATTGTCAGTCCCATATAAGATATTAGGATGACTGAACTCCTACAAATCTTTCCCCCTCATTCAATATGAGTGACAAACTATAGTGGCTCAATGACCCAACCAACCATTAGGGATACAACAACCATCTCAATAAAGAACTAGGCCAGTCTTTGGCACATAGGCCACATCACCATCACCAAGCTATAAAATCCTTAATATGAACTACATTTGGATCCTATCTATATCACATAATATCCTAGAGATGGCCTACCCCACTCTCCACAACCTTGAAGTTATGATGATAGAGATAAATCCTCCCTGGATGTGCATATACTCATCATTATACAACTTTGAGCTCCTTCTTATGATTAAAATTACTATAAGGAGTTTGACCATAGTAGCCTGAGTGGTAAGAGTTTGGTATGTCCCAGTGAAGGACTTGGGTTCAAACCTCACTGAAGGCACTTTGCGAACAAAAATCCATGCTGATTTAGCACGAGAGGGGGGTGACCGAACCACACCCTCTCATGCCTTGAGAGTTTACCATGTCGGGCTCACCCGGGGTGGGTTCTCTTAGTCACCAAAAAAAAATAATATAAGGATTACACATTTCATTATTCAGTAAGATCTTATATAGAAATAAATATACAGTCATAGGACACAATGTGATTAGGGTTACACTTGATTAATTAACCCAACTACTCATTTTTTGATTACATCAGTAAAGTTACATACAAGGTAGATAAATCTATGTATAGAAACCAACCAAGTACAAATATTTCAGAAGATATAACACGTATCCACATATACCTAATCACCGTAATTAGAGTTCATGTGCCATGTTTGTCCATAACAAGGCCCAAATCACTAATCTAAGGCACCACAAGGGTTAAACACCATATAAAGGCATAGCAAGTCTAAGTCCACGTAGGGACCTCCTAATAATCTAAAATATTGGACATCACTTTACAAGGAAATATTAAGACAACACCTAAAAGTTTAGATCCATACTCCAAAGCATGTGAGAGTTTTTCTAGTTTCCATATTAAGGAATAAGAAGGCCAAAATAAGGCATAAAATGAGCTACTATAAAACATCAAGTGTATTTCCAAAAAAAATTGGCAGAATAATAGTTCATAAAGTTACAACTAAAAAAAACCAAAATTTACAAAAGTTCCTACACAGAACCATGGGAAACAAATTGAGCTTCCATCCCTTTCTGGATGATGAATCCAATAAACATAAAAATGAAATTATAATAAGAATATGGAAGCATAAGGTTCCTATTGATTATGTGTTGAATGCATCGCAAAACAGAGTTCACGTCATCAACAATGACTCCAAAGGTATCAAAGAAAAATACAAAAAATGATGGTGATTTTCCATACAAGATACACACTTACTTTTTACCTTTTGTGTAGCGGAATCACTATCTACTAGGTCAGATTTAAACTTACTTGAAAAAATACCTAGTAGAGGAGAGACCCCATTGAGGCCAATAAAAGTGTGTTTCCCATCTATCCAATCAAATAACAAGATGTCAGCAAGACATTGAGAGTGGATACCATTAGTTCATGTGCCAAGAAAGGCCACAAGAGCCTCTTTTCGGACATTTAACCCAGCTCGAGAGGCAATAAAAAAGAGTGTCATGAACTAAGTCATGTCAAAGCTTATATCTAGGTCTTGTGCAATAATGAATATCATGATCACCAAAGGATTCAAGGCATGTAGTGTTAGATTTGATACCAAACCCTTCAAGGTGCATAGTAAGTGTGTCCAAGCACCACTATACATCACCAAATCTTGGGTCATGTCCAACCACAATATGTACTAGATATTGTCAAAGCCCATGACCAAAATCATCTAATGTAGCACAGGTATTTGGGGGTGTCATTGAAGAGAAAACAATAACTTAGGCATCCCAACACATGATTAGAAAAGAAGAAGCTCAAATTAGGGGTTTTGAATCAAAGCCAAGCGATCCATCATGACAATAGTTTTGGCCACATGTTCCTTGAAGAGATCCAAGGCAAAACCTGGATCTGTGGAAATAGGACCCCCTAAAATCTTCATTCCGAGCATTTATAAATTTTGTAAAAATCATTCTAGAGTAATCTCGAAATAGAAATTAGTGGAATATGAGTGGATGTTATCATATGGTACCAACACATCATAAATATGTCATATGTAGGGACATTTTCACATGAATTTCAAATTTCAGCCCATGGATTATTATAAGGACACTTAATCAACGTCAAGAAATATTTTTTTAAGTTAAAAAATGTAAATTTCTTATTTCCATCTCAATATTACAAAACATGCCATATCAGTTCATCTTTAACATAATAAAGTACTTTAGAGAAAGAATTGGAATTGTGCATGTATTGTGTAGGCAAAAATGTAGGAAATGTTATATCACTCACCTATAATGGAGAATAAAATGTCCAAACTAAATGAAGACCACTGGATCACCCCTCATCCACGTCCAAGACAAACTCTAAATCTCCAAGATGGTTCCTTTCATCTTAAAGACACAATTTTCATTGATAAGAGCAGAACTTTTATTGATTGTCAAACATAACTTCCATTTGTTGATTGTAAACAACAAAAATTAGACCTTTCATTTGGTTGATGACAACCAATGAAAATAAGAGGTTTAATCATGTGATGACCACTAGTAAACTAGAAGTTCTATCGATTAATGACAACAAATGAAAACCCGAACTATCATCTATTGACGACAATCAATGAAAATAAAAAATTTCATTGCTTGATGACATACAATGAAGATTTCATCTATTGATAATAAAACATTTATGTATTTTTATTAGAACCATCCAAATGGGAAATTACATATAATCCCAAAAATGAACATAATTTTTTAAAATAAAACACTTGAAGCGATAATTGGCTCAATTTGGAAAGGCAACTTCATACACTGATTTAAAAACAAAAACTAATGCTTAATGAGGAAATTATGCACCCAATTAATATGATCAAGTCTATTTAAGAGTAAAGCTAGACTAGGGGGCCTTACACCCATATAATCCCACAAACAAACATAAATTTTTAAAATAGAGCAATTGATGCGATAATTGGCTCAAATTTGAAACACAACTTCATAAATTTATTTATAAACACAAATTACTGCTTAATTAGGGATATAGGCACCCAAATAATACAATCAAGCATTTTTCAGAATTAATCTAGTCTAGGGGCCTTACAACCATAACTCTATAACATGGATTTCACCCCCAAAATCCTACATGAACAAAAATGTGTACTTCCTACACATCTCATCCTTTAACCCGCACATGGATTCCTCTACACAATGATGATGCCAAAACACCTTCACTAAAGCTATATACTTCTTCCTAATATATTGCATACCTATCTAAATTCAACATAAAAACCTCCAAATAGGAGAATCATCATCCAACAGAACCTCTAGTAGATGTATCATCTGCTCGTATCTGCGTGGAACTTCCTCAACATAGAAACATGGAACACATCATTCAACCTGTGCAACTCTGTCAGTAATTCCAACCTATATGCCACCTTCCCGAATTGAGTTGAGATAGGGTAAGGCCCAATAATATTGGGATCCAATTGATCCTTCTTCCCAAACCTCAGAACACCTTTCTAAGGGGATACTTCAAGTTACACATAGTCTCAAACTTAGAATTCCAATGGTTTATGTCAATTGTCTACATATGACTTCAACCCATCATGTGCTACCTTAAACTATTGTATGATAACCTTGATCTTTGTTGTAGTCTATTTAACTAAATCATGACCTAACAACCAATATTCCCCTACCTCACACCATCAAAGAGGATATATACAATGACATCCATATAAAATATCATATGATATTATATCTATGTTCCTCTAATAACTATTGTTGTAGGAAAACTCAATCAAGCTCAGGTGAATATCCCAACTCCAAAAGAAATTGGACTGCACCATACTCACAATAGGTCCTCTAGCATTTGTATGGTTCTCTTTAACTGCCCATCTGTCTAGAGGTGGAAAGTTGTATAAAACCTCAATTATGTCCCAAAAGCTACATGCAAATGTTCCCATAACCTACTAATAAACTAAGCACCTATGTATGACACTATTGTAGCTGGTATGCCATAGAAACTAACTATCATAACAACATAGACGTATTCCAATTTCTCTTCCTTGTTGGTAGTCTTGACCAATAATAAGTGAGGTGACTTTGCCAAACAATCAATGTTCACCCATATGGAATCAAGACCCTTGACAGTCTTAGGAAGACCAACCACAATGTCCATGGTAGCATGATCCCATTTCCACTATGGAACTGACAAAGGATGAAATGTCCTTGTAGGTTCTTAACACTCTACCTTCACCTGCTAGCAAACTAGACACCTAACCACGAACTCCAGCACATCTGGTTTGAATACCAATCACTACACAAGTCCTAGATATTATGATGCAACTTTCAATTTATAGGATGCATTAGATACATTGGTGAATGAGCCCCCTCAAATACCATTTTCCTCAGATAACTAACATTAGGAACCACCTTCATATTATGATATAGAATTTACCATCATTGTTCTCATGAGACACATCATGCTTCCTACTATCGAATATTCTATGTCTTAGTATTCTCTCTTTGAGCATCTCTGATCAATTGTTTCAATGTCAACCTCACATGTAACTGTGCCAAGAAACCTAACAACAAAAAATCCATATACTATCCATTAATCCACCAAAGAGACACCAATAAATCCCTCTTATAACAAGATTTTGAGTACAATTGTCAGCCACTTTCCCTGCTCAGATAATAGTATATCACTCATTATAATTATTGGCCTACTCATCCACCTATCTACCTCATGTTTAGATCCTTCTTTGAAATGATACACTGAAGATTCATGTGATATGTGAAGATTTGATACTTCTCTCCATATAGATATTGCATCCAAATCTTCCAAGAAAGGACCACAAATCCCAACTCTAGGTCATGAGTTAGGTATCTCTCCTTAGTTCATATTAAGTTGTGTCCTACTACATTGACACACATCCCAATCCATTCTTCAAAGATTCACAAAAAATTATGTACCTCTCCCAAGTTCTAGAAAGACTAACACTAGAGTACTTGTCAACTTCTCCTTCAACAACTCAAAAAAATTACTCAAACTTCTCATCCCAAACAAATGGCACATGATTCCTAGTTAATCAGGTTAAAGGTAAAGCTACCACAGTAAAGTTCCCGAAAACCCCCTTGTAGTAACTATCTAACCCTAAAAAACTCTGAACCCTTGGCAGTGTCTTGGGTTTATCTCACAACCACAAGGATCACCTTCTTATGTCTACAAAAAACCCCTTTCTAGAGATGAAATGACCAATAAAAGAGACCTTGGTCGCCAAAATTCACACTTGTTGAACTTATCATACAACCTATGTTGTCTAAACAACTCTAATGTCTGGAAAAGGTGCCTTTCCTATTAATGACTATCTCTAGGTTAACTCAAGATATCATCTATAAAGACTACAACAAATTCACTAAGATATGGCCTAACAATCCATTCATTATATCCATGAATTCTATCTGTGCATTAGTTAGCCCGAACAACATAATCGCAAACTCATAATGAACATACCTAGTCCTAATGCGGTCTTAGGTATGCCATTAGCCCTGAACCTCAACTAGTGATACCCTAATCTCATATCTATCTTGGAAAGCAATGTCGTACCTCTCAACTAGTCAAGAAAATCATCTATCCTTGGAAACAAAGACTTTTCCTTCACTATAACCTTTTTCATGTGTCAATAATCTATGAAAAGTCTTGTTCCACCATCCATTTTCTTTATAAACATCACTGGAGCACCAAACATGGATGTTTACAGCCATATGAAACCCTTGTTCAACAACTCAACTGCTTCTTAAACTTCCTCATCACAGTTGGAGACATCCTATAAGGTGATATTGATAGGGTTTGAATACTGGGAACCATATGGATATAAAAATTAATATCTCTCAGGGGTGGAACACTAGAGAACTTATCTGTAAAAACATACTTGAACTCAAACTATGAGGACCTGTGTTGTTAATATAATCTGGAGAAATCCATAGACAAAGCCCAACTTAAACATAGCAAACATAAAAAACTGAGCCAAGAAATTCCAAAAACCATCATGAAACTTTACATAAAAACTATCAAAGTGTACTACACACCTAAGTCATTTCAAATATAAAAAGGATATGGAACAACAAAACCTCTTGTATTCATATTAGTAAAATGACTAAAATATTTTCCTATGATTATGAAATTGTAACAACATAAGGTTACCAATTTAGTTTCACAACTCTTAATCATAAAAAACACCAAGGGAAAAAAACCTATTACATACATAGCCACTACCCACCCATAACTCAAGAATGTGAGAGTACATGCTCTAGAGTTAACAATGTTTTTCTTACCATATGTTGATCATTACATCCTTTCTAATGCTCAACATACCTAAAAGATATGGATAACCACAAGGGTGTGATTTGAACTTCCAACAATGTAATTTATAAAACAACAACATTATAATTTCTTACAAGAATATTATTATAAGGTTATTTCAAGGTATATTATTCAACAATTAAATATTTCTATACAAGATATTTATTATGTATTAATTCTCTTTACATGATATATTTGGCAAGTAGAATATTCTATATTTGGAATACACTGAAAAAATACAAATATAGAGTGTGAATCACACATACAATATTGAAAAGGTGTGATTGAGTACAATTGCACATCCAATGTAACTCATCAATAAAGGCTAAATGGATATACTACACAGTTGAGCTACTTATTTTATTGAGTCTTTGGGTAGTTTTAGGTGTACCACTCAAACTACTAGCTAACCACTACAAAGACATAATAAGTACAGTAAGGTATCAGGATGTCCAATTCCTAAAGATCTCTTGTCCATGGTACCTACTAGTGACAAACTATAGTGCATAATGACCCAACCTACTAGTAGGGGCACAATTACCATCCCACTAAAACTTGTTGTCTTTGGGTATACAACCTAGAAATATAATTTATGGCCTCCACCACTCTCAATCACATATAAAATGAGACACAACCACTGTTGGTTGTGGAATAAGTTACTTTCTATTCGTGATGAATACATATATAAGTTTGAATTCAAAATATGAAATGTTGCTAATACTCTCCTTTAGCTTCATCCATGGTGTCTAGACAAGAAGACTCTCACCAATATTCTCAGAAGTCAATTATGTTCCAAATTTGGGGATTTTCAATAATGCAGGATCAATTCTTGTATTAAGGATGGCAGGTGGCGTTTTCCTAATTATTGAGGGTCTGAAGATGTTGTTAAGTTCTTCAGTTCTTTACATATGCCAACTGGAGATGATTATGATGTTTGGTTTAATGGGAAGTGTTTTATGAAGCTAAAGGAGATTTCATATATGTGTAGAGAGTAGGGAGTTAAATGTGACTGGGTGATTTAGTTGTGGTCTAAGTTGATGTCGAGGAAAATTGTTGTTTTTATATGGAAAGGATTTTTGAATAGGCTACCTACTCAAGATGTCTTGAAATCATTTGTCTTTCAGATTGTTTCTAGATGCAATTTATGTCATGATCAGGATGAAGATTGTGATCACCTATTTTTCTGGTGCTTGTTTTCTAAGAAACTATGGTCCTTTTTTGAAGAAATATATGGTAGGAAGATGCAACAGTGGTAACATCTTACTGATACTAAGGGGAGGCCATGATTTCTACTGTTCTTTTGATTTATGCTATCTGGAAAGAGAGGAATCAAAGGTTGTTTTGTAATCAATCCAGGAAGGTCGAGAATATCTAGGATTTAGTCATTGTGATTAGAGATTCTTTTGCAAATAAATAGTTCTGATGTATAGATAGCATATATAGATCTAGCTTGCTTCTTTTCTCTCTTCTTTATTCTAATTTCTTCATTGTACTTTTTGACTCTCTTTAAAAAAATCAAATAAAAAGGAGGTGTGCTTGGTTCAGCAAAAAAAAGAGACAACCCCACCATTCTCTCAAATACTTTGAAACCAGGATGAATGAGAAAAACCCTCCTCACATCGACATATACTCAATAATTACAACTGCAAGCTCCTTCTCAAAATCTAAAGATGCTACACGGATTACTCATTTCATTATCCCACTAATTTGAAATGGATATAGTTGCATGATCATATAACACTATATTATTAGAGTTGCATTATATTTATTAAGCATGTTAACCATTTTAGTTGCATATGTGAAGGTAAATATAAGTAATTATATCTTAATAGTCCAACAACTTCAGATGAAATAAAATGTAACCACATTTATGAAGAAACCTAAATAAGGATACAAGTGGCCACCCTTGGCCATACTAAGGCCCAAATCATCAAATTAGGACATAGAAAAGCCCAAGTTGCCAATTTCAAAAACAACAAGGCCCTAAATACCAAGCCAAGTTACATCATCTTTAAAAAAGGCATGTTTATGGGATATGTATCCTTCTACTATTTCATTTCAAGTAAGCATATAAACATGAAATATATGCCATGATCACATAAGTATAATTTCTCATAATCATCATCAAGAACAAAGCATAATTATCTCTCTTATAGTGTGATGAGTTGTCATGGGAAACTATTATATCAAACTACTTATAAGATTATTTAAATCAAGTCAATAGTTCACTGCTTCAAGTCTCTTTCAGGTCCTACTTGGTAAGTGAAGTGTGCATCCTCATTAAATATAACTTCTCAAGACTACTTGATTATAGTAGAATGTACTTGTTATTTCAAGGGCAAGTGTATTAAAAACAAATGACCACATCACTCTCCATTTTGAGTGTATCAAAATCCTAGGCATTATATTATATTTCATTTATGTCTAGTTTTTATTTAAACTTTAGCCGTTGGACCCTACCATAATCCCAACTATGGTACCCTTGCCATTTCCATCAAGGAAAAACCCTCGAGGTATGAGGCCTACTTATATATCCCATATCTAGAATTCATCATATAGTGTCACTTAGTTGATTTCACAAGATTATAGGAAGTGAAGAGGAGAGGTAAATTCTAATGTGAGAAGATGATATATCCCATTAGGTGCCATCCCTTAAATTAAGGCTACCTTGAATTATATAAAGCTTCTGTTTGATTCATCAACCCCCATACACTTCATACGTACATTATTATTTGCTTTTGTTTAATATGTCATACACACTCATATAGTTAGGATCCAATTTTCATAATCAATTTTACTTCCATTAACAACTCGAATATGGTATACCCAACCACTCTTGGACTTAAAAGGTCCAAAATATCAAATTAGGGCACATAAATGCCCTAAACATGTTTATGGAAAAAACATGTATAAGTAATGATAGGAGTATCATATAAACTTGAAAATTTTAATCTTCTATGAACACAGACTAGGAAACACCCAAAATTTTAGGTTAAAATTTGGATATTTGTCAAAGTTTTGGTATTTACAAGTTTATGCATAAAAATGCTATTTTGAGACACAAATGAGCCAACTTCAAAGACCAAGTCTAAGTACAATGGAAGCATGGAACCATAATGTATAGGGAAAGGTGGATTTTTCATCTTAGGATACTCATAAATAGAACACAAGGTAGGGGATATTCATTCAACATCACTATAGTACAAGACCGGTGTAATAGAGCATTTTGGGTATATTTGAGGCATTTTTATATAGAGAATTTTATCCAAATGATTTCCCAATTTTATATAAGTTAGACATGTATCTTGATTCCATTTTAGGAGCACATGAAAATAGTAAGGGGTCATGTGCCATTCATAAACCATCAATATGGCACTAAGTACCCAAAAAAGACCATTTTAAGGTCACACAAGCATAAATTTAAAAATTATTGCCATAAGGCATTATGTGATAATGTAGTTATCACTGAGGGAATCCTTTTAAGGGTATATAAGATTATGTGATTTCACTAACAGTTACATTATGTATAAAGTTTACTTGAGATCGATAGAACAAGATCTAAGCAAATTTAGAGAAACATTAAGGTTTTGCATGTATTTAGTAGGAAAAAGAAGCTATCTAAGAAATCTCACTTGCCTCTTATCGAGTTCAAATAAATATCCACATATGAAAGCCACAAAATTAGCTCCTCCACCCACAAACAACCCTCCAAAGGGTCCAAAGAGATCCTGTAAGCTAGGTCAATCTCACATGGACACAAAGATAGAGAATAGACGTGCTTTAACTCAATGAGACAGTTTCCAACATGGAAACCCATAGTGTTTGGCCCATGGAAGAAGATGAGTGGGAAAGAACAAAATATATAGTACAAAATATTTTACGAGGAAGGTTAGAAATAAGATACAAGGTCTTGAATCCACCAAAGAAGCTTGAATCATCTACATGCAAGTGAATGCAAGCACTTGATCCAAGATATAAACCATCAAGAAAGGGTTACATGTTTATCTCCTCCCCCTTGTTTAATATGGTTTCTTGAAATCCAAATGAGGTTAGAGGGCCAAGGGGTCTTGTGTATATGTGAAGGTAAGAGTTAAAAGGCCAAGAGGCCACTTGAAATGGAAAATTGGCCCAAGATATAGAGGCACTTGGGCCCAAGGTTTTGTAGCCCAACTTCTAGATACTCCTCTCAGAATAAGGGCCCATGAGGGTCAAGACCTTGGATCTACCAAATCTGATAGATGTATCTGTCAAGCTTCTCATCTATACATCCACTAGACTTGGATCAAGGCTAGGAGTCAAAAAAAGGAATGTTATACAAATCAAATTCAAAAACCTAAAATTAACAAAGATAATGAAGGAATAAATGTTCTTACATAATTTTTATGAAATTTAATATTGTATTTTCAACTATTGTGGAATTGCATAATATTACACAAATGTAAGTTGCAAATTATGGCAAATAGGGTGCAATTGTAGCTAATTTAAATTTATCTACTAACTAATTGATTTATAGGTTTAACACATAAATTTGAAAGTAAACACAAGTTTATATTTTTTACATACAATTTGCATAAGGTACTCATTCTATGGTGAATTTACAATGAAGTCAGTAATTTTCAAAGAAATTGAAAATTTCTACTAAATTAAGGAATTCTCCTAATCAATTCATCTCAAAATCGTACAAATCATTCAATTATGATAATCAAGAAAGATTATAGTGAAAAAAATGGTTAATAGAGGTTTAGGGTCTCACAACCATAAACATCTCAAAAGGATTTTGCTCTCCATATCTGAAGGTTAGGATGGAGAACAACAATCAGAACCATGTAAGCCTATATTGAAAGTTCTTAGGCATGCCTTATGTTACCACATCACTATCAATATTTAACCATCATGAAGTTACTTATTTATTCTTACGTTAGTTTCTTTGTAACCAACTTCAAGTTTGTACTTATTAATAATCATTCATTATTTCATCCATGTTCCTTGTCACCTGCTTAGGAATTAGTGAAATTGTCATACTCCATTGTTTTGTATATTATCTCTGTGTAATATGTCTCTATTATTTTATCATACATTCCTTTAACCCATCAAGGGAAAATTCATCATATATAATATCCATTCTGATGTAATTACTCTTCTTATTAGATATTGGTGCTTAGGGTGTATTACATTAAGGACATTAGTTTATGTGTTCCTAAAACTCATCCAATTGATGGATACTTCTATGCACAGAACCACACTCTTCATCCTGGGTAACAACATTTGTCTTGTTATGGATTCACAACAAACTCCTAATCATATGTGTACCTTCCACATTCTCTTACTTTCTTGTTATTTATCACCATCTAGGCTTTGTTTAATGGATGAAACATGTTTTTTCCAAACAAACCTACTCATGAAACATCATATTCATGCATCGTTTACACTCTAATTAAACCAAGGGATTAGAATAACATCTTATTCAATCATCAAGTCATAAGGTATTCTTGTTTCTTCATGATATCAATCTACTCATTTTATTAATATGATGGAAAAAATATTATAGTTGTCCATCCTTAAGTCATTCAACCTCAATTTCCTTCTTTATTATCATTGTTAAGTGTATAAGTCTATCTATACTGTTGTATATCAGCATTAGTCCCACATTATGTGAATGGGTATCGACAACCACCCATAGTCCTATACAAAGACTAGCCCTCCTTCTATAATACACACAACATATTCTCCACCTTATCTCTAGTTACATGGTATAAGAGAGCTTGATACCTTCTTAGAAATAAGTATTAAAGGTCTCTAGGCGATGCCATTATCTTATCTAACCTCGCCATCTAGTTCTTCTCTATGATGGAAGTCAAGTTTCCATGGAAGTCATCTTTGTGCAAACATATCTATAGTGGAAATTATCTCCAACAGGAGCTATATCTATGGAAATAATCTCCACTATTATTGCTTCTTATTCCTTTTCCCTCATACACTATCCATTCATGAACATATCTACGAGATCATCAAATCTAGAGTCAAGTCGAAAGACTTCACAATTGTGACAACACACTGTGTTATAATCCAACATGGTGTGTTTCTATTTGGATTTCCCTCACGTTGCCAGCTTACAAGCCATGTCTAGATCTAACCTATTCTGTAGGTTCTAGTTTATATATTTGTTTCCAAATTACATGCCATGTCAATCAACCAACATACAGTGTTTCAGATGGCCTACACTACATCATAGAAGATGTGAAACCTCAACATCCTATGTTGTACCTCTTCTTGTATAGAATATTTTCATCACTTTGAACAAACTAAATGGATGAAACTTCATTCAATGGAGTCAAAATAACACTATCTAGGTTGAAAGGTTAGGGTAAAGGAAAAAATATCACAGTAGGACTGCCCAATGATTGCTCTCTTCCATAATGGGAACAACATGATGCCATACTTCTCTCTATTCTGTGGTACTCAATGGAACCTCATATCTCTAATATCACAAATCACCTTACTAACTACAAGTCAATTTGGGATCATCTCCAACTGATTTACTCTAATAACATCTCTCATATGTATGACATATGGTTGAGATGTATAATCTTCAACATGAGGAGAAGACTCTACAAAAATATTTTGGATAGGCTAAGAAGCCCCCTCCCTATCTCCACCAATACTATCAAACTCTAGAAGAAATGAGACTAGATGGTTATTATAAAGTTCCTTACTGACATTTGATAGAAATACAATGAAATTAGAAGCCTAATTCTATTAGGGACAGAGCTTCCTTCCCTGGAATAATCATACTAACATGTCTCGAGAGCCTTCCTCAAGAAAAACTCTTCTGTGAATCCTACCATAGGTTCATATGCCTTCATCTCTCACAAAAACACCAATATATATTCTAGAGGACATGGTAATGATAGGGGAGGCAGAGAGGGAGGACACTCTTCTAGGGGTAGAGAGGACGACCCGAGTGCACTCAATGCAACAAAACATGTCATTAGAAGGTGACGTGATACTCCATTCTTGGCTTCCCATCTCGATCTCTTACTCTTAATTCCAATATCACCACAACTAAAGAATGTACCTAAAAAACTCCTCAATAAATGAATATGGGTGATGAAGAATATAATCAACTCCTTTGAATCTGGGCTTCCTAATAGGCATCCTCATATGCTGCTTCATATGTTCAGATGGAAGACACGTCCAATCTTCCCACATCCTACATATCTTGATCCCCAAACACACGTACATCATCCTAGACACTAGACCTCAATGAAAAAGATCAAATTACATGTATACTTAGTATTATTTCCAATATATACTCCATAATATGAAGTACTTCTAAAATCACCATGATGAATGGGTCTTTAGTTTTCATTTAGTGCAGAGGAAAATATCTCCCCTTTCTCATATCAACCTTCTATCCTCCCTTTTTATTCCTTCTTTTCCATTTAATATATCATCTAAGAATAACTTAACCTGTACTATTTGTCACTCAATCACTCTTCATACCACTTTATATTTTATATAGGACCTTTGAATGAAGGCAGTGATTACTAGAGGGTACGTGGAAGATGGTCTCTATAATTTGGATAGGGCTCTAAAGGCTTCCATGGTTTCATCTCCTCTACACATCCATGAGCTCCTTGGTCGCTTATCTCTCAAGAATCTTTACATTTTGCATCCTCAATTTTTGTTCTTAGATAAGCTTGATTGTGAATCTTATAAACTAGTAAAACCCCATAGATCTAACTTTCCACTAATAAATGTTATGTATGGAGACTCTTTCTTTCATATTGTTTACTAATATGTTTGGCGACCTAGTAGGATATCCTCCAGAATCAGTTTTTGATATTTCACTACTTTTGTTGATGGTTTCTCAAGAACTACTTAGTTGTATCTAATGAAATTTCATTATGTGATTTTATCTATTGTGCACAATATTTGTCATGAAATCAAAATGAAAATCTTTTAAAGTATTTGTATTCTTATATCCATAATGCAATAGAGTACTTCGGTCATCCACTCACCTCATTTATTTCCAAAAAATGAATTATTCATTAAATTTCTTATCCTTACTCTCATCAACAAAATGAGATAGAAGAATGGAGGAATAGCCACATTACCAAATAATAATAGTTTTCTTCACAATGTGAATGTTCCCTACAATGTTTGAGTACAAATTGTCCTCAGTGCTACCTATCTCATTAATCATCCTTCATCCTTTCTGAATAATCAAATCATGTTTCATTTTTTATTCTAACCACCCGCTATATAGTGTTCCTTCTAAAATCTTTGGGTGTGCTTGTTTTGTTGATAAATTAATGAATGGTCGTGACAAGCTCCATCCTCCAATAATGAAGTGTGTCGTTCTCAAATATTCCAAAAAACAAAATAGGTATTTGTTGTTATAATCCAACCACACATTCTAGTGTCCTCTGATGTGATGCTCTTCAAAGACACCCCTTACTTTGGAAAATCCATAGAAACCTCTCAAACTTCAACACAAACTGAAGACTTCCTATTATTTTCTATTGTCACTGATCCTACACCTAGCCCATCACCTAATCCTAGTGACTTATCCATAAATATAGGCTCTAATCATGCATGCTCTTTGAATAACTTGGACTGGGTTCAAGATGACGACACATCTCTCAATCCTCCACCAATTACTACTTCTACAAATACCAATAGTCTGCACATTTCCCTAAGAAATGGGAGGCATTCATGCACAATAAATCCTATATTTAATTTTGTGTCTTACGATTTCTTAGCCCCTTTGTATTCTTCCTTTGTTTGAAACTTATCTACTATCCCAATACCTATAATCTGTGTTGCATTGAATCATCGAGCTTTAAAACAAGCTATAGAGGATGAGATGGCTGCTTTGTTTGAAAATTCCACATGGAGTCTACTTACTACCCATGTAAATAAAGTAGTAGTTGGTCGCAAATGGATTCACTCGGTTAAAGGTGGTTCAGATGGGAATATTGACTGCCTTAAAGAAAGACTCACGCAGATGGATACATCCAAGTCTATGGGGAAGATTTTGTGGAGACCTTTTCTCCCATGGACAAAAAGACATACGCTCTTCTTTTCATCTCATTAGCTTCTCACTTATACTAGACATTCAATCATCTAGACATCAAGAATGCCTTCCTTTGTTATGACCTATATGAAGAAATCTATATGGAGCAACTACATGTGTTCATTTCTCAAGGGAGTCTCATCTTGTTTGCCAAATTAATAAATCTTTGTATGGTTTAAAGCAGTCACCCTAAGCATGGTTCAAAAATTATCATCAATCTATCAAAGCCTTTGGACTACAACGGTCTAGTCTATATCACTATGTGTTCTATCATCATGGACCCTCTGGCTACTTCATTCTAGTCATTTATGTTGATGAAACTGTTATACATTTGATGATCACCAAGGAATTGTTCGTATGAAAAAATTTCACCAAGGAACAATTCAGACTGAAGATCTTGTCCCTCTCAAATACTTCCATGATATTGAGATGTCAAGATTCAAATATGGAATTATCATCTCTCACCTCAAGTATGTACCAGATATCCTTGAAGAAATGTTCATGATGGGATAAAAACCAATAGAGTCACCTATGGATCCCAAAATTAAACTACATAAAGATCAGGGGGAGCCTATTATCGATCCTACACAATACATACAATTGGCTGGGAAACTAAATAATCTCACAGTTACTTGACCATAGATCTCATTTTGTACAAGTATGTTTAGTCAATTCTTGGAGAAACCACTTGCTGGTCATTGGGACACTATTATTCATATCCTATTATGTCTCAAAATAATTCTTGGGAAAGGTCTCTCTACACAAGTAATGGGAACATAAAGGTGCATGGTTTCTTAGATGTAGACCAGGTAGGCTCTCACATTGACTAACGATCTATGGATGGATGTTGTGTCTTTGTAGGGGGTAACTTGGTCTCATGGAAATGCAATAGAAGAATGTCATTTGTCACTCAAGAATTGAATATGAACAACAGGCTATGGCTCATGTCACCTATGAACTTCTATGGGTAATGTTCCTTATAGAAGCACTAAGACTTCCACAATCTAAAGCCATGGAATTATTGTGAAACAATCAAGTTGCAAATCACATAGATTCAAATCCTATCTTTGATGAACATACAAAACACATTGAAGTCAACTATCACTTTATCTAAGAGAAGGGTCAAGACAACTTCATTTAAATCATACCAAACCATGCAAAAGGTTAACTTGTAGATCTATTTACTAAATTTTTAAATGCATGTCAGGTTAAAATCTTATGTCACAAACTTGGTGCCTTAGATATCTACATAGCAGTTTGAGGGGGAGTGTTAAGTGTATAAGTCTATATATACTCTTGTATATTGGGATTAGTCCCACATTGTGTAAATTGCTATTGGAAACCACCCATACTCCTACATAATAGCTAGACCAACTATCCATTATACAAACAAGATATTCATGACCTTCTCTCTAGTTATAGTCATCATTTCATCCATGATAGGAATATGATTCTATATCATATTAGGGATTTTTCCCACTCTTCTCAATTAATATTTACTAGTACACCTCATAAGTAGTCACACTATTTCCTCCACAAAAGATAATTTGCTAAGTAACTTATCTATTTCCTTCATTTGTGACATGGTTATTACTTCAGTTCTTCCATAACATATATTGGATGCTTTGAGATCATATTATGCTCCAACATTCTCATTATCATTCTAATCCTTATAATCTTAAAATTTACACATTATATGGGTTATTATCTTCTTGTATGGATTTTCCATCTTAAACTTTTCTCATATCTTACCCCTAACAACTTGCAAAAAATTATTTCTTCACATACTGAGTTATATCTTCTTAATCTCATTATTCTCTAGAACCTCAGTTTCAAACATTGGGTTCCTATCCATACATGATGTCCTTTCAAGTTTTGAGAACTCCTTTTTTATATTCATATTAAGCATCATAATGTCATTATTTTGGTTTAATTATTACACTCTTAGGTTTCTATGAGTTACAACATGACTCTTATCTTTCTCAAGTGATCAGGTTAGTACATCCACCCTTATTTAACTATTTATATACATAGTTGTTATTAACATATTCTGACTTATCATAGGTTACACATCTATTTTTATCTTTTATCTCATTCTTTTCATTATTAAATCATATATTTCCAAAATCTATGAGCTATTTCCATCTGACTAAATGGTCAGAGTACCCAGATGGAAAACAACCAAGGAGTTCCACACTAATTTTTCCTTAATACTTTTATACTTGACTAGTGCATCATGTTTGTGTAATGTTTGTCACTTAGTTATCATTTTAATCCTAATTCCTATTGTCCATGTAGACTCAACTAACCTATGCTCTGATACAACACTTGTGAGGACTTGTCCATCTAATAAAACTCTAATTGATCACTAGGACAAATACCTATAAAAAACCCAAATTAAACCTAGAAAACATCAAAATGTAAGTTAAAAAAATTCTAAATAACATGAACCATAGAAATGAAATTTCAGAAACCATCACAAAACCTTGCATGACGTATAAAATTGTGATACCACACACCCAAATATATTCACATGTAAACAGGACAGGGAACAATTGAACCCTCTTTTATTCATTTCATTAAAAGGATTACAATATTTTTCCATGATTATGAAACTATAACAACAAAAGATGACCAATAAATTTCCACAACTCTTAATGATATAGAAACACCAAGGAAAAAGAACCTATCCCATTCATAATTCTTACCCACCCATAACTCAGGAAAGTGAGTAGAAGGATTCCTTAGACTTTTATATGCTATTTTTTGATAAACCTTTACCATCACATCCTTTCTAATGCTCCATCACCCCTATAAGATGTGGATAACTACAAGCCTGAGACCCCTAGTCCCATCGATGTGATATAGCAAGTAACATCATTGTAACTACTAACAAGCTAATTATGATCAAATAATTTAAAGGCAGATTAATCAATTGGTAAATATATCTACATAGATATTTGACGAAGTACATGATCTCTTTAGAGGATATATTCAACAAGTAGAAAACATTAACCAAACATAGAAAGAATGAAGACAAAAATTGGATATGATTTACATATAAAATGCTTACAGGAAGTAAATGAATTTAGTAAATTATCCAATGTGATTTGTTAATAAAAATGTAATAGATATACTACACAACTGAGTTATTGATTTTATTAATCCCTTGATTCTGTCCAAATCATGTGTCCACATAGGAGACAAATTGAGAAGGATGACACTTATAATTTATAACTTGAAGCCTTCAAGATGCTAAAAAATCAATACAGGGTCAAATACATGGACGTAATCTTTAGATGTCTAAGATTATGTTCTATATTAGTTAAGGAAAAATTGAAGGTTGAAAGATGTTTAGAACTAGACTGCGTATAGAAAAATAGAACAAATAAATACAAAATAATATAAGAAAACATATTACATCAAGTCCTACTAATCAAGAGATGGAGTTCCTGGCTATGTAAACAAAAATTAGGTAGTTTATGCACCTCATCTTGGAAGTAGACAAACCTTGAACACCCTATCAAGAAACTAACTTCCAAACATAGTATCTATCATGGTATCTACTCCTATGACGTTCATCCCACTCTTTCACATGAAGTGTGACTAAAACCCATCAACAATACAAAACCTCTCTCAAGGATAAAGGACCAACACCCTAGTATATTCCATATTATCTCTCAAGTCAAGAATACCCCAAGAAGTCGGGAATAGTAGAGGATCTACCTGGAACACTCATGAGGGGGAATGTGACTCAAATTCAAGGAATTTGAGTTGAATTCCCTTCTCTGGCTCAGACCTCTCCAACCTTGTGTTCTCAATAGATTCTCCCTTAGATCTCCTCCTCACATATTTTGATCCAAACTACCTCCTCTACCTATTTGTACAGAAAATCTCTCAATATTAGTAGAAATGGAGGTTCAAGTAGGAAAGTCATCAATGAAACTAACAGTCATAACTATGAAGAGAAGATAGAACAAAAAGCATGCAAGATTTGGAAGAAAACTACTAGCTCAAAGTAAAAGTACACAAATCATGCCCAATACGGGCTACATAGCCAAGAAGGATCTCAACTATCCATGGACAAGCATAGTTGGCACCAAATATAGATAGAAATATATCATTTGTAAATGAATGAAGAAGAGTATTATAAGAAAAGAGAAAGAAGAAGGCATTTAACATGTGGAGGATAGGTGGCTCTTGCTCCTTAGCCTCCAAATGGGATAGATCTCATCCTTGGGGCCGTCCTCCTTGATCTACTAGACTCCTTAGCCTCCTTTCTACTTGATTCTGCCCCAACAACAACTTTAATGGTGAGTGGAGGTGGAAAGTGGTGGGGAAATAGATGGAAGGTGGAAGATGGATGTGGAAGATAATGGAGATTGAAGATACATGGATTCAAACTGATGGAGATGGTGTAGCGGTCAAATTCTTAGCCCTCTTGGGCCTTGGAGCTCTAAGATGGAGCTTTCAAAACCAAAGAACATAACTACATAAGAATGTATAACCGATGTTTGGAACCCTTATCCTGGTGGCTAGGGGTACTTATACTAGAATGTGAAATATCTATGAAAGTGGGGGACAAATTCGACTCAAATTGGGGGAATGTGAGTCAAATTCAACACTTTAGTTTGTAGTTTCCATCAATTTAGAATTAATCAGAACTAGACTTCAAGAGATGCCACCGAAATATGGATCTTCATAGGACAACATCGGAAGACAAGATCTTTATAAACAACATCGGTTGGCGGCACCGGTATGCAATGTCAACATAAGGGACATCAGAAGGCAAACTTGTAGTAGTCATACCTCCATCTTTCTTCTGAAGAAAAATAGTTGGCAACTTGAAGAAGTGAATTTAACATGAATTCACTCCATTGGTAGGCGATGGTGGGATTATTCCTTTGAAGGTGGATCAAATAGATTTGTCCATCCAAAGACAACATCGGTAGGGGCCTTTGGGAGGCACTATTAGACCATCAGAAGGCGAGGGTGGAAAAACTCTTTTGGAAGGTTGCGGGTAGTCAGTTGTGACTTTTGGACCATACCATCAGAAGACAAACCTTCATTTGTTTTCCAAAAGAAAAATAGTTGATGGAGTGCCAATGTGTACTTGTACAAAAAAGGAATCTATTGCGACTCGAATTCATGAAATTTGTGTCAATTCCTTCATGTAGAATCAGGAAGATCAATTCTTTCCTTAGTTTGGTTCTTGCAAGTCCCAAAATTTGCTAGTTTCTTTTATTATTAAGTGTGCTACTCCTTATCATTACTTTTCAAAAAGAAACGATATACAAGTGGAAGGGAAGACCCAAAGAAACTTGAGAAAAAATGAAAAAGAAAATTGTAAGACTATCTATACATGTATAGGCTGTCAAATCATTGCAAATATTTTTCCATGTTATATAGTCCTTTAGATAAACCTCCTTGAATGTGGCTCAATTCCTGGAAATCCATCTAGGGTAAAGGATGCATTTACTGATCAGCTGACTCCTCCTATCTTGCGTTTGTAGTAACTCCTTAGATTCATTAGGTATGAAGCCTATTTTTGTCTTTCTCTCACCCATAAATTCATGGAAAATTTGAATTTCCATAGGATATGATCACCGGTTTCCTCTTCTTCCATATAGAGGTTGCATCTAGACGCCAATTGTAAACCATTTGTTCTCCTTCTATCATCAATCAACATGCTTCTTTGGGAGATTTTCCATAGATGGGATGTGAATCTTTTTGATGTATTTGGTTTCCACACTCATGCATTCCACTTTTTCTTTGGGTGCTTCACACGACATAAACCCAAGATCCCTTAAGGTATATATTCTCGGGACCTACAAAGTAGAAACAATCTTCCCCTTGATATATTGGAATTTCTTAACATATGTGGCTCAGTTCATAAGTGCCTCTGGTGGTTGGGATGGTCCATTTTCCATTCTTAATAATGGAGCTTAGCTTTTGATTATTGTCCTGGCCCATGTTATATTTGAGGTTGTCTCTGATGCATTCATTGAGTAGTTTTCCGTTGACCCAGGGATCACCCCATAGGGAAATGTTGTTACCACATCTAGTTTGGATTCTCACAAGATGGGTAGCATTATCTTTGAATCGTATTAGAATTCTCCAATACTAGCAATGGGCAGGCTTCGAGGTGCATCTCAATACAAATTGACCTTTTCGATACTTGCTATGAACCTACTTTGTCCTAGGCAGTTTTTTGCATTATATATGTCCCACATGTTGCATATTAGTCTAGCTTGGACCCAACTATTTAGTCTACTAATGCCAAGTTCCCCACACATATTTGGTGTTGAAAATGATATCCATGCTACCATATGGTAGTGTCTTTCTTTAACGTTATCTTCCCACAAAAAATTCCTACACAATCTTTAAATTTCAAGTATAGTTGCTTTTGGTATAGTGAACGTTCCTATCTATAACAAATATAAGCTGATCGTGTTGATATGATAAGTCCTACTCAACCTACCATCAAGAGTAGTTTGGTCTTCCATGATTCCAGCCTAAATTTGATTTTATCAACAAGGGGGCTACACATACCCTTAGAAAACCTTCCAGTAAACCGAGGTAGTCCAAGATATCTCCCTAGTAAATTGGCTTCCTTTACTCCCCACTCATCCTGGAGAGGTTGTTCTACCCTTTTTCTTAGGGATAACTAACTTTTATTTGGATTTATGTGCAAACCTGAACACTTACTAAAAATATGTAGAAACCTTTTAATCCCATAGATGTTTCTCTCAACTTGTTTAGTGAAGATGAACTTTTCATCACCAAATAAGATATGGGAGATGCTAATCTCTTTCCTGCTTATAGAGTTGATAGTGCCTTCATTCTCTACTTGCTTAAAAATGGCTAAAAATCCTTGCATCCCCAAGACATATAGGTAGGAGGCTAGCGGGTCCCCTTGCCTTGTTCCCCCTAAGGCCTGGATAACAGGGGTTGGACATCCATTCACCAAAATTTGGAAAGATTTTGAGTTGAGGCATTCATCCACCCACTTTAACCAATACTTCAAAACACTTATTTTATCGATGATAATCATAACATAATCCCTACGAATGGTATCATAAGCTTTACTCAAATCCTCCTTGAGACATAGTTTTACTTTTGCACTCAGATGCTTGAAGTCATTGATCAATTCGTTTTCCATCAAGATCACATCTAAAAATTTTCGATCTTTAACAAAGGCACTTTGGTTGATACAAATAAAGTCAAGAAGGATATCTCTCAACATATTGGACATAATTTTGGTAGTGATCTTTGAGATGAAATTGCATAACAAGATGGGTCTAAAGTCAAAAACCTTAGTTAGTTGGTGGAACTTTGGTATCAAAGAAATATACATTTCATTTGCCTCCTTCAAGATACACCTTTTATAGAATAAGTTTTATATTTCTCTAATGACATTCTCAACTATGATGGACCAGGAGTTGTTGAAGAAATGGGCATTGTACATGTCGGGACTTGACATCTTATGTTCATTTGCATACTTAATAACATTGTAGATTTCTTCATCTACGACCTCTCTGCAGATAGTATCATGTTTTTGTTTTGTTAGCTTAGGCAACTCAAAGTCAAACTCTTTTCATCTTTCCATGTCTTCCCATTAAAAATTATTTTATATTGATTTACTAAACTATTATGTAATGTGCTTCTCCTCGGTGTTGTGTCCCTCTTCAAGCTCAAGGTATTTGTTGAGGTATCTATTTCTTCTGGTTTTAAGAGAGGCATATAAGAACTTTGAGTTCATATCTCCATGCTTAAGCCACATAACTTTGGACTTCTACTTTATCATCGAATCCGATGTATCTGGCTTATTTTGCTTCTTTTATTTTCTATTTAACTATCTCCCAAAACACTTCATTTTCCAGTTGGTTATCAACTTCAACTTATACCACCAAGGCCTCTTCTTTGTTAATTTTTACGACTTCTGGTAGATCACTAGACCTCTCCATGTTCCCCTGTTGTAGAGAAAGCTTTGGAAGATGATGTTTCTGGCACATTTTGTACATGGGGTATCTATTTATCTCATTATTCCAAGATTTAGCAACAATCTCTTTGAATCTTGATAGATTGGCCCATGCATTAAAGTATCTAAATAGATAGTTCATTTTCTATTCACGCTTCTCTAGGTGATGAATTTGTATGTAATGATCGCTATGAATTGTAGGCCTAATTTCCAGCCACAGGTTAGGGAGTTGATCATCAAATTCAAGTTCGCAAAAGGCTCTATCGATTTTACTTCGTGAGTTTTTCTTTCTACTCTACTGAATTTTCCATACAAAATATGTCCCTTTTATAGGGATTTCAATGAGGTCCAAAGCATGAATTACTTCATTAAAATCTTCCAATGATCCTTTTGAATGATTCGATCTGCCAATTCTCTCAACGGTAACTGAAATTGCATTAAAATTCTGAATAATACACCAAAGGAAGGCAAATGGTATTGCTAATACTCAGCAGGTTGCCCCATATATTACTTCTTTTAGTGTCATCATTTTTACATTTATGACAGTGATCTCAGTTCTATAACCCTTACCATAGATGCATGTATGTATGAATTGTCTACATTGCTTAACAATGTCAATTATGATCATAGGGTCATCCTGGATGATGATAATTCTTAGTTTGTGGCACGAGTCAGTATTAACCAACCAGCATGCCTCTGGTTTGATCCTATGGATCATCTTTGGTTTACTTTTACTTTTGATTTTTTTTCTCTACAACGAATACAAGATCAGTGTGAACCTTGTTTATTTCTACTTAGATAACATCCTACTTACCTAATGGAGTAAGCCCTCAAATACTACAAGATAGAACTATAGGGAGATTAACCATGAGAACCCCTATCGATGATTGTATTGCTTTTAGTCTCAACATTGATCCTATGGTTTTTGTTTCCAGAAATGTTTTTGTTTAGAGGTTCTAATATATGGCATGATTCCAAGTCCTTTTCTGCCATTGCATTCATGTTTTGATTCCTTATATGTCTTGGGGAGGTCTTCTTTGAAGGTTGATATCCCTCATTGCTTTTGTTCATTGTTGCATTTTGTCAAACATGTACTATACTCCAATTTTCATTGCTTTATGAGATTTGTAAAACCTTTTCTTATTCTTTTCCTACTCTGTGGGTACTCGGGCATGGGTTTCTGGTTGATGTTTGCATAACCTTGGGTTGTGTCCAAATGTACTATAGTGGGGGCACCACTCAGGAACCCATTCGTAGTCGATCTTGACACTGTACTCACTTCTCTTGTCTGTTCACAGCTTGACTATGACCAGGAAAGTTGAAGTCTTATGCATTACAACATTCAAACTTACATACTCAATCCATTTCATTAGTTTTGTCTGTCTATCTAGACATTGATGTTTTCCCAGAAATAATGCAATTATTTCTTTCATCTTCTCACTCCAGAGTTCAAGCGGAAGATTGATAATCTCAAGCCATTTTGGGATTGAAGTTAGTTTTTCCCACTCCAATGCTTCTCCCTTCTCCCATTTATTTAGCACCATAGGTTTCCCTTTAGCATACCAAGGGCCCCCTCAAGTGCTTTTCCATATTTATCATGTCCTAAAATTTGATGATAAATCATCTTCTTTCTCTTTCTAGACCATTGATTGGCTCTGTCATCTTCCAAAATTTATGAAGGTGTTCTTATAGAGTTAGGATATGTGTTTAGAATCCTATGCTGTATCCATCCATTATATTTGACCACATTTCCGTTGTGGCATCAACCTACTCCCACATGATGGGTATTTTTTCATCAACAATCTTTAGGGATTCTTCTTCAATGTGAGTTTCTCCATATCCCACTGCACCTTACAGATCAAAACCCAGTTCCTCGGTGCATCTACCACTCTGACATATGATTGATGATGTCTCCATTGATGTCCTTGCCTTTTTCAATTCTAGTTTGCCGTCAGAGCCCTAGGTCCTCTATCGCTATCGTTGTCACTCCTAGCAGCAATAGCTCCTGCTCTTATATGTCAAATTGGATAGTTGAGCAACTATATCTTCAAAAAGATATACATTACAAAAAGCCAAGATCTAGAGTTATATTGGGCATATCAAGGCTATAATGACACATAACTACAGATAACTACTTAGCATAAATGCCTAAATTTGGGTGTTATCAACCACTCCAAGCTTAATATTTTACATTTCATCAAGTAAGACTTAATTCAAAGAATAAAAATATAACATCCAAATTAAGCTTGGCCACAAATGATTTGGTTAGGAAAAATAGAGTAAAACTACATATCTCCTGATATATGTTGTTTCAAAACAAACCCCCACCATTTGAGAATCCCTTCTAAAGTAAGATCATAGAACATCGAAGGAAGTTTAAGCATTTTCAATGAAACCTATGAGTACTCATGGGGTCTTGAACCATAATATTTGAGTATCAAAGTGTTATCACCAAGAGAATTAGTCGGGAAATGAAATTGAGTGGCGAGCTATCATTGTGTCATCGTGTCAGCCACATCTAGTATGATGTGCCTCCCACATATTAAGATCCTAAAAAAGTAGAAAAAGACTATATTGCATTCTAAGGACCCCAATTTGCATCAGGCTTGTCCATGTAATGAGCAGTGATCCCTGTAGTCTGAGCCAGTTGGCCTAAAGTAGTGAGAAGAACTCCTCAGATCATGCTTGAACAAACCCTATTGTCAGGATGATCTCATTGGTCTCCTAGGGATTTAAGGATTCTCTAATAAGCTTTCAGAGAGGCAGTACCAGGAATGACATACCTACATTCACGATATCAGTTGTACACCCACTGGGTACCATCCTTAACTCTCTAGAAAGAGAAAACAAACACTCATGTTTTTGTTCTCAATCAGACTTTTATACTCTACATTCTAATTTATAGGCATGAGGGTTGAACAAAGAAGATATTTTTCGAGATTTTGGACAACCAATCCTCTTTTGCAAAATTTTGAATTTTCATTTGTTTGACTCGATCTAAGGTGAGAGGCATGTATAAAGTCAAGGGAACACATTCCAACTCGATTGAAGCTCAATAACACATCATGCCCTCTTATTTCTTTTGAAGATCTACATTATTGTTCAAGTATCCTTGGAGTAGAGACACATCCATAAATTCATTTCGACAAAATTTTAGCTCCACCCAGTGGTCCTAAAACATGGGTTTGTCATTCACAAGATTGATCATAGAAAAATGACATTTTCTAACTATAGAATGGTGAATAACCTTTGATCGATTTTCATTCTTAAGGAAAGTGTCAATGAGTTAAGAAAGACATTATTTCTAGAAATATATACCAAGATTGGGCAATAAAAAGTAGATGAAAGAATTTAACTTATGTTTTCATGATGCATCTTAATAGTAAAGATTAAAATTAAAAAATAAAAGTTTTACTAAGCAAAACATTTTACTCTAATATGTAGGAAACATCAAAGGCAAACATGCATGCATAATAGAAAGATAAGGGAAGAGGAAATGGAATAGATAGAGGGTGGAACACAATAACATCCCAATCTTAAAAAAATTCTCATCCTCAAGCAAATCTCAAGCTTTGGATGATAGGGGTGAAAGCAATTCAAATACTAGTGATACCCATCTTTGTAGAACATGTTGATAAAGTTGTTGAGTTCTTCATCTCCACTGGGTGTGAACTCATCACCTGGGTCCTTTTACAATTGATGCTAATGGGTGTCGATGGTGGTGTTGGTAGGAAAAATGTGTCGAACCTCTATATGAGATATTGCACATCATGTTGTAGCTAATTTATGCCTACCCACATGTGTCAATCTTCTCTTGGGAGCAATCAAAGTGATGCCTAGTGTCATTATAGAAACTCATGAGGTTCTTTTGAATGCTCATCAACATCTCATAAAGGCTCCCCGTATTGAATGTCTGAGGATGCCACACATGCAGAGGAAGTTGTTGATAAGAATAAGATTGCACTTTAGTGTGGGGCTCTTCTCGATAAGGAATGTCGTGGAAGGTTTCACCATCATTTTACTTAGCCTTCTGAAGCTCTAGCATCTGTGGTGTTGAAGAAGTAGTGCCTACATTGCCACATGTATGATTTGCATTCCCATGGATGTCTAATATACAAACATAAATGAGAAACCTCTAGCACATGCAATCTACATTTGCTGGTAGTAGAATCCTATGTTGACTTGTCCGAAGAAGAAGACAAACCTTCTATCATAGGCCTTGATCACCGCAACATGCCTGAGGTGGTCCAATTTCACCTTATACTTCCTGACTGTGTCTATCATGTTCACAATCTAGTCATTTTTACCCCCAATATGGCGCACAATGAATTTGACCATCACCCCCATTGGCATATAGTTGTGTTGTCTTCTAATGGAGTTATGAAATTTGCAAATCACAAAGTTGTTCGCATTCACCTTTTATCCTATCATGGCACTCCTCGATATGTAGAGAATAGTCATACTGATTTCCCCCTGACTATCCTTCTTGGGAAGGACACCGTTCACAATTGCTTGGTGCATGTAGATAAGCATTGGGTTGTGGATGTATAAATATTTGTCTAGGTTGGGGGTATCTAGGTTGGGGGTACACTACTCTATCCTAGTCAACATCTTCCAGGCATTATGGACATTATAGTCACCATCGCATGTCTTGAGCCACCCCTTGGACATCTCTTTGTAGTTGCTGATGGAGCATGAAATCCATTTGTTGAATTGATCCTTAGTGACCCTTTGGTTTTGATTCAGTAGGAGAAAATAGAGGACTTCATGATGTGCATCCTCTAGAATGTTAAGTGTAGCATAAAACTCACATGTGAGTCTATGGTACACATCACAGTCTGTGTAAATGAGGATGTCAACACTGACTACTTCAAGGTACTGGTTGATCTAATCAAGGATCCTAAGGGTGACCGTGGCGAAAGGGTTGGGGTACTTCAAACTGACTAGTTTTTGCCCATCCTTGCTGATCAGAGAATCAAACTCTTCTTCTATTCCCAAATGTGGAACAAAGGAAGGGGAATGATGTTCTAGGAAACAATACGAAGGTGATGGGTGACTGGACGGTAAAGATGAAGGAACGTGATGAAGATAAGTAGTGCAGGGATTCCTCTCACTTTGTAGAAACTCTTTGGTAGTTTCCTATCGATGAAGCTCAGTGTGGCATCCCTGTGGATGAGCCTGCATGGTGCCTAATCACAATGTGAAATCCTGAGTCATGGTGCGAGGAAGACCACACCTTGTCAAACCTCCTCCATGCCACCATATGAATGATCACTATCGGTGTCCATTGGCATAGAGGTAACACACATATAATTAGGGTCAACTTTTTGTGACCAAAAATTTGTTGATTGCCAATGTTGGTTACCATATGCATAGGATGGATTTGTGGACCACCTGATGCATGGAGGGTAGCAACTTAGACCTACTAGCATGACGGTGGGGGTAGATGGTGTTGGTGAAGATGAACAACCTTCTCCCTTCCTCCTTGAAAGAGCCCTCTTGAGCCTATTGAATCCGGTCCTCATGGCATCCATGTTGCTGAAAATGGAAAGAGAGGTGAGCGGAAAAGAGGGAAGGAGTCAAAGCGGCTTGACTTTTAAAAAATTAAGTTGAATTTGGGAAGAAGATAATTGACTGTCAGGAGTGAATATGAGTCAATGTTAGGGAATTCGACTTGAATTTAATGTCTGTGGGAAAAAAAATTATGGAGTGGCAATGGCGGTAGAAGGGTACCGTCGGATTTAGTCTTCCCATTTGTTTCCACTATAGTGGTAGTATTGCGATGATGGAAAGAGATGATGTATTGTGGATATGTGCTCGATACCATCATGTTTCCACAACAACTTGCAATCAGTGTAGCAATGAGAAGAGCACAACAATGAAGTCAAGCGGAAATTGTGTCGATGACCTTCCTACGGTGGCACCAACAACAGAGTGGGCGGGCGGTAATTTGTTGATTTGTTGCTGGTGTAGTGAGGCTTCATTTGGAGGCTGGTTAGTGGTGTAGTGCCCCCACATGGGTTAGGGTGGCGGTATAGATCCGAATGTGACACGAAAGGGTGGATTGGGTGTTCTGGCATGAAGACCCACTTGCAGTGTGATGTAGTGAGTTGGAGCGGGTGGCAGCTAGGGTGCAAGGGAAGAGAAAATTAGGGTGTAGGAAGAAGATAACTTTCCAAAGTGACAAGTATAAATGTGTGAGGTATCAATAAAGGTTGACTCAGGCTGCTCAAACTTCCTCTCAAGTTGTGAAGTTTCTTGGTTACCCCAAGGAGGATAAAAGTAATCGTCATCAAACCATTTACGTAGATGATGTGTACCCTCCATTTGTGGATCAGCTGAATCATTTTTAATGTAATGAAGAGCTTCCCTAGATGGGTGAGTCTTCATAGAAGAATCCAAGTGAATCTAATTGGTACCCTGAATAGGACAGTGAAACTAGTTCTACATCAGGATCAATGGAGTGGTTTTGATGACTAAAGTCATCATGATTGTGCATTGGTACTTGCAATTCCATGATAACTAAATTTTGGTCATTATGTCTCCTTCCATGTTCAATATCCACATCATGATGTTGCTAGACTTGTGCAAAAATACTATCAAGGATTGCCAATTCTGCCATGCATTGTTGTTGGAACTCTGTTGTATCAAACTAATGTACTTGTATAAATCTTTGTTTAATAGCTTGAAGAACACTTCTGCCACGGTTCATGTTCTCAATGGCTTCTTGGAGGTTATGATCTTGTATTTTGAGTAGCTCCCTAGGTAGATCAGCCTAATCTGGGAGACGAGGTGACAAAGTAGACATAACTGCATTGACACTTTCTTTCAATAATGATATTGCTTTAATAATCTCTTTATCCCATTGGGAAGTATATCGACATTCTCCATTATTGAAGTGTTCACATATGATTACAATGGGAGTGAATACAACTCAACTAATTGGAGCATACAACTTTCAATTATTTTCCAACAGCTAGATTTGTGGGAAAATTTAGGTGGATAGGTGGGTAAGATGAATTACTTTGTAGTGATAAGGTCCATGGTTGTATAAGGATGGAAAAAGAAAAACTATATCAGTGTGTATGGACAAGTATGTGCAAAGAAAAGGTAAAACTATGCATCTATGTACAAGCTTATGTTAATAGAATAAAACATATGGGCGTGTAAATGTGGGAAAACTACATCCCCAGAGACAGTGCCATAAGTTGATGTCGTCCAAGTTATGTCCAGAAAGAATTCAAATTGAGAAGGACCAAACTTTAAATGTATAATCGAAAGCCTTCAAGATTCATGCCACTCATTACAAGGTCAAAATATATATAGGGTCAAAAACAAGGATGTGGGGGGTTGTATAGGTATAAGTTTGTATGCTTAGTTAGTTAACCAGAACTAGAAGATAGAAATATGTTTAGAACCACCCTGAGTCTAGCAAAATAGACCAAAACAAAACAAAGTAAAATGAAAAAGAAGATTTTGTCAAGTCTTACTAATTAGTAGATGAAGTTCCTAGATATGTAACCACAAGTCAGGCTATTTATGCACCTCATTCTCAGGCATAGACATCCTAGCAAGAAACAAACATCCAAAATAGTTTATATCATGGTATTTTCTACTGTGGGGATCACCCCACTCACTCTCGTGAAGTGTGACTAAAAGTTTCTCAAGGATAAAGGACCAACACCCCAGAATATTTTAGATTACTTCTCGAGTCTAAAATACCCCAAGACATTAGGAACAAGAGAGCATCTACCTGAAGCATTGATGAGGGGGAATGCAACTCAGATTTGGGAATTTAGTCAAATTCCCTACTCTAGTTCAGATCTCCCCGACCTTGTGTTCTGGACAGATCCTCCCTTGCATCTCCTCCTCTTAGATTTCAATCCAAACTACCTCCTCTACCTGTTTCTACATCAAATCTCTAGAAATGGAGGTTCAAGTGGAAAAGAGATCAACCAAATCAAGAATCATAACTAGGAAGATAATATAGACCATAAAGCATGCTAGGACTGGAAGAAAACCACTTTCTTAGGATGTAAGTACACAAATCATACCCAACATATGCTACATGGCCAAGAACGATCTCAACTAGCCATGGACAAGCATAGTTGGCACCGAACAAAGATGGAAATACATCATTTGTATATGAAAGAAGAAGAATAGTAGAAATATAGAGGAAGAATAAGAAATTTAGCCCATGGAGGAGAGGTTGATCTCACTTTTAGCCTCTATATGGGCTAGATCTCGTCCTTGGATTGTCCTCCTTGATCTTCTAGACTCCTTGGCCTCCTTTCTCCTTGATTCTGCCCCAACATCATCTTGAATGGTGAATGGAGGTGGAAAGTGGTGTGGAAACGAATGGAAGGTGGATGATGGAGGTGGAAGATAATGGAGACTGAAGGTATATGGATGTAAACTAGAGGATAAGGATTAGGGTTCAGATCCTTATCCATCACTAGACTTGGATCTCTTAAGATGAATCCTTAAAAACCAAAGAATAGAACTATAGAAGAATGTAAAACTGATGTTTAGAACCCTTACCTTAGTGGATAGGGGGTATTTATGGTTGAATTCCAAACACCAGTGAAAGTGTGGGCTGAATTCGACTCCAATTTGGGGAATGTGAGTCAAATTCCATCCTTTGATTTGTGGAGTTGGGTCCATTAGTTTTGAATTCATCAGAACCGACCTTTTTGAGATTCCACTAGAAGATGGATCTTCGTAGGACAACATCGGAAGACACTTTTTTGGAACTAGCCTCGGTTGGTGGCATTGATAGGAAACATTAGTAGATGGGCCATTGGAATGCTAACCTACAATAAATGGTCCTCCATTTGTCTTCCAAAGAAAAAAAGTTGTCAACATGCTGAAGTGAATTTGACTCGGATTGAGGAATTTGATGTGAATTCACTCCTTCAATAGGTGATGATATGAGTATTCCTTTTAAGGTAGATAGAATAGAGGTGGCACTAGAAGTCACATCAGAAGGGGCCTTTGGGAGGTACCATCGGACCATCAAAAGGCAAGTGTGGAAAAATTCCTTTAGAAGGTTACTGGTAGTCGATTGTGACCATTGGATCGGACCTTTGGTTGTATTCCAAAGAAAAAGAGTTGATGGAGTGCCAATATACTGCTGCAAAAAAGGTGACAACTATGACTCGAAGTTGGGATGAATTAGATCGATGCTTTCTTATATTTGGTGCGTGCAAGTCCCAAAATTGGCTAGTTGAGAAACTATATCTTCAATAAGAGAAAAATTACGAAAATCTAATATCTAGAGTTATTTTGGGCATATCAAGGATATAACGACACAGAAATACAAATAATTACTTGGCATAAACACCTAAATTTGGGTTTTATCATCCTTGAGTAGTTTGAGGAATAACACACAAACTACATAGAGAAATACAAAGTGAAATTATCCCCATACAAGATTGTAGGATGACTGTTCTCCTAGAGATCTTATCCTCTTCATCACTTGGAGTGATAAACTATACCGGTTCAACAACCAAACCAACTAGTAGGGCACAACTACCATCCCACTAAAAATTGGTCTACCCTAGTTACACAAGTCATGACACATAAACCAAGGTATACAACCCTCAAATCCATGCTACAACCTTAGCCAATCTCAATCACATAAAGAGTGAGACACAATCACAATCGGTGCCCAAAAACCTTATTATTGGGATGATGGCAGAAAACCCTCCCCACGTCTGCAAATACTCAATTGTATACAACTTAAAGTTTATTCTGCTACAAGGATTTCTCATTTCCTTATCCTGCAAATTATGACATGGAGAGATTTTCACAGTCAAATGACACTACGTGATTAGGGTTTACTTGATTAATCATGGCAATTAACTTTTTGAATTGAATTAGTTGAGTTATATACAAGTATATAAAATCTTAATCAAATCTAACAACACCAGAAGATACAAAACATAATCACATATATCAAGTCACCCAAAACAAGATACAACTTACCACCATTGGGCATAACAAAATACCACTCATCAATTCAGGATACAACAAAGCCCAACCAACCAACCTAAACATGAACACGACCAAAAACATCAACCTAGGGTGCATAATCCCTAAAATTTTTGTAAAGATAGGGTATTTCTTTCTACTACTTAATTTCCAACTTGCACAAATAAACATAGAAGATATGCCTTAATCCCATAAGTAGAACTTCTCATAATCATCATCTAGTATAGACTAGGATTATGCAACAAGATTATCATTCTTCTAGCGTGATGGATGTAATGAGGAACTATCATGCTAGATTGATCATAAGAGTATTTAATTGAAGTCAAAATATTGTAATTTCATGCCTCTTTTAGTGCCTAGTTGTGTATTAAAGTGTACATGATTGTTATTGGCATATAACCTCTCCAGACTACTTAATTATGATAGAGTATACTAACTATTGAAGGACTAGTGTATCAAAGACATGAGACCACATAACTCTACATTTTAAGTGTATCAGAATACTTCATCATCTTCTAGTTAATTTATATCCTAGTATACATTTAAACTTTAACCTTTGGGCCCTACCATCCCAAATTACTTTTACCCTCACCATTTCCATCAAGGCAAAAACCTCATGGTATCATGCCTACTTATATATCTTATATTCAAAATTCACCATATAATATCACTTAGTTGATTCCATAATATTATAGAAAGAGAAGAGAGGAGATCTAGATATCTTAAACTGAGAAGGGGATATATATCATTAGGTGACATCTTTCAATTAAGGCTACCCTAAATTACATAAAGCTCATGTTTGATTTGTAAAACCCCATACCATTTCATACATACATTATTATTCTGCTCAATTAAATAGGTCAAATAGTTTCATATAGTTATTCTCCTAGATTCATAACCACTTTTAGGTTTATTAAAAACTTGTACATGGTATACCTAACTACTCGTGGCTTTAAAAAAACCAAAACAAAAAATTAAGTCACATAAAGGCCCAAATGTATATTCAATACAAAAATAGGGATAGGTAACCATTATTACTACCCATATACACTTGAAATTTTGAACATATCTTCTTGGGGAATAGTCTAGGAAACAACCAAATTTCATCTTAAAACTCCAGCGGGTGCCAAAGTTATGCTATTAACAAATTTATGCATGCAAGGGCTATTTTGATCCACAAATGAGCCACTTTCAAGACCAAGTTTCACCCCAACAAAATTTGAATAGAGTAACTCTTAGGAAAGATACAATTTTCATCTTAGAATACTCTTAAGATGCATCAAGTTAGAGGGAGATTAATTCATCATCACTATAGTACAAGAAGGGTATAAAAAGCACTTTTTATATATTTAAGGAACTTTTACATAGTGAAACTTACACAAAAGAGAGACAAACTTCATATCATTCAATACTTATCACAAATTAATTTTGGAAGGGGTAATTTGTAATTCATACATCATCCTTGTGGTATTCGAATACCTCAATAAGACCATTTTTAGGGCACAAAAGCATAAATTTCGAATTTCATACCATAAGGCATTCAAGGAATATTTTGTTATCACCAAGGGAATCCTTTAGATGGTATACAGGAGCATGTGACTTAGTTACCAGTTCACATAATGGAAAAATAGTTCATTAAAACCTCACTTTAGATACATAGAGCAAGTGCTAAGAAAATTGAGGGCGAAGTAAAGATTATGCATGTTAAAGGAGGCAAAAGAAGTTATCCAAGAAATATCACTAATCTCCAAGGGTGGAGCCAGGGGTAAGTAGGGGCTATGCCCCCCCAACAAGGAAAATGGGAAAAAATATATACATATGTATATAAATATATACACTTACAAGTTTTGGGATAGAATATATATTATGTCAATGCATACATAATCACAAGTGGCTTCTAGTGTAGTGGAGCGTGGCCAGATTTATATTGGCCCATACGAGTTTGAATCTGGGTGGACACAATTTTAATTTTCCTTCTCAAAATGTGTATAGCCACATGTTCATATATATACATATATATGTGTGTCTATATATATATATGTATGTATGTATATGTATATATATACATTCAGTAGTACATAAATGGTTTGCAGCGTCGGTTTTTTAAAGCCTGCAATGTCACTTTTTAACCGACGCCTAGGTGGGCGTCACTACAGAATTTTGTCTATAGCGTCGGATTATTTAACCAAATAAAACCGACCTTACAGAGTAAACACCGACGCAAGAGGTTGTAAAAATTCTGACCTAGGCGAGAAAAAAAGAGCCTGTAAGGTCGGTTATTTCATAAAAACCGACCCTGTAAACGTTCTCGGTCGAGAAAATTGTCGACCGAGAACGTTTACAATGTCGGTTTTTATAAAATAACCGACCCTAAAGATTGAATACCATGTCAGTGGTAACTCTCGGTCGAGAAAATTGTCGACCGAAAATATTTCGGTCTCGACCAAAAATCTCTATAAGGTCGGTTTTTTGAAAAAACCGACCCTAAAGATTGAATAAAACATTTCAGTGTAAGACTCGGTCGACAAACTTCTCGATCGAAATACTATCGGTCGAGAAGTTTGTCGACCGAGTCTTACAATGAAATGTTTTATTCAATCTTTAGGGTCGGTTTTTTCAAAAAACCGACCTTATAGAGGACATGTAGACTCGGTTTTTTACAAAAACCGACATTAGAAGTTCTATTTCGGTCAAAAAAATTTCGACCGAAGAGTGTACAATGAATTCAATCTGTAGGGTCGGTTATTTAAAAAACCGACGCTAGAAGTTACAATTTTTTTAAAAAAATTTCTGTAGAAATTGATATAGAACAGAAGAACAAGAAGATTCATATATTCTGGGAGAGGGGAGCATTGATGCTCAACCGTCACCATTCAAAACCACACATTCATAACAAAAATGATAATAAATATCATAATTTACAAAATGATAGAGTGCAAGTCTGAGATGACATATTACAAAAGTAAAAACATGAAAGAGTACGTACTCAAACCACATACATAAATGGAGCCGACATATTTAATCCAATGCTATTTCGACTTCACTTATAAAACACTCTGACCACTCTTCTCGGAATTCATTCAAGTCCACATGTGTGTAAGGCTGAGTTGTAAAGATCTGTAACAGAAAATGCACATGCTAATATTTTATAAAAATGACTACAATCACTTGTAAATTTATGATGTTATTCTTTATTACCTGACTTATAGTCTGAATGTCATGTGATGCTTGTTTGACAATAGCTTGCATGTATTTCATTACATAGTAGCCACAAGCCTAGTCATTATTTTGCATAGGACACTACAAATAACGAATTATACTTAATGTTAGTAAACTACTATAAACAACAATTGAGATAAGAGTATAAGAGTTGACATATTAGAATTGAAAAATTAATACATATAAGACTAAGCAGTTGTCAAAATAGCTACCTTGACATTTTTCAAAGTCAATGTCTTTAATTTTGTGGGTATTTGTCCTCCAGCTTCACGAAAAGCCTTTATACCCCTATCAATTAAACGATAGTTGGTAAAATACAAATTCTAAATAAAATATCATGTTGAAGCAATTGATTAAATTTATGCTTACTCCATAGCTGACAATTTCAATTTGTGACTCCTTGTTGTTTTACCCATTGGGTCAAGATAATAAAGAGTCATCAATTTTGGGACAATCACCAGTAATTCCAAATGTCTAGCTCTGAGTAAGAATAAAACAAACATTAAAATAAATAGTTTCATTCATTATTAAAATTATATTGAATAATAATACTTACTGGACGTTAAAAGGAATTAGGCTAATTTCCTTCCCCTCACTAGCAAAATATTTGAATGCATCAGAGAAGTACTCATTCACATCCTCAATATTTGTCTCCACCTGACTAGTGACCGAAGGAACTAAGAATGCAACATTCTTTATATCAAAGTTGGTGACCTCGGTATATAAATGGCTGTTAAACATTTGTAATTATTTTCATATGTAGAAATAAGCTAAAAATTTGTATTGGAATTTTCTATATATATTGATAGATCCTTACCTTATCCATACTTCTATTATCGAAGTGTTCAGCCAATCATACCAGAACAACTCTATAATATCGTCAAGAAAAATAAAATTCTCAAAGTCCCTCCCAACTACATCTTCTGTTAACTTGACCATCATATTTGATCCCGATCTTTGGTTAGCTAAGTATCGACACAAACATTTAAATTTGCTTCCCAATTTGTCGAATGTAGTTTCGGGAATGAAAGATGGCTTGAGCATAGGAGGACGACTAGTAGAAGTTTTAATTTTTGGTTTACAAACCTGTTAATTAAATTTCATACTTATATTACATGAGTTCATATATGCAGTCAAATATGAAAAATATAGTAGAAATAAGGTATACCTTGTCATTGATAACCAAGTGTCTAGGACAACCCACCATAGCACCCTCAGCTTCTTCAACTGTACTATATTCAAGATTAGGTATGGGTAGTGGTTTGTCCCCCATTCCGTCATACACAAGATGGATGGACACACGACATATGTCATCAGTAATTTGTTGGCAATGCAATGTACCACCAAGGTTGTACACTTTGCCCGCTGCCACAACATTATATTCTGGAACCTCCACTGCAAGTTTACAGTTCATACCAACCTAGATTGAAATAATATAAGTTATATAAGAAACAATAGAACAGATACATGTTACAACTATATATATTATCATATATTTATCATACTAATAACACAACATATAGAACAAAAACTTACTGCAGATTGTTGTGGTGGTTCATCGGGAGTGCTCCCATGACCTTCTACAACTGGAGCATGGGCTTGTACCTCATCACTTGAGAGACGTGTAGTATGAATAGGTTGAGAAGGTTGAGTAGGCTGAAATGAAGACATTATTTCTTTTACTTTCTGTGCTACTAATACTTCAAGATCCTCTTGTGTAAGACCTCCTACACGACCTTTTTTAGATTGCGAAGGGCCAAAATAAGACTTGAATCCTATGCCAACTCCTAATCCCCTAACACGGCCAGGATGCTCCTTCGTACCAAGAGAAACTTCTAGTTCATCCATGTAGCTAGTTGGGATGAACTTTCCTTCCTTCCTTTGCTCGTGGAGATCAATCTATTCATAGTTAATAAAAATATTAAATCACAATATCAATTAGATATAAATAAATCTAAGTTTGTGGACGTTACTCTTTACTTAGTTGGGATAAACCTACCATATTTTGTGCCACCTCCTTAGTTGCAGGGTTGACGATTTCACCGGCTCAATTCTTTCTAGCATCAATCCATGTCATGTGTCGGGGTGGTCGCTCAACTTGAGTTGTACTAGATTCTTCTCCAGAAGATGATTGCTTCTCTTGTAGTTGGCGGCAGAAGGCATAACCACCGGGCCCCAAGCGATGGTCATGCACATTTTTAGCCTGTCTTTCTTTTTGAGCCTGGTGAATAGCCTGATCATTTAAAATGAGGTATTGCAATTTAGACTTGGCAAACATGTATAAAAAGATTCACCTCCTTAATTGTATAAAATATTCATACAATACATCACAATCTTTATTACCTGAAACACTTCCGATCTCCTAGCTGCAACAAATCTTTCCCACACCTCAGGATCAATAAAAATATATACATCTGTAGCTTTCTTATTTTGTTTAGGATTATTTATAAATTACCTTACAAGATATGTCTTAAAACCCCTCCATCGTACACCACAACGTTGTAGCACTCTTTTCTTGTGATCTTTTTCATTTAGATGAAAAACACCCTATACATACAAAAGAAGCAATTAATAATGTTGTTTTGAAAAGGAATTAATTCCAAGCAAACTAAATTAGAATCAATATATATAAAACATATTAAAATGATATCACTTCCACTCACAGATATATCTTTCCATATGAGGTCTTTTTTGGCATTAGGAACATCATGCCAATTTTCTATATCTATTGGCACCTTACTGCGCGCGGCCGCCCCTACGTAATGCTTGAAAGCACTAGCATGTTCCCCAACAGGTGCTCCTGTCATATCAAACTGGACTGGCAATTTATCCCCTTTATCCCAGAGCTCCTGCAGCCTACACATCAATGTAGGACCTCTACTGTTCTTAGCATCACCACTACCATCCTCATGGTGCTCATGCTCAGAATGTTCATGTAACATCCCAAAATTTCTAAGCTAATTTATGTCTCACAATGTAGTTTTTCTCAAATAGAATTAGATGAAGGTGTTTATGCAAAAAGATCACGAAGTGATATTTATTATAAGGAATTGAGGCAGGAAATACAAAATGTGATTCAAATGCATGCTGCTCTTTCTACATGCACCTAGTACTATAGTTAACTCAAAATATAAATGTTAGTATTTCCTTTCCTTTTTCTCTCTCCTCTATTGTACTCCTCCCTCTCTTCAAGTCTCTCTTACTCAATTTGATTTTGAATTCACAATGGGATCGTCATGATTATATGATTTTGTCGACTACCATGGTCAATTTTGCAATGTGCGACTTTAATTTGTACTCTTAACTAAGTATCTTGCTATATCATGTCACCTTCTTGTATCTAACTTTGAACCTCAATAATATGATATTTTGTCTCTCTAATATATACCACATTGTAGAGGATTCAATTACAAATCTAACGGTGCAAAAATCGCCTGAATCAGAACTACGTAGCCAAAGTTAGGGTCCATTGAATATATCTATTTAATGTTGGGTTTATTTTGCTTTTGAACGAAATGGGCCCAATTATGGGGCGCGGCCCAGTAGCCGCCACCCATTCTAAGTAAAACCCTAACATGCATCCAGTCTTTTCCGTTAGATGGCCAATCCAAGATCTGACGGCTAGGGGCGTTTCCCCCCCCCCCCCCCCCCCCGTTGCAGCCATTGACGCGGGCCACAATGGCCACCATTTACCCCCTTCAAGCTCCTCCATTGTCATCGTTCTAGCCCTCGTTTTTGTATCTAACCCTAGTTTTGTCTATAAAGCTTCTTCCCCAACTCTTTTCTTCTCTTTTCTCACACTTCCTTGCTCTCTAGCTCGATTTCCAACTTCATCTCCTACCTTCAGCTTGTCGGCGCCGCCACCAGGAACCCACCCATCGGGTCGTCGCAGCGCAAGATGGATAGGCCATTGGCTGCGTCGATCCATGAGGATGGCGTCCGGCACCTTGGTCGATGTTCCCGCTGCCTCCGGCATGACACGCATGTGACTCCGGTGAGCTCGATCTGGCCACCGCCGCCCCTCGTCCACCACTGTGCTCATGAAGACCTTCCACAGGTCCGCACTCCTACCACGAAATCGACCGGCTGATCTCCTTACTTCCCCGAGCCCGTATGCTCCTTCTTCTCTTCTCTCCGGTGGACCTAGCCACTTCTTGCAGTTGGCACTGTGCGAGAAAGAGGAGCTACAGATGCCACTGGATTGGGGAGGACCGACGGCCATGTCAGCCTTTGTCAGGTTCATCGCCAACCGGAGACAAGACCACGTTCACCGTTAGAAGCATCAATGTCTTGTTTTGTTCTTACGACAAAATAGGGGAAAAACGCCCCTTTCCATCGGGTGAAGAAGACGGAGGGAGCGCGGCCCTAGTCTGAGATGCGCTTGAGATGAGGGTCGCCAGATCAGATCTTCACGGCTGAGATCCATGTAATCTAAGGTAACTTTGAAAATTCATATATTGAGATTGGGAAGTCGGATTTTATCAAATAAGGTACTTGTAGAAAGCTCATGATGAGTACTATCACATAAAAATACTTCCATATTACGATTTTGATATCTGTTATTTATTAAAAATAGTGTATTCAAACTATATGATTTTGATGTTTGGTCAATTAAAAATAGCAAACGAATTTAGAAATTCATATAAATTTTACTGAATGTGTATTTTGATATGTGTAACATTACTTTAGAGCCTGATCTTTCATATATGAAGTTTTAATGATGTTTTTGATATAAACCCTAATAAGGGTATTTTGGGTATTTCAACCATGATATGATTTTTTTATATGACCTAATATTTTATACATGATCTTACTAAATTGTGTGATTACTTTTCTAGATATTTGATGAAGTTTCTTGTGTTATTATATTAGTATTTAGTTTTAGATGAGTAGCCATTATGAAAGAATAATAAATGATTATCCTGACACTGTAAGTGATATATGTATGGCCAATTAGGCCTGATATTAGTAATGTGATAGTATTCTACTTTGATTTCCTAATTTAATTAGTAAGTTTAGAATATGTGACTATGTTTGAGAATTATTCTCATTATATAAAGTATATGTTCATATTAGTGCATAAGACGATTTATGTCTTATTTGAGTATAAAGATAATACTAATTATATTGTATGAGTTTTATTTTATTTCAATGCCAAGATTTTATGGTGAGTATAAAGTTATGTTTGAGAACCCGAAGTTGGTATATATTTAGTTAGGAAAGCGGTGTGTGAGATTTAGAAATAGAAAGAGAATATAGGCTAAGACTGATAAAACTATGATGATATCCAGGTTATTAAAGTTATAGAACTTAGAATCGAGACTTCCTTATCGATGCCATCTGTACAAGAGGTAAGTGGTCCATGCACATGAGTACTCATAGTTTATGTTCAATATGTTTACATGTCTCCTAATAAGAGTTTCATGATCTATGTGATTTAATGTTCTAAGACTTCAATGTTAAGATTTGGAAACAATATTATTATCATATTTCTATCCTTATGCAAGTTTAGATTCCCAAAGTATAAAATAGAGATATGTTTCTCAAAATAGTTGTGACTCATGTACCAAGTCCATGAGAAAGTTGAAGAATCATATTCCTATAAGATTTCTTAGAAATTTTTGGAGGTAATGAATACGATTGAAAGATAAGATATGCCAGTAATGTATCTGTACTTAGTTGGTGATTGCAAATAGCTTTGTATTAAGAATGTAAGTATACATATGTTATTAGAATTTCTCATATTTATAGGCATAGTTATGTAGTAATATTTCAAGTAGAGAAACATGCCATTAAGATTTCATACCTATGTAGAGATCTAAGAACTAGATTCCTTAGAATAGATAGTATATAGAATACAAGTACAATGTAAGAATATAAATTTGAAAATATTAAGACATGGTGTACTAATAAAAGTACGTTTGGGACCAAAAAGTATTGTAAAATGAGTTTATGATGGAATTATAAGATAATGACAAATTAAGTTATGATTAGATTGCAAGACAATATTTTATGAGATTTCTATTCTGATATTTAAGGTTTAATATGTAAGTTATTATGCAAATATTAAGGTTCAGGGTAACATCATATTTAACAAGAAGGATTGAACCACCTTGTCAGAGTTCATATTTTTTTTGATATGTTTTACTTAAGATACATTTATGAACCTGACTTAAGATACTTTGTATACCTAGTAATTCTATGAGCATTTCAGGTCCTTTTTCCTAAGCTATTTATCATATAATTGGTATAAGTGAAGTAATTTAACCAAATAAGAGTTTTAAAACAAAGTTTACCCCAATAATAAGATACATGTTCAAATCCAGCAATGAATTTAGTTTAGAGCTTAAGAATAAAAAGATTTAGATTCAGACTTAGACTACTCACTGTGTGAGTAGCCAAATTTTGAATAAAGGTACATGATATAGGTTATAGACCCAATCTCAATTATGTAGTAATTGAGATACATGTTTACATTCAGATATAGATTCAGATTCAGATATAGATTCAGATTCAGATATAGATTCAAATTCAGATCCATATTTCAGATTCAAAATTCAGTACATGTTTAGTACTCAGTTTCATATAAGTTCAGATTTAGAGTTTAGTAAAGATAAACTTAAGATAATTAATTTGAAACATTCACATAATGTATTATATAATAAGTCCTCACTAGAGAGTCCCAGGATGATACAGGGGGCGCGATGCGCCAGACACTGCGGGTGTCACAGAGGGCATTTATGCCAACAGAGGGCACATTGTGCCAACAGAGGGTGCGTTGCACCATAGAGGACACTTCGGTGTCAACAGAGGGCACGTTGTGCCAACAGAGGGTGCATTACACCATAGAGGACACTTCGGTGTCAACATAGGAGGACTTATTGTATAATGGTGGCCACAGTCAGATAAAAATCGTAAGTAAAAGATACTATAGATTAGAGATGCCCATATTCTCATCCATGAGTAATGATGAGAGGGAATTAGATAAGATAAGTAAGACCTAGGCACTTTGGCATAGGTCATGAGATCCATGTACCAGGGTACATGTCTCTAGAGAAAGATAAGATAGAAAAATATAAATTTTAGATTAAGAAATAAGAGATTTTATATTTCAGATTTTACTCAGAGCTTGATAGTAATTTCTCCTTTATAATGTCAATTTCAGATTATTAGTCATGTACATTTTTTAGAATACTCATGCCACTTACTCTAATGACTGTTTTTCCCAATGCATGGCTGGGGACGCGATGTCCGTAGGGTTTAGGGCAGCGGAAGATTTAAAGAATAAGAAAAGGTGTAGCAGGTTTTCAAGCTTGCCTAGTGGGGTGCCATCTACCGAGACGATCCAGAGTTTAGACCTCTTCTTTTATGCATGGTCTTGTTAATACATTATATTAAATGACTTGTTTCCCTTTTTCAAAACTATGTATGAATCCGTTTTTCTTAAATGCAAAGTGTTTCATTTACTTTCATTGCAATGATAGTCCTATCTGTGATACCCAAAAAAAATGCTTCCACTCATGTGATATGAAAATTTGGGTGTTACAATATGGTATCAGAGCAATTTTGGTAAATGGCCACTAGGAAAACATGATTCTCATTGTCACCCTAGGATGAAGATATAAGATTAAGTATAAGTATGGAGTCAGAAGAAGATGTTATGACCTAGAATGACTAGTCTTTGCACCTTATAGAGAATAGAGATGGGTGTCTTCCTATTTAAATCTAGGGTATCAACCTAACCCTAGCTAATGATATAACCTCTCCACTCTCATTGGTTATGGCCACTCAATTGAGACTTGAAGTGAAATGTCATGAGCATTAGACCTTGTATGCACTTCTCCTTTCTCACTAGTGCATGTGGTATGGGACATGTGCATTAGTAAGTTAGTGATGGGTAGCATGTTAAGATCCCACATCTCTGGGTATGTGCCTGATCACCACATATCTAGGAATGTAGGAAGCACCTAAAGACTTAAAGGTAGACAATCACCTATGCCTATAGTTAAAATTTGTGGTAGATGTTCTAAGTATAGATCCAAGTTTGGTTCCATAAACCCTAAGTATGAGTTGAGAAATGGATCAAGGTAATAGATAATGCTTAGATAAATATTTTATGAAGATAAATTACATATATCTTTTCATGCAAAAGTTCGAACATACGTGTCTTACAATTATTGAAGAGGTAAGAATAACCCTAAGGCGGGTAGTAGCTTAGAGATATTTCGAGGACGAAATTTATTTCAAGGTGGGTAGAATTGTAACATCCCAAAATTTCTAAGCTAATTTATGTCTCACAAAGTAGTTTTTCTCAAATAGAATTAGATGAAGGTGTTTATGCAAAAAGATCACGAAGTGATATTTATTATAAGGAATTGAGGCAGGAAATACAAAATGTGATTCAAAATGCATGCTGCTCTTTCTACATGCACCTAGTACTATAGTTAACTCAAAATATAAATGTTAGTATTTCCTTTCCTTTTTCTCTCTCCTCTATTGTACTCCTCCCTCTCTTCAAGTCTCTCTTACTCAATTTGATTTTGAATTCATAATGGGATCGTCATGATTATATGATTTTTTCGACTACCATGGTCAATTTTGCAATGTGCGACTTTAATTTGTACTCTTAACTAAGTATCTTGCTATATCATGTCACCTTCTTGTATCTAACTTTGAACCTCAATACTATGATATTTTGTCTCTCTAATATATACCACATTGTGGAGGATTCAATTACAAATCTAACGACACAAAAATCGCCTGAATCAGAACTACGTAGCCAAAGTTATGGTCCATTGAATATATCTATTTAATGTTGGGTTTATTTTGCTTTTGAACGAAATGGGCCCAATTATGGGGCGCGGCCCAGTAGCCGCCACCCATTCTAAGGAAAACCCTAACATGCATCCAGTCTTTGCCGTTAGATGGCCAATCTAAGATCTGACGGCTAGGGGCGTTTCCCCCCTTGTTGCAGCCATTGACGCGAGCCACAATGGCCACCATTTACCCCCTTCAAGCTCCTCCATTGTCATCGTTCTAGCCCTTGTTTTTGTATCTAACCCTAGTTTTGTCTATAAAGCTTCTTCCCCAACTCTTTTGTTCTCTTTTCTCACAATTCCTTGCTCTCTAGCTCGATTTCCAACTTCATCTCCTACCTTCAGCTTGTCGGCGCCGCCACCAGGAACCCACCCATCGGGTCGTCGCAGCGCAAGATGGATAGGCCATTGGCTGCGACGATCCATGAGGATGGCGTCCGGCACCTTGGTCGATGTTCCCGATGCCTCCAGCATGACACACATGTGACTCCGGCGATCTCGACCTGGCCGCCGCCGCCCCTCGTCACTTGGGGCTTTACGCCCTCGTCCACCACTGTGCTCATGAATACCTTCCACAGGTCCGCACTCCTACCACGAAATCGACCGGCTGATCTCCTTACTTCCCCGAGCCCGTATGCTCCTTCTTCTCTTCTCTCCGGTGGACCTAGCCACTGCTTGCAGTCGGCACTGTGCGAGAAAGAGGAGCTACAGATGCCACTGGATTGGGGAGGACTGACGGCCATGTCAGCCTTTGTCGGGTTCATCGCCAACCGGAGACAAGACCACATTCACCGTTAGAAGCATCGATGTCTTGTTCTGTTCTTATGGCAAAATAGGGGAAAAACGCCCCTTTCCATCGGGTGAAGAAGACGGAGGGAGCGCGGCCCTAGTCTGAGATGCGCTTGAGATGAGGGTCGCCGGATCAGATCTTAACGGCTGAGATCAATGTAATCTAAGGTAACTTTGAAAATTCATATCTTGAGATTGGGAAGTCGGATTTTATCAAATAAGGTACTTGTAGAAATCTCATGATGAGTACTATCACATAAAAATACATCCATATTACGATTTTGATATCTGTTATATATTAAAAATAGTGTATTCAAACTATATGATTTTGATGTTTGGTCAATTAAAAATAGCAAACGAATTTAGAAATTCATATAAATTTTAGTGAATGTGTATTTTGATATGTATAACATTACTTTAGAGCCTGATCTTTCATATATGAAGTTTTAATGAGGTTTTTGATATAAACCCTAATAAGGGTATTTTGGGTATTTCAACCATGATATGATTTTTTTTATATGACCTAATATTTTATACATGATCTTACTACATTATGTGATTACTTTTCTAGAGATTTGATGAAGTTTCTTGTGTTATTATATTAGTATTTAGTTTTAGATGAGTAGCCATTATGAAAGAATAATAAATGATTATCCTGACACTATAAGTGATATATGTATGGCCAATTAGGCCTGATATTAGTAATGTTATAGTATTCTACTTTGATTTCCTAATTTAATTAGTAAGTTTAGAATATGTGACTATGTTTGAGAATTATTCTCATTATATAAAGTATATGTTCATATTAGTGCATAAGACAATTTATGTCTTATTTGAGTATAAAGATAATACTAATTATATTGTATGAGTTTTATTTTATTTCAATGCCAAGATTTTATGGTGAGTATAAAGTTATGTTTGAGAACCCGAAGGTTGTATATATATAGTTAGGAAAGCGGTGTGTGAGATTTAGAAATAGAAAGAGAATATAGGCTAAGACTGATAAAACTATGATGATATCCATGTTATTAAAGTTATGAAACTTAGAATCGAGACTTCCTTATCGATGCCATCTATACAAGAGGTAAGTGGTCCATGCACATGAGTACTCATAGTTTATGTTCAATATGTTTACATGTCTCCTAATAAGAGTTTCATGATCTATGTGATTTAATGTTCTAAGACTTCAATGTTAATATTTGCAAACAATATTATTCTCATATTTCTATCCTTATGCAAGTTTAGATTCCCAAAGTCTAAAATAGAGATATGTTTCTCAAAATAGTTGTGACTCATGTACCAAGTCCATGAGAAAGTTGAAGAATCATATTCCTATAAGATTTCTTAGAAATGTTTGGAGGTAATGAATACGATTGAAAGATAAGATATGCCAGTAATGTATCTGTACTTAGTTGGTGATTTCAAATAGCTTTGTATTAAGAATGTAAGTACACATATGTTATTAGAATTTCTCATATTTATAGGCATAGTTATGTAGTAATATTTCAAGTAGAGAAACATGCCATTAAGATTTCATACCTATGTAGAGATCTAAGAACTAGATTCCTTGGAATAGATAGTATCTAGAATACAAGTACAATGTAAGAATATAAATTTGAAAATATTAAGACATGGTGTACTAATAAAAGTACATTTGGGACCAGAAAGTATTGTAAAATGAGTTTATGATGGAATTATAAGATAATGACAATTTAAGTTATGATTAGATTGCAAGACAATATTTTATGAGATTTCTATTCTGATATTTAAGGTTTAATATGTAAGTTTTTATGAAAATATTAAGGTTCAGGGTAACATCATATTTAACAAGAAGGATTGAACCACCTTGTCAGAGTTCATATTTTTTTTGATATGTTTTACTTAAGATACATTTATGAACCTGACTTAAGATACTTTGTATACCTAGTAATTCTATGAGCATTTCAGGTCCTTTTTCCTAAGCTATTTATCATATAATTGGTATAAGTGAAGTAATTTAACCAAATAAGAGTTTTAAAACAAAGTTTACCCCGATAATAAGATACATGTTCAAATCCAGCAATGAGTTTAGTTTAGAGCTTAAGAATAAAAAGATTTAGATTCAGACTTAGACTACTCACTGTGTGAGTAGCCAAATTTTGAATAAAGGTAAATGATATGGGTTATAGACCCAATCTCAATTATGTAGTAATTGAGATACATGTTTACATTGAGATATAGATTCAGATATAGATTCAGATTCAGATATAGATTCAAATTCAGATCCAGATTTCAGATTCAGAATTCAGTACATGTTAGTACTCAGTTTCATATAAGTTCAGATTTAGAGTTTAGTAAAGATAAACTTAAGATAATTAATTTGAAACATTCACATAATGTATTATATAATAAGTCCTCACCAGAGAGTCCCGGGACGATACAGAGGGTGCGATGTGCCAGACACTGCGGGTGTCACAGAGGGCATTTATGCCAACAGAGGGCACTTTGTGCCAACAGAGGGTGCGTTGCACCATAGAGGACACTTCGGTGTCAACAGAGGGCACGTTGTTCCAACAGAGGGTGCATTGCACCATAGAGGACACTTCGGTGTCAACAGAGGAGGACTTATTGTATAATGGTGGCCACAGTCAGATAAAAATCGTAAGTAAAAGATACTATAGATTAGAGATGCCCATATTCTCATCCATGAGTAATGATGAGAGGGAATTAGATAAGATAAGTAAGACCTAGGCACTTTGGCGTAGGTCATGAGATCCATGTACCAGGGTACATGTCTCTAGAGAAAGATAAGATAGAAAAATATGAATTTTAGATTAAGAAATAAGAGATTTTATGTTTCAGATTTTACTCAGAGCTTGATAGTAATTTCTCCTTTATAATGTCAATTTCAGATTATTAGTCATGTACATTTTTTAGAATACTCATGCCACTTACTCTAACGACTGTTTTTCCCAATGCATGGCTGGGGACGTGATGTCCGCAGGGTTTAGAGCAGTGGAAGATTTAAAGAATAAGAAAAGGTGTAGCAGGTTTTCAAGCTTGCCTAGTGGGGTGCCATCTACCGAGACGATCCAGAGTTTAGACCTCTTCTTTTATGCATGGTCTTTTTAATACATTATATTAAATGACTTGTTTCCCTTTGTTAAAACTATGTATGAATCAGTTTTTCTTAAATGCAAAGTGTTTCATTTACTTTCAATGCAATGATAGTCATGTTTGTGATACCCAAAAAAAATGCTTCCGCTCATGTGATATGAAAATCTAGGTGTTACAGTTCATCTTCATGGTGCTCATGCTCAAAATGTTCATCTTCACTCGCCATTTTGGAACCTGCAAGTATACATGATAAAAAACATAAGTGATAATAAAAGCACAAGTGATAAGGTATACATGATAATAAAATAAATAATTCAAAGAATACATGCCTTTAGTATTGGTTGAGTTGTTAGTCAAGGAAAATTCCTTCAGCATGGTCTTGACGTTTATAATATTCATCGGTGTTATCTTCAACATTTACACTTGGCAAACCAACTGAGACTGGACTGGAATCATCATACTTTTCGTAGTATTCTTCTTCATTTATAGGATCTACAGTAAACTGTCTTTTTCCATTAAGAACGACAGACCAATTTTTATTTGCCGGGTCATCAATATAGAATACTTGTTTTGCCATGATGAATGGCTCATCTTTGAAACCAATCTTTTCAAAATTCACCAAATTGAAACCCAACTCATCGACTAAAACTTCTTTATTGTTGTCAACCCAATTACACCTAAATATAGGAACTCAAAAATTTATATAGTCCATTTCCCATATGTCCTCAATGACGCCGTAATATGACATCTCAGCTTCACGTGGTCTTTTATCTTTGGCACTAACAAAATACAATGAACAAGCTTTAACAGTGACCCCACTATTTTGAACTACACTACTTTCATCTTGATGCTTTGTGTAGTATGAAAATCCGTTAATGTCATAACCTTCATATGACATGACATCCATTTTTGGCTTAAAGGCGAGCCATTTTATGTTCTCAACAACATTATTTGGTGATTCATATAGTTGATTAAATACTTTCTCTTCAAACCACCTAATAAATGTTCGATTATGCTCTCTTGCAGGCCACATTGAACTAGATCGCGGATGATTTCTCTTGAAAAGATCATTGTGTTCTGTGATGTAGCTACTAACTTCATCGATGTTGTGTAAAATATACAAATGTGCTTGTTCCCACAACTCACGACTGATTCCTTTCACTCATCCTCCCAGAGTTCCTTTGCCACAATAAGATCCAGTGTGATGGGGATTTTTTTTATCGCCAAAAGTTTCATTGCAATTCAAAAAATCATTACAAAAGTCCATCACCTCCCTATCCATGTAACCCTCAACAATACTCCCTTCAGGACGATAACGATTCCGAACATCACCTTTAAAAACACTCATGTAGCGTTCAAATGGATACATCCAGTGTAAGAAAATTGGACCCAACATCTTCACCTCCCTTGTAATATGTACTACAAGATGAACCATGATATCAAAAAATGAAGGAGGAAAATACATTTCAAGCTGACACATGGTAAAAATTACAGCTTTCTGTAATTTATCGAGAGTATCAGGATGTATCACTTTGTTGCATATTTCATTGAAAAAGAAACAGAGTCTTGTGATTGCAAACCTTACATGCTTCGGCAATATAGATTGAATAGCCACAGGTAAAATTTGTTGCATTAAGGTGTGACAATCGTGAGATTTGAGACCTATCAGTTTCAGATCCTTCATTGATACCAATCTACGAATATTAGAAGGGTATCCTTGTGGAACCTTAATATTATACAAGCACTCACAAAAAGTCTTTTTCTCTTTCTTTGACAAAGTGTAACAAGCCAGTGGCAAATATGTGCGGCGACCCCTGATCTCCACTGATAATTCTTTTCTAATACCCATTAATTCTAAATCTTTTCTAGATTTGATGCCATCTTTAGTCTTTCCTGGTATGTTCAATAGCGTACTGATGATGCTATCACAAATATTTTTTTCAACATGCATGACGTCAATGCAGTGTCTACTTGCCAAAGATCTCCAATAAGGAAGATCCCAGAATATTGACCTCTTCTTGTATAGAGATTTGTCACATGCGAGTGTATGACTACTTGAACTCTGTCCAAATTCATTAACAATATGTTTCACCCTATCATATACAACATGTCCTGATATAGGTTTAGGAGCACTTCGTTCCTCAGTTGACCCATTAAAGGTTTTGCGTTGCCTTCGATAAGGATGCACTGGTGGGAGAAATCTCCGATGACTAAGATATACGATTTTACCACCATGTTTTAGTTTGATTGAATCAGTATTTTCCTCACAAACAGGACATGCTTTGTATTCTTTTATGCTATATCCAGACAAATTTCCATAAGCTGGAAAGTCATTAATCGTGCAAAATAACATAGCACGCAAACTGAAGATCTCTTTACGTGAAGCATCATATGTCATAATACCTTCTTCCCATAGTTTCATTAGGTCATCAATTAGAGGTTGAAGGTAAACATCAATATCATTTCCAAGTTGCTTGGGCCCTGATATCAATGTTGACAACATCACATACTTATTTTTCATACATAACCAAGGAGGAAGATTGTATATAACAATCATAACAGACCACGTGCTATGTTGGCTGCTTAATGTACCATAGGGATTCATTCCATCTGTACAGAGTCCAAGTCTTAGGTTTCTTGGTTCTTTACCAAATTGAGGGTATAATAAATCAATTTTCTTCCATTGTGGTGAATCAGATGCATGTCGTAGGATGCCATCATCATTGACCTTTAACTCCCCATGACAAGACAAATTTTGCGCATCTTCTGTATTAGCAAATAAGCGTTGAAATCGTGGTATTATTGGTAGATACCACATCACCTTGGCAGGAGAGCCATTTTTAGCCTTAGCTGAATTTGTAGTCTTATACCTTGACGCACCACATTTTGGACAATTTATCAAATTACTATAGTCCTTCTGAAATAACACACAATCATTTGGACATGCATGAATCTTCTTAGCCTCCATTCCCATTGGGCACATTATTTTCTTTGCTTGATATGTTGAAATTGGAAGCTCGTTGCCTTCAGGAAGAATTTCCTTTAACAAAGACAACAGTGAAGTGAAACTCTTATCGCTCCACCGGTTTTGAGCTTTAAGAGTGTATAATCGCATCACAGCACTCAACCTCGTGAACTTAGTACAACCCTTATATAATGGTTTTTCAGCATCATGGACAATGTTTGCAAATAAAGAAGGTGGATCAATGACATTGTCCCGACAACTACGTAGCATCTCATCAATCATATCATCCTGAATCTGGTCATCTTGAATCGGTTCATCATTAACATTATCATCATTATCTATATCTTCTATGCCACAACTATTAGTATCGACATTTTCTGCTCCATAATTCAATTTCTCTCCATGCCAATACCATTCATTATAACCTTGTATGATCCCATTGCATATGACATGATTCTTAATTTCCTCACCAGTATCAACTTTCAAATTGTTACAACAATTTCTACATGGACAATATAGCCTATCTGTAGGTAGTTTCCTATGTTCCTCAACAAATCTGATAAATTCATCAAGACCTTTGGCAAACTCTGGACTGCAACGGTTCTTGATAGACATCCAACTTCGATCCATTTTCTATATCACATTAAAATTAATTATAAAACTAACAATTTAATATTGATACTATAATAATCTGTAAGTTTTTATTGATAGAAAGTTAATTTTATATACTAAAGTGTACCACCTATCCCATTTTTGAATATTTAATCTCACTAGTAACTGTATAATGTATGTTTAGTTTTGAAGAAAATTTCAGCAGCATTTCCCCTAAGTTCTCCAAGTACATCGATGTAAATGGAAAATAACCACTCACATATGTACCCAGAGAACAAATGGAGAAATCCTACTGAAATAATCTACAAAACTAAACATACATTATACAGTTACATCCTAAGTGAGATTAAAATATCCAAAAATAGTCCGAAACCGGGGACTATCCAAAGTTTACTCCTAATGAATAAATTTTGAACGGGTTTCTAAGTTAATATATAAATGCATTATTTTCATATTTATATATTAAGTTAAACATCATGCATCAACCATAAAGTGTCAATCTAGGAGTACACATGTCTAATCTAGTATTAATTTCTAAAATTTATATTGTGATTACATATGAAAAAAGACGTGCATGTTTTTATTATTGGGTTATCAAATCATATAAAATGGAAAATACTTGTACAGATTAGAAAAGTAAGGTCGTTTCCAACAATCCAAAGATTGAAATCATTATAATATTCATAACTATTTGTGAACATTATAGCAAATATGATTAAAACATTTATAGATCCAACATAAATAAGTTCCAGGCCGATCTCGGTCGACAATTAGTCGACCGAGAGCCCACCTGCGCGCAGCGTCCAGGTCCACTCTCGGTCGACAAATTGTCGACCGAGAGTGAACCTGGACGCTGCGCGCAGGTGGGCTCTCGGTCGACTAATTGTCGACCGAGATCGACCTGGAAGCAGCAATGGCGGCGGGCGGGGTGGGCGGGAATGAAGGGGAACAAGGAACGAAGGAAGCTCGAACTTACTTGGAAATGGCAGGGAGCTTCGTGGAGGAAGAGAAGAACTTCACGGAGAGGCGGCGACCTTAGTGGAAGAGTGTAGGCGGCGACGGTGAGCTTCACGACAACGAAGAGCTTCACGGAAACGACGTGCTTCGTGGAGGAAGAGGGAAAGGCGGCGAAGACGAGCTTCATGATCCTTTTCGCGGCGACGACGAGATTCACGATCCTCTTGGCGATGTGGAGAGGCGGCAACGGCTTCACGGAGAAGCGTTCACGGCAACGGCGGAATGACAAAGTGAAAAGGGGTTTCGTGGAGCCGCCAGGAGAGAGATTTAGAAAAGAGAAAAGGGTTTCGCGGGAGGAAGAAATTCTAAAATTTCGGCTTTTTGCACGGAGCGAAAAACTGTAGTGTCGGTTAACAAAAAAACCCGACTCTACAGATAAACGGTGCCCGTGTCGGGTTGTTTAATAACAATCAAACGCAAACTCGGTCGACGAATTTGTCGACCGAATTGACCTCTAGGGTTGGTTAATAGGTAAATCCGACGCTACAAGTGCTAATACGAAGAAATCTGACTCGTTTCGGTCGACGATTTGTCGACCGAGAAGGAGCAAGATTTCCTTCGTACAAGCACCTCTAGGGTCAGTTTTTTTGTATAACCGACCCTAGAGGGGCTTATACATGTGTGAATAACTAAACTGGACATTGTCGGTCGACAATATTGTCGACCGAGACCCCCTATAGGGTTAGTTTTTCTAATAACTGACCCTATAAGGGGTCTCGATCGACAAATTCGTCGACCGAGTAGCTCTAAAGTGCTTCCACTACCCTAATAATGATGTTATGTGAAACTTTAATATATGGTGATGTCGTATGAAACCCTAATATGGGAATATGTTATGTGAAACCCTTATATGGAATGATGTTATGTGAAACCCTAATATCCTGATATGAAATTGATATGGTTGATATGAAATTGAGATGATTGTGTAACAAATATCCTGAATACCTTGGTCAGATGACCTGATGGTAATAGTTACCTGATAAGTGATAACCATGTTTAGTGATGAACTAAGGGTTTGAATACCCAGAATCAACAAATGTGATGATGGTGGTATTGAGGGATGTGAATTCCCAACAATGAGACAAAAGATTGAGATCCCAATGCTTTATAACGTTTTGAAAAGTACTAAACTCTATTCAAAAATTCAGTTGGTCGACTATTTGTCGAACGAAAGAGCTCTAGGGTCAGTTATAAGGAAAAAAACTGACCCTAAAGTCATCCTCGATCGACAATATTGTCGACCGAATTTCTCTCGGTCGATAATATTTTCGACCGAGATTAACCCTATTTCAATGTTTTAATTAAGTACCAAGTGTGTGTGTATGAGATTAACCAAGTGATGCTTTGTCAAATTTAGCCATAATTTATTTTTCAATCATTTGAAATAACAATATTCTTATATAACATGTATATTTTCAAATGAAGCCATGGAAAAAACTTTTATTCATAACAATTTAATGCCCATACACTTTATAAAATGAAACATGACATACTTGCTTTATAAAAAGATATATTACATCATTACAAAGATATCTCATAATCTCACTGGAAAGACCAAAGGATTACATCAATGTCTGGGTCTTTTCCAAGAAAGGGCTCAGCTCCATAATATTTGACCAGCGTCTGCCACTCCAAGGCACCTGTCATGGTTAAGGCATAAGCCTCCAAGAAGGTGGGAACACGATCAAAGCGAAAGTTGGCAGCAATGTCTTGAAGTTGAATTGGGGAAAACTGAGTATGTGTGAGATCAGGAGATGGTAGAGGTGGAGTTTGATAGTAGTTATAGGAAGGATTGTAGGGATTTATCATGCCAGGATTAAGGGAATAGGGATATTCATTAGGTTGGTTAGGAGAGAGAGTTTGCATCCTTTGGTTTAAATAAGTCATGGCATTGTGATTATAATCCAATTGCCTACTTAGGTGATATTGGGAGCCAACAATGTATGTCAAGGTATTTGTAATAGGATCATGGGGTAGGTTGGTAGGAGGAGGTGGTGGAGGTATGTCTTGGGTGGATGTCTCCCCTTCAGTCCTAGCCCTTTTGTGGCCAAAGTCAATTCCCATCTTTTCCACCGTATTTTTACTTATTTTTTGGGGTTTTCTATCCCATGTGTAACCTAAGTCGTCCTCAATATTCTTCTTAAGAAAATGTTGAGTGATTTGGCATACAAAGTCAGCATAAGGTGGATTGCCAGAAAACTCAAACATATTCTTAATGATGATATGAATAAAGTTTATGGGAATACTTTTGAGAATGGCATAGATAAGGTACATACGAAAGGTGGGTACTTCAAATTTGTTTGCTCTAGGATGGATATTGGTGGCAACAATGAGATTTATGACCCTAGCTTTAGGTTTTAAATTTATGGCATAATAGGTGCCTCTATCTTCATGACAAGTCGTATTTGATTGAAATATGGCTCTTTTGACATCACTAAGGCTAATTGTAGTGTTATCTTGGGAGAGTTTGTTGAGTGGAGTTCCTCTAGTGAGATCAATAAAAATTTTATATTCTTCTATATCTATGTCAAGCATTTCAAGAATACCATCCTCAGTAAAATGGAATCCATACCAACCAACCATAGAGGAGAAGGAATCATGTTAAGGATGTTCGACTAAATTGGCATAGAATTCATTAACTAGTTTGGAGGAGTAGGATTGGAAGGAGGGATTTAGAAAATCAGTCAAATGTTGCACCTCGAAAAGTTCCTCCAAATCGACAATGCTTTGGAATCCCATGACGTCGACTGGCCGTCGTGGAAGAGGAGTTTTTGAGGAGAGCCTGAGGTAGCAGTCGCCTGCAGCTTGGTTGATGAAAGGGATGTCGTTGATGAACGGAAGCAGTGCAAGGCCCGTCCTTCCTTTCCTACCTGCAACTTGCTTCTTTCTGCACATAGATGATGAAGCCATTTCGTTGCTTTGAAATGGAGAAATAGCAAGCAAGAATTGGATGTAGAGAAGCTGAAGATTTTCACAAAAATACACTAGAGAGGAGCTAGAGAAGTGAGAATGTGAAGGTGTGAAGAAATGGATCGTTTTGGGTGCTATTTATAGCAAAACAGAGCCAATTTTGGTCGACAATTTTTCGACCGACGGCCGCAACGGTCGTCTATCGGTCGGCCAACGGTCGATCGAAAAAGTAGCCATTACGACGGTCAACGGTCGTATTTATAGCCGTTACGACGGTTGAAATTCTAGTCGTTACGGCGGTTGATTTTTTTAGCCATTACGACGGTTGATTTTTTTAGCCGTTACGACGGTTGGTTTTTCTAGTCGTTCCTCGGTCGACAAATACGTTGACCGATATGTTTCGGTCGACAATATTGTCGACCGAATGGACTTCTAAGGTCAGTTTTAAAGAAAATACCGACCCTAAAAGTTGCTTATACACATGAAAACTGACTCCTTATCGGTCGACACATTTGTCGACCGAGAAATGCTCTAAGGTCGGTTATAAGTACAAATCCGACGCTAGAGGTGCTTATACATGCGTGAACTATCTGGATCCAGAATAAATATCGGTCGACGAATTTGTTGATCGAGAAAGAGCCAGATTTCCTTCGCATAAGTACCTCTAGGGTCGGTTTTAAGAAAAAAAACCGACCTTAGAGGTAATTATCAGTCGACGCATTTGTCGACCGAATGAATCGGTCGAAATATTGGTCGACTGAGGAAGGCTCTAAGGTCGGTTATAAGTGCAAATACGACGCTAGATGTGCTTATACATGCGTGAACTATCTGGATCCAGAATAGATATCGGTGGACGAATTTGTCGATCGAGAAAGAGCCAGATTTCCTTCGCATAAGTACCTCTAGGGTCGGTTTTAAGGAAAAAACCGACCTTAGAGGTAATTATCGGTCGACAAATTTGTCGACCGAATGAATCGGTCAAAATATTGGTCGACCGAGGAAGGCTCTAAGGTCGGTTATAAGTGCAAATCTGACGCTAGATGTGCTTATACATGCGTGAACTATCTAGATCCAGAATAGAAATCGGTCGACGAATTTGTCGACCGAAGAGGCCTTTAAGGTCGGTTTTGTAGGAATAACCGACCTTAGAGGTGCTGAACTGAGGAGGACTGTAAAGTCGGTTATAAAGAAAAAAAACTGACCCTATAGGTGCTTGTATACGAAATGCAGCTCTTATTCGGTCGACGAATTCATTGACCGATGAGCCCTGTAAGGTCGTTATAATGTAGAACTAACCCTATAGATCGAGGCGGGAAGCCAAAACCAAGCAAATGTTTGCCGCTGGAAAAATTGTCTATAAGGTCGCTTATTTTAGAAAAACCGACCTTATAGAGATGTACTACAAGGTCGGTTATTTTAAAAACAGTGACTCAAAAGGTCTTAAGTGGTGCCCGCATTTTTTATAGACATATAAGGTCGGTTATTTGGAAAACTGACCCTATTGAGATACACTACAAGGTCGGTTATTTTAAGAAAAGCGACCCAAGAGGTCTTAAGTGGTGCCCGCATTTTTTATAGACATATAAGGTCGGTTATTTGGAAAACCGACCCTATAGAGTTACACTACAAGGTCGGTTTATTTAAAAAAACCGACCTAAGAGGTCTTAAGTGGTGCCCACATTTTTTTTAGACATATAAAGTCGGTTATTTGAACAAACTGACCCTACAGGTAGTGACGTTATAACCCATTTCTGTACTAGTGATTCTTATATCTTAACATAGATTGTAATAGTGGTGTACTGGTATGCGCTTGGTTCCTTGAGTGACTGGTCCCTGGTTTGAATTGTGTAGTATACACATTAACTTTTTTTCAATTAAGTTTAACAATTGGATATAGAAATTTATCTATAAGACATATTTTGCCCCCCCCCCCCCCCCCCCCGAACATTCAAATCCTGGCTGTCCCTGCTGACCTCTAATGGACTAGAACTTGAGATCCACATATGAAAGATATAAACCACATCCTTCACCTATGAACATCCCTCCAAAGGGTTCAAGCGAGATCCTACAAGCTAGGTCAAGCTCACAAGGGTAAATAGAGAGAGAAAAGTGGTGCTTTATCTAGATGAGCTAGTTTCCACCATGAAAACCCAAGATGAATATGAGAGGAAAATTGATAGAACTAGGAGTATATAGGTATGATATTAAATTGATGAAGGCTAGAAACAATCTACAAGGTCTTGAATCCATTGAAGAAGCTTGAATCACACACATGCAAGTGCATGCAAGCACTTGATGCAAGCTATGAAATTGCAAGCAAAGATTACATGTTTGGAGATTCTCTTCCTTGTTCTAGAAGGTTTCTTGATAGGAAAATGAGGGTAGAGGGTCAAGGGGTGTTGGGTATATGAGAAGCAAAGAGTTAAATGACCAATCAAACCTTAACTTATAAGGTTGTTTTTACGGGAAAATTGGTCCAGTATACATAGGAACTTGGGCCTAAGGGTCTGAGGCCCAACATGTAGATACTCCTCCTGGAAAAAGGGTTCATCAAGGGCCAAGAGAACTACATCTACCAATGCACATACTTGTATCTATTAAGCTTCCTCATCTATACACTCACTAGACTAAGATCAAAGCTAGGAATCAATAAAATAAACCTTATACAATTGTAAGTTTAAAAGTATCTTAAGTTCAATCAATTAAGTAAGAAAAATAATGAATAAACGTGATTGGATATTTTTTAAACAATTTAATATTTTATATATCATTATTTTAAAATTTCACACTAGTCCACACAAGTACATGAAACTGTAAATCATGGAAAATAGGGGCATAATTACTGCCAATTTAAATGTATATCTTAACCAATTGATTTCAAGGCTTAATAATGCAAGAATAGGAAGGCAAACAGAAGTTTAGATATTTTGCACATAATTTGCAATTAGCTTCTCATTGTATTGTGAATTTATAATTATTCCACAACTACAAGGAAACTTAAAATCAGAATAACCAAAGTATAATTTGGACAAATATTATAGGTTATCTTTAATAATTTGAAATCAAAACTTAATCAAAGATGCAAATAAGATAATCAAGAAACATGGCATTAAATGAGGTTAAAACTAGGTTTAGGGTCTCACACACATCCTTGGTACCACATGGATACTAACTCCTCACCTTGGAATGGACCAAATGTTATGAGAAATCTTTATAACCTTGTCTCATCAACTTCTCCAGTATCTTTGTTGATGCTAGAAATGTATGGAAATTTTCCCATCACCTTGAAAAGTCCAAGATACATTACCCAGCCAAAAATCCATAACCTTAGGATTACACTCTAATTTTTTTATCCATTCCTAAGATGACATTGAAACCATGCATATGAAGTGGCATAAGATCCACTAAAATATTACATATTGAGGAAAAAAGTAGGATGGATACACCTCCTACAATTTGGAGGTACCAAATAAATGAGTTTCAAACAAAAAACGACCAGCCTACTACAAACATGCAAGCTACATCTATTTATCACCTCTTTGGTGATAAATGAGTGTGCCACACCTGGGTCAACTGAAACATATACATATGTAGATGTTGATAATTCATAATGATAAAGTTCCATCTTACCTATCACACAAAATGGGTTGACCACTCCCATCAGGGCATTAATAATGTAGAATTGAGTCTTTTATTGTCTCAGTCCTCAACCCTAACCTATTTCTGCTGGTCCTGAAGACCACTAGAACTGAAGTACGACTTCAAGACCTTTTTGTTCTACCTCTGTTGTTGTGTCACTTTATGGTTCCTCAATGGCTAAGGCTACTTGATATACCCAACTACTCTTGAGACAACTCCTTGTATCATACTGCAACATATACAACCTTGTGACCATCATCAAACCTAAACTATATGCCCTAACTAGTAGAAATCCACAACCTCTTCCTATGTTAGGAGATCGTTGGGACTATAGTTTTGACCATGGCACAACAATCATTGTCCTTTGTTGTTACTATTGATACTACTACTATTTATGTGGCATAGAAAACCTCTATTTTTGTAGTTGCATGGTTGCTTCCCCTAAAATTGAACTGATCTCTTCCTCACATTGACATCGCATAGATATTCTCTTCTCCTTCGCACATCCTCCACAAAAATGGAAAAGTTCATACATATCTCTAAAGCTAACACCATTTGTGTCAAATTGACATTTAAGCCCTTCTCAAACCTCTGTATCCTCTCCTTCTTTGTCATTTCCATTTGAGGACAAACCCACACAACTCCATAAACCTCATATTGTAGTCAGTCATATATCATGATTCTTGGTGGAACTGCTCAAAATGAGCCATCTTATCCTCTAGATGATTTGGGAGAGTAATGACTCACAAAATCATGCTAAAACTCAGCCCAACTGATGACCACCTATATCCTATTCTCCTATCCAATGGCTCTCCAATGCCCAACACTACCCTTCAGAAGGTAGATCACATGGTTAATGTTTTCCTCACTGGTAATATCTAAGGCTATCTCCTTATTGAGCTCCTTCAACTACATTCATACTTCCACCAGATCTGTTGTACCCGTGTACTCAGTGGCTCTGGCACACTTAAAATTTATAAAGGTCTTGCTCTAAACCTTGTGATGAATCCACATCGGGTGTGGGTACCCTCGGTGGAAGTATATGTACTATATTATCTAGATGCATTATTGTGGCCTGTCATATGTCCAAATATATACTCAAAGGCAAGATCAACTATGGTTGTAGGATCTAAGGGGTTCTAAACGAGCTTCTTTGGTCTGTATTGGGCAATATCTTGAAGTACCCTTTACCTTCCTCTACCTCCAGGCACCACATAACTACTCTAAATGTGTTCTTCACGTTCTCCATATACATACATAACCATAAGACATGGTTCGATATATTAGACATGTAAGAACAAACACAACATCTTAAGTCTTTTGTCATGATAGACTCATAAAACTATAGCTCTATCACAACCAAATGTGTCAACCTTTAACCAACCATAGAAATGAGATTATTCAGAAATAAGATGTCGATCAATCACTAATTAATCATCATTAATAAAAAATTACTAAAAGAACAAAATTCCAAACATATTCATGGAAACAATTACATAAAGGTGCAAACTTTGCATAACACATATCAAGTACTGTTACAAAGAGTTTGGTTCCCTCAACCACAACTTTATATAAAAGATATCTTGCTAGACATTGACAATTTGTACATCAATGAGACTTTAAACCAAACCCCATGAGTCATGATGCATCATATGAAATCCCTCTTACCACAGTTGAGAGTACAGTGACAACTGTACGACTATAACTAGAATCAGATGAACCTTCAATCCCTACTAATATATGAACTAAGGCACCTCTCAAGTGAAGTTATGGTTGCACTGTAGGTCTCCTAAAATATGTGGAAAACCATGGGATAAGACATGAAATCCTATTGATATGATATAACTATTAACAATAATTATTATTTACCAAAAGCTTATGTGATTATATCGGTTAAAGAAGATAATTTAACAAGTAGAAGATATCCAGAATATATACAATAAGAAAATACAAATAAATGTATACTTGGGAAGATACATATATAATTATGAATCACATATGATACTTGCATGAGTGGAAAAGCAATAACATCATCTAATATTATTGGCCAAACAAACTCTAGAATGATATACTACACAGATGAGTTACATATTTTATTGAGACTTGGGTAGTTGAAGGCATATCACAAACTACTATTTGACTACTACAAAGTTGCAATAACTCACGTATAAGATATTAGGATGAATCTAATCCTAAAGATATCTTTCCCTCAACCAATACAACTGACCAGCTATAGTGGCTCAAAGACCCAATCTACCAATAAGGGTAGAATGACGATGCTAATGAAAACCTAGTATGTCCTAGGTATACAAGACATGACATAAAAATAAGGTATACAATCCACAATTTGATTTATGACTGTAGACACTCTTTACATAGAATATCTGAGGCAAAACCTCAACAACTCTCAATAACTTTGAAATCTAGAAATACTCCTCACATATGCATATACTCAACAATCTATGAGTATGACCTCCTTCTCTCAATCAAAATTTCTAAAATGATAACTTGTCTAACTATCCCGAAAGTTGTTACACTAAAATAGTTTTACAGTCACATGGAACTTGTGAGTGGGGTTACACTTGATTAACTAAACCGGTGACTCATTTTTCAACTACATAAATAAAGTTACACACATGTATTTTTAGAAAATAATAAAATATACACAACTCAAATATATATATATATATATATATATATATATATATTGTATCCAAATACAACTAACCCACCCAAATCAATATTCATGTATCATCCATGGCTATAATAAGGCCTTATCACCAATCTAGGGCAAAACAAGGCCCAAACACCATATAAAGCCATAAAAGGATAAGTCTGTGTCAGAACCTCATAATCATCTGAGGTTATTCACATATTTATACAAGGAAGTAAATAGACATCACCTAAATGTTTAGATCCATATTCCAAAGGATACAAGAGTTATGCAAGTTTTTATTTTAGGACATAATAATGAAAAAACATGCATAAATGAGATACTTACAAGAATCAAGTTTAGGTCCAAATAAATTTGGCAGAATAACAATTACTAAAAAATGTAGAAGTCATCATGGAGTAACTTCCAATAACATGTATTAGCATGCGAGTTGATTTCTCATCACATGGTACCAACACATCATAAATATGTCATGTGTACGGTCATTTTTTACTTTTATGTTGAATTTCTGCCTATGTATGATTATAAGGGAACTTAATCAACATTAGGAAATATGTCTTCAAATATTCTAGAATACATGAAATTTAATACTAAGATCAAACTTTCCCTCTATATGAGATATGTTCCATCTCTAAGGAGTTCCCACGATGGTTGTCGACTCTACAAGTGCAGTCATCCCTATGTTTTCCACCACCACTTCCACTTCCACATCCACTACCCCTATCCCACCTCCTCTATCTTTTTCTAGCTTGGCTGGTGTATCTAGTGTCATCCAGATGGAAGGCTAGTCATACTTGAGGTAGAACATCAGGATTGGGCGTGCTTGGGTGGATACGCTAGAAAAACCAAAGGAGGTCCAACACATGTATCGCCTAGTTGTGATTCTGGAGAACCCAAATGAACTTTTCTTCAAGAAGGAGGATGAACACATTTGGATGAATTTCTTGACCCCAATGATTAGTGTGATGCATGGTTTCCGTAAATGCTCCATTTTCATATAGATCTTATGGAATAATTGCTTTGTCCTGGAGCTTTTGGTTGGATGTTGAGGATGGGGAGACCCAAGGGCGAGCTGAACTCTTCCCCCTTCAAGATGGTCTTTTCCTAATAAGGTTTGCAATAGATGACAAGATGAAGATCTCAATGGATCTCAACAACCAACAACATCAATGGTGAGCAGATCAGCCAAGGAAGATGTACAGGCAGAGGAGGAGGCACCTCAGATAGGGATGTGAGATCCAAGTGTGTTAGATGAGGATCCTCATGCAAAATGTTAGTTATGCTTCTCTTCTAGCAAAACAAAGATTACTTTGACATATCATACTAGCGAGGAAGTAAGGTGATGGATCTTCCACTCACATGGAATTGCGTGCACCACAAAAAATCCTAAAGATAATAAGTCTTTAGGTTTATCCTTTCTTATACTAGATTAAAACTCCACCCACGTATGCTAGTATACGTGGAAGTCTTATCATAGTATAGTTAAGGGTCGAATCCACAAGACAACGGTCTTGTTACGGTCAACAAGATAGAAAATGTTAGAATTTCATTTAGCTCCTTAACAATTGGTATTTAAATCAAAGAGTTGATTTGGTTGGTTAAACTAAGTGCAAGTAAGGCAAAAAGCAAGAAAGTAAATTTAAGGTTGTAAACAGTGTTAAGAAACTACTAGGATGTGATCGGCTTTCACCACCACTACACATGGATCAAAACATGCAACATAAAAAACATAACCTGCAGTAAGAGTCTAACCAGTTAGTATCTTTGTAGATTTAGCTTCCTTTTGGAGAACTAACTTCGAGAAGTGCGGAAATGTTGCAATCCAAGCCATCCCCAAATGAATGGTCAACTTCTTTGCAACATTCCCTTCGCAAAGTGTGTTCCTCAACTTATCAAGGTTGTACTTTCATACGTCAACTGATTCCATTTCATAGTATGAAAGTATGATGATGGAAGTGAGTTTACTCCACTTCTTGAAAGACACTCCTAGATATCGAAACAGATGCATTGTGACTACATGCATCAAGAACCAACATTCAATCGAGGTTCGAATCTAATAGTACAAACATAGACAATTCATACTAAAAGATAAAAGGTAACACAAGTTGGTGATCAAGCAACAAGAATTCATTAAACGATTGATGTTGAACTGAAAAGAAAGTATATATCTATTGCAAACTTATGGATTACATTGCATGAAATGAAAATATGGGTAGCGGGGCTACTCCCCGCACCCTAGTGTATAAGACTACTCGCTCATAGCAAGGACAAAGAAGGAGGCTAGAAGAGAGAGAGAGAATGTCATCTCCACAAAGGAGGGAGGAAGGTCGACCCCTTGGAGAGAGAGAACGATGATCTTCACACTTCGAAGGTTGCTTGATGATGAATCCTCCTCTTCCTACCTTCTTTGGCGATGAGAGAGAAAGCAGCTTCTGGATGGATTGTGGATCTCACACCGGCAGCCTCAGGGCGGTGGATGAAGGATGGAATAGCTCTGGAACAGCAGAGGCTGCCTTTGGACGTCTAAAAAACTTGATGCCTTGTGAGGACCCTTTGGGTCTTATTTATAGGCTTTGAGTGAAGTACAAACGGTTTGGGCAGTTTTGGGCCCAAACGGTCATGAAAACCGTTTGGGTTTTGAGACCGTTTGGACTCTCTCGATTTTGAAACTATTTGGACTCTCCCGGTTTGGAAACCATTTGAGTCCTTGCGGTCTTGATATCATTTGCCTTTATTCGGTCATGGGACCATGTATCTTTATGCGGTCTTGGGACCGGTTGATCTCCATTCGGTCTTGGGACCGTTTGGTGTCCATTCGGTCTTGGGACCATTTGGTGTCCATTCGGTCTTTGGACCATTTGGTGTCATCCAGTCTTGGGACCGTTTGGTGCTTTTGTAATTTTTGTGTGCTTTTCTGTAAGAAATAAAAGGAAAAGTTATTTTAATGGTATATTTGCAATAAAATGGAAAGTTAAAGATTTTATCTAATTTATCTAAGAAAGAGTATGGAAAACTGAGAAAAATCAATAAGATAACATCGCAAAATGGGAGGTTATCACCCCTCTAACTTAGAGTCTAGCTTGTCCTCAAGCTAGATAGAGCTAAAGCATGTAGTGGCGAGGTGATTTTATTTAGTTAAGATTTCCATACTCTTGTTTCAATTCTAAACCAGAGATCTCCTAAGGTCGTATCGGGGATTTTTCTTGCCTTCACTCTTTCAGGTGTTGAGAGTTGCTTGGATCTCAAGTTTCTTCCATATCACGTAGCTTGCATTGGGACCACCTTTTGATTTTATTTTGTACATGTCATCGACTCTAATCAGTTTTATACTTCTCTGAAAATCCTGCCGGAAGCTAGAGTGGGTATGAAGGTTGGTTAAAGGCTATTGTGTAATTCCCCCTTCAAGTGGGGGAGGGTTTGTCTATGCATCTGGGATCTCACTACCGGGCATGATACATCTGCCTTTGTGAGGGCAGCTGAATGTACTGGCCGGGCAAGTCCGTTATCAGCCTTTTCATATATTTGGATACCTTAGGGTCTCACTACCGGGCACGACACATCTGCCTTTGTGAGGGCAGCTGAATGTACCGGCCGGGCGAGACCTTTATTGGCTCTTCATATAGATCCTTATGTGTGGCACAACTCTCATATTTTTATTCAATACTTTGGCTTTTATTCATAAACTCACAGGCTTAGGATTCGGGATTTTAGGGGTTTTGATTGGGCGACCAAGCCTCTTTTATTTAAGAGAAGAAAGTTGTTCTTAGAGTTTCTCGACATGCACTTATTTGGTTTCTACTTGGTGGTCCACTTGAGAGGTTTCTTGATTTGGATGTCACCTGATATCCCTCCCGTCCTTCAGAGTGTTTGGCTTGTTGCGGCCCTAAAGTTGACCTACAGAGAGTCAGATGTAAAATTGAAGCAAAGGCATGAAAATCTAGTGTAAAGGTAAATTATTAATTCGCCATTACATGCCTATATGTATTCTTATTATTGCTTTTGAGGACTGATTGGATTCTAAATTTAGCTGGGGATGAGATTTTCCAAGAGGGATGTTATTTTTATGTGCAAGATTTATTTTAACAGGGGAATTACTTAAAACAAAATCTAAATGTGCAAAGAAGGCTAAAGATTTTGTACAAAATTGAAAGGGAAGGTAGAGAGGGAAGGGTTTTAAAAATGATACATCACCCTTGTCCAGTGTACTCCCCCCCTAACTTATCACCCACTCTGTCCTCAGAGTGTCAAAGTGGTAGGTTGAGAAGTACATGGACAAGGGCGTTAGGCTTCTATTAGTCCTTTGTTAGCTCCAGGCATTCGGAGAAGATTAGCTGCGAACTTTCCACGTAGGGCGTGATAATCCACGTCTGTCATGTCCTCTACTGGTCTACCAAGGACGATGATGGTGTACATCCAGTAGAGGATGTGGAAGCCATAGTCGTTTGACTCGCAGAGCTGTTGGGGGCATCTATGGCTGAAGGTAGGGCAATGAAAGTGTTCTTTACTGTATGCCCGTGTGTGCTTGCTGAGAAGGTCATGTAGTTTGTCAGCACACTCCTTCACAACCTCCTCCATGGGCATTCTTGGTGTTGTATCATACTGTTGCTGATCTGGATTGTACTGGCTGTTGGAATTGTTATATATGATTGTTGTTCTATCATGAAGATTTGTCGCCAGTAACATCTAGTGCTCTGAATGAAGGAAAGGAAGCATGATAAACTTCGGAGTCGTATGTTGGAGGAAAGAAATGAGTGCTTCAGTTGTTCCAAAGTTCTTTAGCTTTAGGAGATCATCCTTCATATATGCTGATGCCATATAGATCGTAGGGTGATTCCGTATGAGGAGATATTGATAGGTGGCCATCAAACTCACTGATAGAGACCCTTTGAACTGTACAGTTTGTCGTAGCGCATCTGCCATAACCAGAATATCTCTGTCTAGAAAAACGAGGTCATCTTTCTCGGCGTAAAGCCTAGACATGATGAGCCAAAGTTCATTGTTAGAAAGATTGTTGCAGGCTATGAGGTCAAAATTAGGGAACGTCGGTTCAATGCAAGATAGGGGCACCTTTTTTGAAGATGGTCTGTTGATGGTAGCCCCTGTTAGAAATTTGATGTCCCCTTTATCCTCCGCCAGATAAAAAGAGTAAGGGTCCCATTGTTTCTTCTCGGGGACCTTGGCGGGTTGTTGTTTCTCCAACTCCTTTATTGTTTGCCAGAATGGCTGCTTTTGAGGACATTGGATGACTGAGTAGAGGTAACGAGGGACGTCGTCAGGTGTCCTAGTTGGGTCCTTGAAGAACCTTATGTCACATATTAGCTCCATGGCATAACGTCCTCATAGAGAATGAAAATCCTCTATGGCCAGCTCATTGAAAGGGATTTGTTGATTGAGCGCTTGGATGTGGCGTATAGTGTAGAAAGCACAATCCCTAGATCCTTCTTGTGTTTGGACTTGTGGGTTTATGATTTGGAACCAGGGTTGGTTCCAACCATTTCGGAGGGATGGGCATGCAGCCTAGATTAGTTTCAGAAGCCATAAAGGGATGCATCTGGCCTCCCTGACTTCAATACCAGCAAAATTAATTATACCGGCCTTTAGTTCACTAGAACAAAAATTGTACACCTTGGCGTCTCGAGCCGCGGTGTCCACGATCATTAGCATCCAGTGGCCAGAAACGTGAAAGGGTATGGTAATATAGCGTGCCTTTCTGGCAATACCCCTCTGCAATCGCTCGATAGATTTGTTTTGCAAATATTTATATAATAGACTCATGGCCAGAGCAGGTGAAGCGTTAAGTACTGGTTGCTTCCGTTTAGAGATTTTGTAGATTTCGATAGAATTGGCAAGGAGGACACGGAAGATTGCCATCTTCATCGCTGACTGTGGTCGAAGGATGGTGCGGAAGTCTTCACGTGTAAACTTGCACTGAGTCTTTGTATTTTGGTAGATAACATCTCCCCCTTCTTTGGCATCATCTACGATAGTGTTTAGGATGAAGATATCTTGAGCATCTAGGGTAGAGATGGCCGCCATGTCTAAATTGTGCATCTTGTGAGGGAGAGGTGGCGGCGGGGGAAGCTCTTGTGGAGGGTGGGAAGAAGTCTGCTCCAAATCTTCTATGTAATGCTACAGATCTTTATCTTTCTCCGAATCAGAAGTAGAATTGAAATCTTCATCTGTATCTAAATTGACTCTTTCTAATTCTTCCTGTTCTAGGGGAAGGGGTGAAGATTGCTCTGGGGTGGAGTGTTGTGGTTGTGGTTGACTCGTGTTGGTTCTGAATAAGCATTGTTGGAACTCAGCGAAAGCTGCTTCTTTGGCGGTTTCCCCCAGAGATCCCAATGCAGAATAGTCAAGAAATTGATCCCCATATGACATGTTAACGTTGTCATTGTGAGTAAGGGATTTAGGATCTTTATCACCTTCTTGGTGGTCTTTCGGTTGTTCTGGTGTAGCTCCTTGGCTGGGGCCCTCCCCAGCATCGTCTGGGTCATCAAATTTATCGTCTGAGGAGGTGCTATTATTGGAGTCAGCCAAGGAGTCAGAATCCTCATCTTCATCTTCTTCTTCATCATCTTCTTCGTCTGCCACCTTATCTGTGGTCTTCTTTTGTGGAGGCTTATTGCACTGTCGGTGGAGTGCTTGTAGTTCGTCGAAAGCCACTTGCACATGCTCATGTGTTTCAAGCAGTGTGTCATGGGTTTCATTGAGATCTAAATAATGAGCCTTGGCGGAGAGGAGTCATGCAGAGAGGTTCGTCACTTGATCTCTTAATTGGTTGATTTCATTGTTGGATGACTCGTCTTGGCGGTTATTGAGTTGTGTGAGGGTGGTGTTGATGTCATCCAAGCGCGTGCTTAAAGCAGTTTGTTGCTGCTTAAGCTCGCACAGGGTGTCTGGAAATGGTTGATTTTATGCAGAAATCATGTCGACTTGTTTGGCCAGATCACCTTGCTGGCTTTTCACCCCAAGAACCAATTGTGGCAGTTGTTGTAGGCAGTCGTCGATGCGTTCGAATTTCAAGGCCGCTGGTTCCTGCTGTTGGTGGATGCTGGAGATGATGCCTGGCAAGACACAGTTTCACTCATCAATCTTGGTGACCTGTGTAGTTAGACCCTGCACACAAGAAAAAATAGATTGTAATATATTGGAAGGGTCGGTGAGGAGGTTTTGGATAGCGTCAAATTGACATCCAAATTCCTCACTGACGTTTGTAAAAGGGACCCCAGATGTGGAAGGGTGGGATGGCTGGGGTCGGGGTGGAAAGGTGGTAGTGCCTTGAAAAAGAGACACTGTTGACGGTCCCGCAAACTATGTGGTGACTGTAGATGGAGTCACCAGCGGTGTCCGGGCGGTGGCGAATGAAAAAAATGGTGACATTCCCAGTGAGAATGGTGGTATCAAGAATGTTGAGGGGAAAAGGGTGGATATGGGAGCGGAGGAGGTGAAGTCGGGTGTTGGAGTGGAGAATGGTATGCCTGAAGAGAAAAAGGTTGAGGTGGAAGATGTGGGTGGAGGTATGGATGTGGGGAAAGGAATTGTTGTGGGGATTGTTGTGGAGAAAGGTGGGAGGGTGGTAGAGGGTAGGATAGTAGTGGATGGTAGTGTGATAAGAGTGGTGGTGGTGGTGAGCTCATCATTTAGGCTCATGATGAATGAGTCTAATGATGAGGTATTAATATGTTCCTCAGGATGAGGGCATTCTGTCTCGGGATTTAGCTTTGATGTCGACGTCCCTGACATCTGTTGTGATGCTAATCATGCCTTAGATGGTCATTTTACTGGTAGTTTTGCTACCCTAGCTGTCGGGACACTGATACTAAGTTCTGTCTGGCCCGCTTTGGTTTTCTTCTCTTGTACTTTGACTGAAGCTAGGATTTTTGTAAGCTCTTCGTCAGTAAAGAGTAGCTTTTCTTTGTCATAATCCCCAAGCTCCGGAAGTGGTAGCAGAGTTCTGGAAGATTTAACTGTAGGGCAGAAAATGTAGTGCAATTTTGCATCCTTTTCTTTGATAATGTAAGTGTTCTTCAAGGTTTGCTCATTGGTCAGGATGTCTCCCTTGATCCGCATGCACATGGGGAGTAATCTTTCCATCTTGAGATATTTAAGAATGGAAGTTATGTGTCTGCTCATACAGATTTCTTTCCCTAGGGCGTATGCTGAAAACTTTTGTATCATGTGCCATCCAATGTTGACCGACATCCCATGTAGAACGGACCAGAGAATAAAAAGATCAGAGGTGATAACATTCCCACCCTCTGTTCAGGGGAAGAGCACACCGGTGAGAATTTTGTGAAGTGTGCACACTAACCCAGAATGAATATTGGAGGTCTTGCAGGTCTTCACCTCATAATTTGGGGTCCCTGTTAGGGATTTCCAGAAGTTGTATTTGTTGAATTGGGAGCTCTCCATGCTAACAAATTTGGCCTTTTTGAGCTGCTCCTGGTTGTCTATGAAGATTTCATTCAATAAATTTTATGTTATGACAACTTTGTTGCCAAAAAGTTTGGTGATCAGCCTGCGGTCACCTCCATCCCTTGCTCTGTCCATAATGTCCACAGATTCTTTGTTGAGATGTGTAAAGAATTATGTTGTGGGCTCGACGTATGAGATATCAGGGACAAAATACAATCTTGAGAGATTTGCGTTATCGAGAAGGGTGAGGATTCTATTGTATATCCCCATCTTGATTAGTACACCTGAGAAAACGTACTTTGTTGGTTTCAAGGTTTTTTCAATGGATAAGAGGGTGTGGATGAATAGGTTTTCTGGTTGTGGTGTTGTAGTGGTGATGGCGGGGAAGACAGGAGCATTGGTGGTAGCAGGAATGGTATCGGGGGTGGTGGTAGCGGTTGATGGGATGTATCCTGCCAAGGTTTGTTCCCAAGTAGTGGTGGGGTCGACCTGCTTCCTTGCCCGCTTCTTCGTAGGTCGTTCTGTGGAAGCTTGCTGGGCCATCCTTTTCCCCTTGGACTTTGTAGGTAGGGATTCCTCCTCGGGGGTTGTCTCGTATTCTGAGCCTTCATCACTGGAAGAAATTACTTCTACTTCTTGCTCAAGCTCCTCAGATAAACACTTGTTGAGGCAGTCAATTTCACTCATGACCGCGAGCAGGTTGACTTTAGGTGGGACCGTTCCAGTCATGTTGTAGATGTCTACGATTTTCTGGAGCTTGGCTTGGTCCTCCATCAGTTGCTATGTTGTCCAGAATGGAGCGTCGGCAGTTCCGATGGCTTGTTTTGCTGGTGAGGCCATTTCTGGAAAGTAATCAGGAAAATCGTGTGTTAGAAAAATTTTGAATTTGTATAGATAGCAAGTTTATTAAAAGGAAGAAGGTTGAAATATGTAGGTGTTAATGTTTGTAGGTTTTAGTGGAATCCAAGCGGTTTGTAAGGCCAAACGGTTTCAGGACCATTTGACTCCCAATGGTCAAAACCGCGAGGAAGGTGGAATGTCAGGGGCGCAACGGTCAATGGTGGAAAAGCATTAGCAGTGGCGATATAGATGGCAGTGGAGATGGAAAAGAGAACTACGTCAGCGATGTAGGCATCAGTGATGGCAAAAACAAAAATGGCGTGATGACGGAGGTGTCGATGATGGCAGTGGCGTTGGTCTACCTTACTGCTATGGGTGACGATGACGTCGGCAAGGCAATGAACGACGGTAACAATGGTACGGAAGTCGTGAAGACACGCGGAAGCTAAGGTGATGTCGGTGATGGTGGCGGAGCGAACTAACGTCGCGAGCTGTGCGGGAACGAGAGTCGGAGGAAATGAAACAGTGCTCGTGTGAGGGTTTAGAGAGTTTGAGATTCTAAAGAGAGAAAAACGGGAGGGGTGGGTTATATTTATAGAATTTAGGGGTGACATTACAAATTCCCAAAGTCAAACGGTTTCAAGACCGTTTGGGCTCCAAATGGTTTTAGGACCGTTTGGCTCCAAACGGTTTCAGGACCGTTTGGCTCCAAACGGTTTTAAGACCGTTTGACTCCAAACGGTTTCAAAACCGTTTAAGATGGTTTAGTTTTTTAATTTTTATATTTTTATGTTTGTTTTGGTTGTTTATGTGAATTTTTATATTTTCAGATTAAAGGATGATAAACCTAATTCAAATGAAGAAAAAATAAGAACGGTGATACTCAGATCTTGGGTTGCCTCCCAAGTAGCGCCTAGGTTTTACGTCGCTGGCCCGACGAAGTTTTGATTTTGTTATAGTGATGTTGTGGGGTCTCAGATCTCAATAGTTTGTCTCGGAATTTTATCGGTTGGGGTATAATATTTCTTCACTCTATGGCCATTGATTGTCCTCTCTCCTCCATTGTCATCAACAATTATGATGGCTCCTGTCGGATATATGTGCTTGATGGTAAAAGGCCCGAACCACTTTGTACGAAGTTTCCCGGGGAACATTTCAAGTCTGGAGTTGAAAAGAAGGACTTTGTCTCCAATAGCGATGTCTTGTCTTTTGAGATGACCATCGTGCCACATCTTGGTTTATTCTTTGTAGATCATGGCACTTTGGTATGCAGTCATTCTAAGCTCCTCTAGTTCTTGCAACTAGAGTTGTCTGTTTTCGCCAGTGCTTTTAAAATCAAAATTCAGTTGTTTAATGGCCCACCAGGCCTTGTGTTCCAGTTCAACTAGAAGGTGACATGATTTCCCATATACCAGACGGAACGGGGCTGTTCCAATCGGTGTTTTATAAGTTTTGCGATAAGCCCAAAGGGCATCGGGAAGCTTGATGGACCAGTCGGTATGATGTCTATCGACGGTTTCCTCTAAGATTGCTTTCAGTTGTCTATTCAAAACTTTGACCTGACCACTAGTTTGTGGGTGGTAAGGTGTAGAAACTTTATGGTTGACTCTGTATTTCTTTAGGAGGGCTTCAAATCTTCATTCCAGAAAATGGGTCCCTCCATTGGATATGGCAGTTTGGGGGACTCCGAATCTGGGGGAAATAATATCTTTAAACATCTTAATGATTGGTTTTGAATTGCTAGAAACTGTGGGTATAGCTTCTACCCATTTCGAGACATAATCCACAGTGACCAGTATGTAAAAAAATCCATATGAAGAGGGGAAGGGACCCATGTAGTCTATTCCCCAAACATTAAAAATTTCAATTTCTTGCCACATAGTGAGAGGCATTTCATTCCTTTTAGTTATACCGCCAGAAATTTGACATTTATTGCATGATCTTACTAAATCATGGGAATGTCTTGCTATTGTTGGCCAAAAGAAACCCAATTGTAGAACTTTCAAAGCGGTCTTTTTTGAACTCATGTGTCCCCCAGTGGGGTCGGAATGACAATGTTCTAAGACAGGAGTAATCTCTTCTTCAGGTAGGCAGTGATAGAAAAGTCCATCTACACATAGGTGAAAGAGATAAGATTCGTCCCCGTACTATTGCTTAACATCATGGAGGAATTTCTTTTTGTTGTGGTGAGAGGCGGAAGGGTGGATGATTCCTGTAGCCAGATAGTTCACTATGTCGGCATACCAGGGGAATCCGGTGGTAATTTGCATGAGCTGGTCATCAGGGAGGGAGTCTCAGATAGGTACTTTATCCTCATCCTCGAATTTAATGTGGCTGAGATGATCAGTGATGACGTTTTCCACTCCGCTTTTGTCTTTGATTTCCAAATCAAAATCGTGAAGCATCAACACCCAACGGACAAGTCTAGGTTTAATGTCTTGCTTCTAAATTAGATATCATATGGCGGAGTGGTCAGTGTAGACTATGACCTTTGATCCAATTAGGTATGAGCAGAATTTCTCAAATGCATAGATGACAGCTAAGAACTCCTTTTCTATAGTGGTGTAGTTCTTTTGCGTTTCATCAAGTATCTTAGACACATAGTATATTACATGAGGCTTTTTGTCAATTCTTTTCCCTAACACTGCTCCTATAGCATAATCGCTAGCGTCACACATTATTTCGAATGGTTGTGACCAGTCTGATGCTCTTAGAATGGGCGTAGAGACTAGAGCATTTTTTAAGGTTGTGAAGATTTGTAAGCATTCCTGGTCAAAATTGAAATCGGTGTCCTTTGTTAATAAGTGGGTCATGGGTTTTGCTACTTTCGAGAAATCTTTAATGAATCTTCGATAAAAACCGAGCATGACCCAAGAATGCTCGTACTCCTTTTACTTCCTTTGGCGGTGGCAGTTTTGAGATGACATCAATTTTTGCCTTGTCTACCTCAATTCCTCTTTCACTCACTCTATGTCCGAGGACGACACCTTCAGTTACCATAAAGTGGCATTTTTCCCAGTTTAGTATAAGGTTCGTTTCCTCGCATCTTTGTAAGACTTGTCCAAGGTTGAGTAGACAGTTGTCAAAAGAATCTCCGTAGACTGAAAAATCGTCCATGAATACTTCCATTATGAACTCAATTAACCCTGCAAAAATAGCAGACATGCACCTTTGGAAGGTAGCAGGTGCGTTGCACAGCCCGAAAGGCATTTTTATGAAAGCGTAGGTTCCAAAGGTACAAGTAAAAGTTGTTTTTTCTTGGTCTTCCGGGTGTATAGGGATTTGATAGAAACTGGAATAACCATCGAGGTAACAGAAGAACTTTTGATGGGCTAGGCGTTTGAGGACTTCGTCAAGAAAAGGTAGAGGGTAGTGATCTTTTCTTGTTGCTTTGTTTAGTTTCCTGTAGTCGATACACATTCTCCACCCCGTGACAGTCCTTGTGGGCACTAGCTTGTTTTTATCATTTAGCACGATAGTGCTTCCTTCCTTTTTTGGGACCACTTGGACAGGGCTAACCCATTGGGAATCTGAAATTGGGTAGATAATACCGACTTTCAAAAGTTTGAGGACCTCGAGGCGAACCACCTCTTCAAAATTGGGGTTCAACTTTCTCTGGTGCTCTCTTGAAGGCTTGAATTCTTCTACCATGGGCAGTCTATGCATGCATAGGGCTGGGTTTATACATGCCAGGTCAGTTATTTTGTACCCAATGGCTTTCTTATGTTTCTTTAACTCAACGAGAAGCCTTTCTTCCTGGTCTTTCATCAGAGTGGAACTGATGATTACTGTACATAGTTCTTCTTCGTCTAGGAAGACGTGCTTAAGTCCCGTTGGTAGGGTTTTCATCTTGGGAGCCTTAGGTGCTTCTGTTGTTTCTAAGATAGTGACAGATTTGAGCTCCTCAAAAGTGACTGTTGATGCTTCTTCAACTTTCTCTAAGTGTTGCAAGCATTGTTGAACTAATTCGTTGGTTGAGAATTCAACTTCTGAATTTATTAAGACATTTTCTAAATCATCAGATGGTTCAGATATTTCCAATTGGGACATTTGATGTATTGCATCTAAGAGAAAATCTTCCTCTTAAATGTTGGGGCCCTTCATGCTGTTGAGAACCCAGAACTGAATTGCTTCTTTTCCCAATCTTAGAATGATTGTGCCAGCTTCAACATCAATGAGCGCCCTGGATATGGCAAGGAAGGGTCTACCGAATATTATTGGGTATCTTAGATCCTCCTTGATATCCATAATGACAAAATCACATGGGACATAAGAATCCTTGCCTATCCTGACTGGAATGTCTTCAATAATTCCTAGGGGTGCAGTGATAGTGGAATCATCTAACTGAATTGTCATCGTTGGGGGTAGCAAGTCAGTAAAACCCAATCTTTTACACATGGAGTAGGGCATAATAGATATGCTAGCCCCTAAGTCAGCTAATCCCTTTTTGCTCAAAGCATTTCCAATGCAACATTGAATACCGAAGGAATCATGGCCCTTCTTTTTCTTTGGCATTTTATTAAGAATGATGTTGGAGGTGGTCTGAGCTAGTTTGATCGTCTCTTGCTCTTCAGTAATATATTTCCTTGATAATAGGGTTTTTAGATATTTAGCCCAAGCTGGTACTTCAAAGAGGGCATCGAGGAGCGGGATATCGATATAAAGTTTCTTCATTGCCTCCTTGAATTTTTGGAATCTAGTGTCCATTTTAGTCTCTCTCAATCTTCCTGGATATGGTATCCTAGGTTTATATTGTGGAACTTCTGGCTCTGTGGGACTTGTTCCTTTTCTTTACCTTTTGCAGTCTCCGCAGATTTCTCAATTCCTAGATTCGGGCTTGTGTTTGGAGTAAAAACATGTGTATCATCATCATCATGAGCGATTCTTGTAGCTTCATGAAAGACACGACCAGATCTTGTAGTGACGACATTCAATTGCTCTGGTCTATTTTTATCATGTCTTGGGTTTAACTCCGGTTGACCAACAAAAGTACCTGCTGGTGGTTTGAATTGGGCAGCAATTTGTGCTAGTTGAGCCTCCACAGCCTTCTGTTGAGCTTGCTGATCAGAAAGCATGGTTTGTTGCGACTGTAACATCTGCCTAATCATAGTCATCTCATCTGTTGGCTAGGAAGGAGCATTTTTCTATTGGAACTGAGTGAGTTGTTGCTGCCCTTGGGGTGGCTGTTGCGGAGGTGGTGTTAACTGAGGTTGTTGTGATTGCTGCAACTGAGGATGTAATTGTGGGTGCAGAGGAGGATGGGTATATTGATAGTAGGCGGAGGGATTTCTTGGGTAGTTGGATCTTGGGAAATTATTTTTGAGATTCCCTTAATTTTAGTTATTGTTATTTTGAAATCAAGGTGGCAATCTATTGGAAGATCCACCTTGTATTTGATGTTGTGGGTTAGCAGTCCCTACAGGATTCCCATACTAAAACCCGGGGTGGTTTCTTGGTTGATTTGGATTATAGTAAGCTTGTCCTGGTATGGAATGAATGGAATTGACTTGTTGGGCATCTAATCTTTAGGGTGTTTGATGATTGGTTCATACTGCTGTTGTGGTGGTTGCATATCCATCATCACATTATAAAGTAAGCCACATGACAGTGTAGGGTGATCAGATGTGTGACAGGCTTCACAAGTCCCTGTGGCAGCTTTAACTTGTTGGACTTGGGGTTTTTTCTTCTTATCGTATTCTCCAAATGAAGTTTCGAGTGCCTGTTGCTTGTGAGCTATAGTCTTTAAAGCTTCAACAATAGCTTTCATTTCCATTGATTCCTCAGCCTTATAAACTTTGAGGACTCCCTTAGTGGATGATCGTCCCCAATTGGATTGGTTCTCAACTCCAAGCGTAACGATATTCCAGGCATCCTCGTAGTTCTTCCTCATAAAATTTCTTCCAGATGAGGAATCCAGAAATTGCTTGATATCATCACTCACCCCCCTATAGAACGTATCTATTAATTGATTTTGGGAGATACCGTGATGAGGGCACTTCCTAAGAAGCTCCTTGAATCTTTCCCATGCTTCTGCGAGTGTTTCTCCAAGAAGTTGGGCGAAGTGGTTGATCTGCCCCCTAATTTTGTAGGTTAATGAAGGAGGGAAAAACTTTTCTAGGAATTTTTCTTCCAAGGGAGACCAGGTTGTGATAATTGGCTCCCTATCAAGTGAGTTGTACCAACTCAAAGCCCTTCCGAATAGAGTGAAGTGAAAGAGATGTAGCATTATTGCATCAAAGGCAACTCCGGCTTGTGGGAAAAGTCGGCAAAGTGCCTTGAATATCTTCAAATGATCCATGCAGTCATCTCCAGAACCACCGGAGAATGAGATACCCTGCATGATTTGGATCCATTGTGTCTGGATTTCGAAATTAGGTATGTTGATGATTGGTGGCCAGACTGGATGATTGTCTTCATAGTTCTTGGGGACGACATAGTCCTACAGTTGCTTGTTTCTTAGCTCTAACTGGGTTGCTACATTTTCAACTCGGATGCGGGCCTGTTCTTCAGCTCAAATTTCCGCTTGGACCTGAGCACGAGTGTCAGCAATGAGTTATGCTCTCTGAGCGGCTATGGCGGCGTTGACCCTATATAATACTAGTGCAACTTGGCGTTGATCTTCAGCCATTTTTCTGGCTCTTTGGCGGTTAAGTCTGATGCGGTGGTAGAAACTTCTCTCTACCTCAGAGTCATACTCTAGATCAGGGGAGAATCCGAGATTATGTGATGGTTGCATAAACATCTTCTACCTGAGTAGAGGAAGAAACACACTTTTCAGATGATGCAGGAGATGTGATGAAATCAAGAAAATATGGAGTAATGTTTGAAGAAAAAGTGTAAAACCCTAACCAACTAGCAAGATGATAAATGAAATTAAAACTTTCTGTTGTCCCCGACAACAACGCCATTTTTTGATGGAGCTTCCACTCCTGTGGAATTGTGTGCACCACTAAAAATCCTAAAGATAATAAGTCTTTAGGTTTAGCCTTGCTTATACTAGATTAAAACTCCACCCACGTATGCTAGGATACGTGGAAGTCTTATCGTAGTATAGTTAAGGGTCGAATCCACAGGACAACGGTCTTGTTAGGGTCAATAAGATAGAAAATGTTAGAATTTCATTTAGCTCCTTAACAGTTGGTATTTAAATCAAAGAGTTGATTTGGTTGGTTAAACTAAGTGCAAGTAAGGCAAAAAGCAAGAAAGTAAATTTAAGGTTGTAAACAGTGTTAAGAAACTACTAGGATGTGATTGGCTTTCACCACCACTACACATGGATCAAAACATGCAACATAAAAAACTTAACCTGCAGTAAGGGTCTAACCAGTTAGTATCTTTGTAGATTTAGCTTCCTTTCAGAGAACTAACTATGAGAAGTGTGGAAATGTTACAATGCCAGCCATCCCCAAATGAATGGTCACCTTCTTTGCAACATTCCCTTCGCAAAGTGTGTTCCTCGACTTATCAAGGTTGTACTTTCGTATGTCAACTGATTCCATTTCATAGTATGAAAGTACGACGATGGAAGTGAGTTTACTCCACTTCTTGAAAGACACTCCTAGATATCGAAAAAAATGCATGGTGACTGCATGCATCAAGAACCAACATTCAATCGAGGTTCGAATCTAATAGTACAAATGTAGACAATTCATACTAAAAGATAAAAGGTAACACAAGTTGGTGATCAAGCAACAAGCATTCATCAAACGATTGATGTTGAACTGAAAAGAAAGTATATCTCTATTGCAAACTTATGGATTACATTGCATGAAATGAAAATATGGGTAGTGGGGCTACTCCCCGCACCCTAGTGTATAAGACTACTCGCTCATAGCAAGGACAAAGAAGGAGGCTAGAAGAGAGAGAGAGAATGTCATCTCCACAAAGGAGGGAGGAAGGTCGACCCCTTGGAGAGAGAGAACGATGATCTTCACACTTCGAAGGTTGCTTGATGATGAATCCTCCTCTTCCTACCTTCTTTGGCGATGAGAGAGAAAGCAGCTTCTGGATGGAGTGTGGATCTCACACCGGCAGCCTCAGGGCGGTGGATGAAGGATGGAATAGCTCTGGAACAGCAGAGGCAGCCTTTGGACGTCTGAAAAACTTGATGCCTTGTGAGGACCCTTTGGGTCTTATTTATAGGCTTTGAGTGAAGTCCAAACGGTTTGGGCAGTTTTGGGCCCAAATGGTCATGAAAACCGTTTGGGTTTTCAGACCGTTTGGACTCTCTCGATTTTGAAACCGTTTGGACTCTCCCGGTTTGGAAACCGTTTGAGTCATTGCGGTCTTGAAATTGTTTGCCTTTATTCAGTCTTGGGACCATGTAGCTTTATGCGGCCTTGGGACCGGTTGATCTCCATTCGGTCTTGGGACCATTTGGTGTCCATCCGGTCTTGGGACCGTTTGGTGTCATCCGGTCTTGGGACCGTTTGGTGTCATCCGGTCTTGGGACCGTTTGGTGTCATCCGGTCTTGGGACCGTTTGGTGCTTTTGTAATTTTTTTGTGCTTTTTTGTAAGAAATAAAAGGAAAAGTTATTTTAACGGTATATTTGCAATAAAGTGGAAAGTTAAAGATTTTATCTAATTTATCTAAGAAAGAGTATGGAAAACTGAGAAAAATCAATGAGATAACATCACAAAATGGGAGGTTATAAGAAGGTTGGTTATATGCCTCGAGACTAGAATAAGGAGAGAGTTCTCTCTCTGAGTGAAAGGGTTGTTTCCTTGTGACTAGAATTATGTCTCCACTCTAGAGTATGAGGGGGCAGGAAGATTATGGTGGGATGGAATATAGCCATGGGACGTTCAAATGATCCTTGGTATAGATCATCATCTGACACTTAGATAATCAAAGTGGATTTCATTGTGTGATATATGTTGTTTATGGTTTAAACTAAGAGATGGATAGATGGAGACTATGTGGAAGCCATAGTGGACACCACTCAACATGCCTTAACTCACTTGGTGTAGGGTATTTCAACAACATTCAATAGGCCAAGGAGAGATTGTGAGGTTTTTTGGTCTGAAATTTTCACCTGAGAAGATTCAATAACAATTGATGCCAAAAGACCCATCAATATTAACATGAGAAGAGGCCATACCACTTGGAACAATAAGAGAATACTAGTGAGGAGGATCTCAAGCAACATAGATTGTGGGTTGGTGAAAGAAGTAGCTTGACTTTTTCCATAATGCTTTGGTCTATTTGGGTGTGCACTCAAATAGTGACCATGTGTAGATGGAGATTGAACTGATGACCAAGAAAGATCCCAATAGGAAATTATTATAGTTTAATCACTAGTTGTCCTGGACAAACTTTGAAGGCATGGTGAAAGAGGTGTGGGATTGTATTGTGAGGGGTATCCTCTTTGTGTGATAGTGGAGAAATTAAAAAGAACTAAGGAGGATAAAAAAAATTGGTCTAAAGGGATGATCATCCATTCAAATTTCATATGTGAGGCTAGGAGGGAGTTCAAGCATGCAACCAAAGAGCCGAGGTATGCCCCTACATCCCCTATTCTGTTGCAGGAAGAGGAATATGTGGATATGTGGGTGGTTTAGTTGGAGAAAGATGAGGAACTCTAGTACTTATGATGTAGTAGACTGAATTGGATTCATAATGGGGATATGAACACCAAAGTCTATCATTTTGTGGTGAAGATGAACAAAATGAATGAACAAATACACAATCTCATTGATTCCAAAGGATCTCTTACAAATGGATAGTCCAAAATTGATGAGCTTGTTGTTGAGCATTTATCTGATGTATACAATCAAGAGGACTATGCCACTCCTTTCTCTATCTACCTAATACAAGATCCATGGAGGATATGGATAAAATTGGCCACTAATGAGTATTGAAAAGGGTGGATTGCTCTATCGGTGCCTCCATAGCACTAGGACTTGATAGCTTCATTTTAAAATATTTGCAAACCTACATCATGGAGATGGGTAGTGATCTATTCAAGGAAGTCCATAGGCTTTTGGTGGGAGGCAGAATGGTCAGAAAAGCCAACCATGCTTTCACCAAGTTAATACCAAAGAAAATTGCTATTGCCACTATGAAAAACATTAGGTTGATTGCATGCTTCTCTATGATCTATACAATCGTATCAAAATTTTTATCTGGCATACTTAAACCCATCCTCCTAAAGGTGGTCTCTAACAAAAAGTCCACCTTCATCTAAGGTAGATCTATTTTACATAATTCTTTGCTCACTGTAGAATTCTCAGGGGACTTCAATGTGAAGAACATGTCTAGGAAAGTGTGTGTTCAATTGAATATCTTGAAGTTGAACAATCATGTAATATGGTGTGCTTAGTGAGCTACTTTTCATGTTATGAGTTTATCATCTATGATGGGTTGAAGAATTGAAGCAATGTCTTGAAATATGTTCATTTTCATTACTGATCAATGGGATTCCCAAAGGCTTTTACAGGGTGTCTAATGGAATAAGGCAAGAGGATCCTCTATCCCTCCCCTAGGTTCACCTTGATGATGATCCTTACGAATTTGATAGATATAGAAGAAAGAAGGTTTATGTGGATCCTTTCAAAGTAAAGGGTCTAAGGTGAGAACACACATGTTTTTTTTGCTATGACATATTTTTTTTTATCCCCAGTCATGCCAAGAATATGAAGGGTGTCAGGAGGATCCTAAGGGACTTTGGTTATCTCAATAACCTATACATCAGTGACATTAAATCACAAGTGTGATTTTTTGAATCCTACAACACCAGAAGGGGAAGAATGAAGCAGTTTCACTAATTGGTAAGTTGCCAAAGGATACAAATTCATGGAACATGTTGATAATGTGTGGTCTATGGTTGAAATGTGAAATGGTATCTATCTATGAATGGTAGGTAGAGTGGTGCTAATCTGATCACTTATGAACAACAAGATCTAGTTTTGGTGTAGACAAGCAGAATTACACATGATCTTGGAGAAATTCAAAGTCATGTATTTTGGGTTTCTATGGTGAGGTGGAGGCCATGTGAAGATCTAGGACACTGTGGCACAACCATTTCATGGAGGTGGGATGGTTTTGTCTGATCCCTACGACCTTGTGTGGAGTGCTCCTACTAGGAGAGTGGATTGTTTCCTAACTAAATATGAATATCTATGGACCTAATAGATGAGGTAGTGATATGGGAATCAATTGGATAAGTTAGATCATAGGGTGGCTTCTTTTAGAGCGTCGATAACTATGGTGAGGATCTGGTTGGATTTGTAAGGGTTCACCAAGAGGTTGATGTCAAGTGGCTAGTTCATCAGGATTGTAAACCTTGGGTAATTAACCAAAACATTTTGCAAGTCCTTTAGGACCCAATTCTAGGGAAGATTCACTATCCAAAGTAGAGCTTATGCTCCCACAGAGAGATGATGTGAAGAATACCTACAAGGGACGAATTGATCAAATGGGGTTTCATCATTGACCCTACATGCCTCCTATGTAAAAAAGCACATGAGACACATCTTTACTTGTTCTTTGAGTGTGATTCTCAATATACCTATGGAAGAGAATGTCATTAAATTTTGGAATGGGGACCAAAAGATGAGAAATATGGGGTGTAAAGAAGTGAAAACACCTCCTTACTAAAAATTTGAACAATAGAACCTCCAATCCAAACACACTAAAAAGGTGTGATGGAGTGGGTGTAAAATTTTCAAATCTTTATATAATGGTAATCAAAAGACCAATGTATAGCAGCGGAAGAAAATATTTGACTATTCAATTATAAAATAGAGGGTTACAAACTTAAACTTACATCACAAGGATCCATGTAGAGGGAATCTAAACCACCTCAAGATTGTCTCCAAGCTTTATCAACTCAAGCTAAGTCTAGGTCAACACGTCTTGCCATCCATGTCCTCCACCTAGGGTTGGAAGCATACCCCAGCAAAAGAGAAACAAAAGGAAACATCAGTAAAGGTTGGTATGTGCATACTAAAAAGCAACTTGAGCAATATAAGGATATAGGGACATCAAAATATACAAGGCTTCCCATGAAAGAAATAAGTATCACCCAAACGGGTATCAAGTGAAAGATCACAACAAAAAGGGATACTTGCCATAAAACAACATATAAAAGGATTGTGCCATAAATAAATCCACTACCATGGTGGTAAACAAAGCACAAGTAGGGCACACACCCCACAATCAATATCCTGCATGCATGTGAGATAAGCATAGCCCTAGAACAATATAAATAACAATGGCGGTCAAGAATCACACATCTTGAACCTGGTGAGACATGGGCCAAGAATCACACATCTTGCCCTAACATGGGGAATCACACATCCACCATCAAATTCATATAGTATGGGCAGGAATCACACATCCTGCCCGGGATTGGGGAATCACACATCCACCATCCCAAAGATATCATAATGTTTCCATGTTGCATAATGAGACAAAACCAATGAAATTATACTACTCTAGTGCTACTGAATCACATAGCATGTTAAATGTAGAGGCAAGTAGAAAAAGTATAGTCAGAATAAACAATGTTTCCATCACACAATGGACAACACAAACATATAACATCCACATCATAGTGGGCATATAATATCAAAAGTCCAACTTGCACCAAGGCAACAAGACAAGATTCCAAGAGAATATATGTGATCACAAGATCAATAACAAAATAAGATACTTCACATGAAGCATGATTTCAAAAGAAAAGAGCAATGTGTATAGGCTATTGTCCATAGGACCAAAAGTAAGACAAAAATAGGCTAATTGCTCAACAAGAATAATCACAGATGCAAACATACATAAGAGACAAGGATTGCTCAATATATAAATAATAGGAGATGCAATCATACCTCAACTTCATAGTCAAACGATCCAAAGTCACATCTAGGTCCAAGCCTAGGCCTCCAAAGAACCTATTAAGCATATATGTGGAATTAGGGTTAGGTTTCCATTATTATACAAAACCCTAAAAACACCTTTTTATTAATATATGAATTAGGTTTCCAAAACGATTCCATATTTTAGATTATATTTTCTTGAGCTCAAAACATATTTTATTATATTTTTCTGATTTATAAATTATTAGTTATGAATTTTAGAAGTTAATTCATTATTAATTAGATCCATTGAAAACACCTATTATTAAACATTAGATTTAGTTATCAAAACATGTACCATTAGTTAGATCTTATTTTTATGAATCCAACGAATATTTTTCCATAATTTTATGATGATCCAATAATTAGTTATTAATTTTACAAAACTGACCAATCATAAATCAGAGAAAAGCCATGTCATCAAAACTGCAAAGAGAGGAAGGGAGAGAGAGGGAGTGGGTCGTGGCTCTGAGTTGGCCCAATCATAGCTGGCCAACTCGGTCGGCCCCTCATCCAACTCATCCGAACAAGGCGCAAGGATAGAAGAAGCAAAACCACGAAATTACTATTTTGTCCCTAAGAAGAAAAGCAAAAACGAGGTAAAAGCAAAGGGCAAAATAGAATGTCAACCACAACGATTGTTGTACCAGCTACCATCCCCTGCATGGCTGGAGCACGGCTAGTAGGGGGTGCCATCACGCAATACAAGCACAACCAGCCTCACCTGAAGGTCACCGGAGCTTCGAGAACTCAAGCCGAAACCAACGATCCTCAGATCGCAACCTGAGGCGCCCTGAGTTACAGAGTCGACAACCTGCTCGTCACACGGCGGCACTACAAGATCAGGATGGCCACAGGCTCAAAACCACAGCTGAAAAGGACAAACGACAGCGCACAACTAACATGGAGACAACCAAGATAAACAAAACGAGCCTTGTGGCCAAAAGATGCGGCAGCGGTACAGAGAAAAACTCACAGCTCAGAGGTGCACCAGATGCTCTACACGACTCGCCAAGCTAGGCCACAACGTAAGCAAAGAAGGATGGAAAAGGGTAAAGGGAGTTACCAGGAGCGTGTATGATCGAGGAATCAAGTTCCAACGCTGCCAATACTCCACAAAAGCCAACTGATGACCGGAGAAGGAAACGAGGAAGTCGGGTGCAAAGATAGAGCTTTTAGGCAAATTGATAGTAGAGGAGGATTGTAGGGAGACCGAGAAAGGATCCAAGGTACCCGCGAGAGAACAAGACGCAGAGGATCAGCATCAGAGAAAAACTGTGGAGAACACAAATTTAGGCATTTCCTATATATAGGGATTTAGGGAAAGAACAAGGGATGAATCAGCTCAGAAAAGAAAAAGGAAACCAACCCCGAAAGAATTTCGGGAAACCGATGTCTGTGGACGGAGAACGGTGGTAGAGAAAATCATGTTTACTGTACGCAGAAACAGGGAGTCCGATCCAAGGTAGGAGATAATCTCGCTACCCTTGGATTCAAATCCGACGGTTACAGATGAGTCCGAATAAAAGGAAACCAGTGTGACAAAATCGATTTTATTTAATAAAGTGATGTTGCAATATTATTCCTTTTCTCTTTCCTCTGTTGAGGGTGCAAACGAACCCCAAATTAGGTAAAATTTTGCACAAAGTCTAATTAAAGCATGTAGATTCTGAATATAAAATTAGATTTGCCTTTTAAGAACATTTAATATGTCAAATCATTCAATTAATATACTCTCTTTCCTCCTTCATTAATGGCTTTAGGGTTATCCAAATTTTATGAAACTTAACCCATAAGTCACATTTAATGTGTTGGACACGAATTCGCCATCAATTTTACATATTGGAGTTTTTTGTGTATTTAATTAATATTTGAAGGTTCTACATATTTCTCTCTCCTGATTTTACCTTTTAAGCAACCTTTCTCCAAATTGGATGAAAATTCACACAAAGGCTATATTTATTATATAGATCACGAATATAACTTTATTTTCCTATTTTGAAGTCATTTATTATATTTATTTATTATTACACCTTTTAGGTAATTTCTCTCTCCTAAATTACCATATTATTTCAAGGTTGTCCAAATTAAATGAAATTTGACATGTAAGCTTATTTTAATGTGTAGATTACGAATTTGAAGTCTATTCTTTATTTTGAGGCTTTATTACATGGATTATGCCATTAGGCCCATTAGAGGCCCATTAACAACATTATGCATCCAATTAAGTTATTAATCATCTTATTATCACCAAATGAATTATAATACATATTAGATTACATTATTCATGCATTAGATTATTAGGATCACTTCTAACCTCAAACTTGTTTGGCTAAGTCCAAAAGGTTAAACTTTTAGGGTAGGGTTCGTATTCTGGTATGTTACAACACTCCACCCCTTAAAAAAGATTTCGTCCTCGAAATCTAAAGATCCAAACATCAACTATCAACTATTCTCCACCCCTTAAAGGGTTCAACTTAACAAGTCAAACTAAACAACTTTTTAGAGCTACCCACATCTCTTAGTTGTGAAAGTTCTAGATACTTTTATTATTTATGTATCCAACTATAGTCATGCCATCTAGGGTTGAGATTTTAGGTCCTTGTGTCTCTAACCTATCAACCCTACATGAACATCCAAAAAGTCATAGGGTAGGTCAACTACACCATTATAAAAACTCCTAGGTACAAAACTAGGGTTAGATTCTACTCAACTAGAGCTCTCTTGATTGTGACTTAGTTCAAGAAAACATCGATAAAATCCAGAAAATTTTTGTACATATAGTAATATATTTGAAAATACTTTCTTGGCGATGAAAATCTTTTTGAGATGAAACAAAATGTGGATCCAAAATCAATTGCGAAAACCAAGTCACAATATTTCCATATTTAGATCTCCTAACATATTCTCATCCTCAAAGCCAACCTTATTGCATACAAAGATCATCATTGATAAATTCTAAGGTCAACATCTCACTTATAGCTATCTAAAAAAAAAGTCAAGGGTTCATATGGGGAGATAAAATTGAAATAGTCAATTCCGACTACCATGGGCTCTGATACCATGCTGTAAAGAAGTGAAAACACCTCCTTACTAAAAATTTGAACAATAGAACCTCCAATCCAAACACACTAAAAAGGTGTGATGGAGTGGGTGTAAAATTTTCAAATCTTTATATAATGGTAATCAAAAGACCAATGTATAGCAGCGGAAGAAAATATTTGACTATTCAATTATAAAACAAAGGGTTACAAACTTAAACTTACATCACAAGGATCCATGTAGAGGGAATCTAAACCACCTCAAGATTGTCTCCAAGCTTTATCAACTCAAGCTAAGTCTAGGTCAACACGTCTTGCCATCCATGTCCTCCACCTAGGGTTGGAAGCATACCCCAGCAAAAGAGAAACAAAAGGAAACATCAGCAAAGGCTGGTATGTGCATACTAACAAGCAACTTGAGCAATATAAGGATATAGGGACATCAAAATATACAAGGCTTCCCATGAAAGAAATAAGTATCACCCAAACGGGTATCAAGTGAAAGATCACAACAAAAAGGGATACTTGCCATAAAACAACATATAAAAGGATTGTGCCATAAATAAATCCACTACCATGGTGGTAAACAAAGCACAAGTAGGGAACACACCTTACAATCAATATCCTGCATGCATGTGAGATAAGCATAGCCCTAGAACAATATATATAACTATGGCGGTCAAGAATCACACATCTTGAACCTGGTGAGACATGGGCCAAGAATCACACATCTTGCCCTAACATGGGGAATCACACATCCACCATCAAATTCATATAGTATGGGCCAGGAATCACACATCCTGCCCAGGATTGGGGAATCACACATCCACCATCCCAAAGATATCACAATGTTGCCATGTTGCATAATGAGACAAAACCAATGAAATTATACTACTCTAGTGCTACTGAATCACATAGCATGTTAAATGTAGAGGCAAGTAGAAAAAGTATAGTCAGAATAAACAATGTTGCCATCACACAATGGACAACACAAACATATAACATCCACATCATAGTGGGCATATAATATCAAAAGTCCAACTTGCACCAAGGCAACAAGACAAGATTCCAAGAGAATATATGTGATCACAAGATCAATAACAAAATAAGATACTTCACATGAAGCATGATTTCAAAAGAAAAGAGCAATGTGTATAGGCTATTGTCCATAGGACCAAAAGTAAGACAAAAATAGGCTAATTGCTCAACAAGAATAATCGGAGATGCAAACATACATAAGAGACAAGGATTGCTCAATATAGAAATAATAGGAGATGCAATCATACCTCAACTTCAGAGTCAAACGATCCAAAGTCACATCTAGGTCCAAGCCTAGGCCTCCAAAGAACCTATTAAGCATATATGTGGAATTAGGGTTAGGTTTCCATTATTATACAAAACCCTAAAAACACCTTTTTATTAATATATGAATTAGGTTTCCAAAATGATTCCATATTTTAGATTATATTTTCCTGAGCTCAAAACATATTTTATTATATTTTTCTGATTTATAAATTATTAGTTATGAATTTTAGAAGTTAATTCATTATTAATTAGATCCATTGAAAACACCTATTATTAAACATTAGATTTAGTTATCAAAACATGTACCATTAGTTAGATCTTATTTTTCTGAATCCAACGAATATTTTTCCATAATTTTATGATGATCCAATAATTAGTTATTAATTTTACAAAACTGACCAATCATAAATCAGAGAAAAGCCATGCCATCAAAACTGCAAAAAGAGGAAGGGAGAGAGAGGGAGTGGGCCGTGGCTATGATTTGGCCCAATCATAGCTGGCCAACTCGGTCGGCCCCTCATCCAACTCAGCCGAACAAGGCGCAAGGATAGAAGAAGCAAAACCACAAAATTACTATTTTGTCCCTAAGAAGAAAAGCAAAAACGAGGTAAAAGCAAAGGGCAAAATAGGGTGTCAACCACAACGATTGTTGTACCAGCTACCATCCCCGGCATGGCTGGAGCACAACCAGCAGGGGGTGCCATCACACGATACAAGCACAGCCAGCCTCGCCTGAAGGTCACCGGAGCTTCGAGAACTCAAGCCGAAACCAACGATCCTCAGATCGCAACCTGAGGCGCCCTGAGTTACAGAGTCGACAACCTGCTCGTCACACGGTGGCACTGCAAGATCAGGACGGCCACAGGCTCAAAACCATGGCTGAAAAGGACAAACAGCGGCGCACAACTAACATGGAGACAACCAAGAAAAACAAAATGAGCCTTGTGGCCAAAAGATGCGGCAGCGGTACAGAGAAAAACTCACAGCTCAGAGGTGCACCAGATGCTCTACACGACTCGCCAAGCTAGGCCAGAACGTAAGCAAAGAAGGATGGAAAAGGGTAAAGGGAGTTACCAGGAGCGTGTATGATCGAGGAATCGAGTTCCAACGCCGCCAATACTCCACAAAAGCGAACTGATGACCAGAGAAGGAAACGAGGAAGTCGGGTGCAAAGACAAAGCTTTTAGGCAAATTGATGGTAGAGGAGGATTGTAGGGAGACCGAGAAAGGATCCAGGGTACCCGCGAGAGAACAAGACGCAGAGGATCAGCATCAGAGAAAAACTGTGGAGAACACAAATTTAGGCGTTTCCTATATATAGGGATTTAGGGAAAGAACAAGGGATGAATCAGCTCAGAAAAGAAAAAGGAAACCAACCCCGAAAGAATTTCGGGAAACCGATGTCTGTGGACGGAGAACGGTGGAAGAGAAAATCATGTTTACTGTACGTAGAAATAGGGAGTCCGATCCAAGGTAGGAGATAATCTCGCTACCCTTGGATTCAAATCCGACGGTTACAGATGAGTCCGAATAAAAGGAAACCAGTGTGACAAAATCGATTTTATTTAATAAAGTGATGTTGCAATATTATTCCTTTTCTCTTTCCTCTGTTGAGGGTGCAAACGAACCCCAAATTAGGTAAAATTTTGCACAAAGTCTAATTAAAGCATGTAGATTCTGAATATAAAATTAGATTTTCCTTTTAAGAACACTTAATATGTCAAATCATTCAATTAATATATTCTCTTTCCTCCTTCATTAATGGCTTTAGGGTTATCCAAATTTTATGAAACTTAACCCATAAGTCGCATTTAATGTGTTGGACACGAATTTGCCATCAATTTTACATATTGGAGTTGTTTGTGTATTTAATTAATATTTGAAGGTTCTACATATTTCTCTCTCCTGATTTTACCTTTTAAGCAACCTTTCTCCAAATTGGATGAAAATTCACCCAAAGGCTATATTTATTATATAGATCACGAATATAACTTTATTTTCCTCTTTTGAAGTCATTTATTATATTTATTTATTATTACACCTTTTAGGTAATTTCTCTCTCCTAAATTACCATATTATTTCAAGGTTGTCCAAATTAAATGAAATTTGACATGTAAGCTTATTTTAATGTGTAGATTACGAATTTGAAGTCTATTCTTTATTTTGAGGCTTTATTACATGGATTATGCCATTAGGCCCATTAGAGGCCCATTAACAACATTATGCATCCAATTAAGTTATTAATCATCTTATTATCACCAAATGAATTATAATACATATTAGATTACATTATTCATGCATTAGATTATTAGGATCACTTCTAACCTCAAACTTGTTTGGCTAAGTCCAAAAGGTTAAACTTCTAGGTAAGGGTCCGTATTCTGGTATGTTACATGGGGGGTTTACTGGTTACCTCCCTTATCTACCTCATTTGGAGTGAGAGAAATGACAAACTTCATGGAAAATGGTTTATGACACCCTTAGCTCTTTTTATGTAATTAGTAGTAGTTTGATTTGGTTTTTGAAAGCCATCTAGGTGGAACTCAAAGGTGTGGAACCTTTAGTACTTCGGATGTGGAGTCTTGAATAGACCACTTGTACAATATAGGGTTTTTTTGTAGCTTCCCCAAGCCTTTTTTGAGATAGTAATATTTTACCCTATAAAAATATATGAACATTTTTATTTACTTCTTAATCTTACAAAATATGAGATAAATTCCCTCTTCTATCATAACAGGGGATTTTAGACCAAGGTTTGTCTTATGCATGCATGAAGTAGGAAAAAATACATTAAAAGTTACATCACTTGCCTATAACTGAGAGAAATTGTCCAAATAGAAAGAACACCATTGGATCACCCCTTAGACACATCCAAGACAGCCCTTGAAGCTCCAATATGCTTCCTTTGAGCATGACCTAGGCAAACCTAGGGCTACAGAGGTAGACAAGGAGGTTCTTTATCTAGACGAGCAAGTTCCCACCATGGAGTTTGATGGATTTTGAGCAAAGGACGAAGATGAGGTGAGGAACAACAAGTAATGAGACATTAATATTACATGTTTTTTTATTAGAAATGGAGTTTCCAAGCTTAGAAAATCCTTAGAGAATCTTGATAAATAACACACATCAACATGAAACCTTCCATCTCTGGTCATATTCCTCCTCAGACCTTCTCATCAACCATTATTGCCTCCTCTACATTTTTTGTGTAGTACTTGGGTGTAAAATGGGCCTCTATGTTGGTAGGATGGATCTTTTTATAAACTAGAATGGATGTAAAATTTTATTGAATTTCCTTAAATCAACACATGATTTCCATTGGTCAAAGTATTATTTTCATTGATTGTAAAATAAAACTTTTATTAGCTGATGAAAATAAAAAAACCCAAAACTTTCACAGTTGACAAAAATTGAAGGAAACAAAAATTTTCATTGTTTGATGACTACCACTAAATCTAGAAGATATTGTCGATGACGACAACCCATGAAAACTAGAATGTTCATTGGTCGATGACAATCAATGAAAACTAGAACTTGTGTTGGTTGATGACAACCAATTGAAACCATCACTTTCACCGGTTTATGACAATCATTGAAAATCAAAATTGCATTTGTTGAAAATAGCCAAAAAAACTAGAAATTATTGCTTTTGGAATGACCAATGGAAGCTAGAACTTTCATCAGTTGACCAAAAACTAATAAAACCAAAACATTCATCGCTTAAAACAACCAACAAAACATTTACCTATCGAATATCAATTCAAGAAGTATTATGATGGAAAACATGTACCAAAATATTCATGCAATAAATTTGCAATTATTCCCACCCAAATGGGAAAATTGCATCTAATTACCAAATGCACATAAAATTGTATAATAGACAAATGAGGTGTAAATTGTATCAAATTTGTTATGGAATTTTATCAACTAGTTTAAAAACATAATAATACTTCATTATGGAACTAGGAACCCAATTAATATAATATAGTATGTATAAGAATTAACCCAAGTTAGGGGTCTCACCTGAGTTTATGCATCTTGAATTAATCCACAAGCAAAACATGTTGTTTGTTACTTGTCACTGATGACACAAATGTGAGGTTTGAATATTGAGCTAAATTATTTAGTAATAATTTTATATGAATGGCTATTCAATCTTATTGATAGAAGCTCTAGATGCACATGCAGTTTCCTACGTTTCTATGGGAAATTTTAGTCTGATAATGTCATGTGCTCAATAATTAAAAAAAGTTCATGAATGATAATTACCAAATGTACCAATAAGTATAGTAAAATGTCAAACTTAAACTATCACGTCTAGGAGATTAATCAACACCAACCCCATCAATCAAATTGTTAATCTCATCCGCAGGTGAATGTTTTCTAACTTTTCTTAAAATTATAATTTTCACACGAGTGAAAATATCAGAGTTGGATCTATTGTGGTTTAAAATTTATTCCTAAATGTGAGCAATGATGATTTGTCTATTATCAATCATCTGGCCTATGATCATAATACCAAGTGTAATCGAGCCTCTCTTCCGACCATTGCATATTTTATGGATGAATTTTGTGTTTTTACTAGCTTCTTGAATGTAATGGTGTGATGAACTAAAACTTAGAATCTTACCCTATTCCATGACCAGAAAGATTGTAAGATTGGTTTCCTAGGTTTGACCAATCAAAGATAAAATTAAGTAACTTCACACATTAACAGTATAACATAAATATGTGCAATATATTACATGAATTTCCTCTGATAATTAATACTCATATAATTGCTAAATAAAATTGTATAATATGCTGTGGAGTAAAAATTGGTAATTCCATTTCCAGTAATATTTATAATGTTCCATTATAAAAATAAATATGAAATTAATGGATTAAATATGTAAAATTTGGAATTTCACGCATAATAATATATATATTTTTGGTGAAATTGTGAAATTAAAGGGAACCTAATTTAATATTTGTCAAAAACATGTGTAGATAGTTTTCCTAAACCATATTGGTGATATAAATCACAAAAGTTAACCTTAAAAAATATAGTGGTAAAAGTGTGTTCTTTGGATCCCAATTAGCTTGGGTGTCTAGTTTTACATTATTTGAAAAATAATGGATATCCTAATTTTATCTAGAGTAGAACATATGGGTTTTGATTCAAAATATTAAATAATATGTTTAATGACTTCAAAATTAGAAATAAATTCTAAATTTGAATTTTATAGACCAAAATTAGTATATATGTAAACTTCCACATTAATTGGACAATCTTATTCATCCTAGTTTTATTTAGGAGACAGAATATAACTTAAAGTCCAAAATATTAAATAAAATAGTAAACATTCCCCAAATGGAAAATTAATGATAAAATCACTCTCCTCACGTTTTAGTTTTCTTGTAGATCCAGTTTCACATATTTTGAGTGTTCCCATATGCCTAAAATTCTTTAAGATTTGGACATACAATGTGTCTCATGAGTTTTATCAAGAGTTATTTTCTTACCCTTTGGGACATGTCCACTTTATATAGGATAATCATGGACTAGTAAAAACCTAATTACAATCCCTTTCCTAATTTGAAATACCAGAAATAGTACAATGCTGAAAAACTTGGACATAATTGAGATCGACCAATCTGCTTTGTTTCTCAATACTTGATCACCCAATCTCAAAAGAAGATTGTCTAATCATGAGAGTTCATATCTAGACCTTAATTATGAAACTTTCCCTTTTCAAATAAGGTTTCTAAATATTATAATCTGATCACCAGTTCTCAAAAGTGCACTAAAAAACTTAGTCAATCAATTGACAATCAATTTCTCTATTGACCCAATGATCTGACTGGCTGATAAGACATTTTAATCGGCTAATAAGACATTCTGATTGCCTGATCAATGGGTTAATCATAATGTTTATGATTTAGAACCATTATAATCATATGTTTGATTGTGAACTTCAATTCCCTTATGCATAGGACCTAGTGGGTTTCCAATTATGTTGGTCGGTCTGTTTAGAACTGTACAAGAAAGATTGGTGTCTAGCCACACATCATTACCACCAAAGTAATAGGAATGACTTTAAAATAACTACACCATATAAAGTTATCAATGTTCCCATGACCGTATATTCCCGTTGTCACATATATCTAGATTGAACTTGACGCATGGAATGTCATCCTCTTAACATTCAATCTATGTTCCTTGAACTAGAGTAGAATATTCGAGGTAATTTGATCCCAATATCATATATTGACATAGATGAGCATAGCCATGGATTTCATATTCTCTATTATCAATTTTTTGAGGATAACATTCTAAAGGATAGACAAATTCCATCTAGACAAATCACAACATGCCCCATGTTAGTGTACCCAATCACCTTTTTGGTGACTTGTATTTTAGAGCACGTTGGGCTAGTGTCAAACTACATAGATTAACATGTGTTAATTCATGTCTTCATGTCTCACGATCATAGTCACCGCTATCACATTATGATGTCTCTGACTTGCACTAGAGACAATCACTCATTAACCTAAGTTCATAGATCTAACATGATTATCATGTTTCTGATGTAAAAGTGCTTCACTTAGATGATCACCAATGTTGTGTTCAGTTGGTACTCTACAAAGCTTTATATCTACTTATTGTACAATCTCACATACGAGATGATAGATCATGTGTATGTGCTTAGAACTATGATGAAATCTTGGTTCCTTCGCTTGGGAAAGAGCTCCATTGTTGTCACATTAAATCTCTACTATGTCTTCAGTGGTTAGAACCACCCCAAGTTTAGTAATGAACTTCTTGATCCATATTGTCTCCTTTGCTGCACTAGAGGTAGAAATATACTCGGTCTTTATTACAAAATCAGCCACAACCTCCCTCTTGGAACTTTTCCAACTTATAGATCCACCTTTTAGGCAAAACACAAATCTATATTGGGATCTATAAAATCCATTTTCATTTGAAAGCTTGCATTAGTGTAACCTCTTACAACTAACTCTTCCTCACCACCATAAATTAGGAATTGGTCCTTATTTTTTCTTATGTACTTAAGGATTTTCTACACAACTATGCATTGACCGTCACCCGGATCTGACTGGTACCTGCTCCTCATGCTCAAAGCATATGCACATCTGTGTGTGTACATATCATTGTATACATGATAGAGCCAATTGTCGAGGCATATGGAATCTTACGCATGTATTCCCACTCTTCCTAAGAGATTGGACATTGAGTTCTAGTAAAACATATTTCATGGGAAATGGTAAAGTTTTCTATCTTAGAGTTGTGCATGCTAAACCTCTTTAGCACTTTGTTAATGTATGTACTTTGTCTTGGACCAAGAAGTCTTCTAGATATATATCAATAGATATTGATTCCTAGAATATAGGATGTTTGCCTAAGTCCTTCATGGAGAAGGTATTTTGCAACAATGTTTATAGTAGGTATGTCATTTCCCAACAACAATATGTCATCTACATACAATATGAGAAATACAATCATGCTCCCACTAATCTACTTGTAAACACAAGGTTCATCTTCATTTTGGATAAATTCAAAATGTTTGATTGTCTCACCAAAATGAAGGTTCCAAATCCTAGATGCTTTCTTCAAACCCTATATTTACCTTTATATCTTATAGACTTTAGTGTCGTTGTTGGAGAGATAAAACGTTCAGGCAGTGACATCCTCTAGAAGATTCCCAATAAGGAAAGCAATTTTATTGATCATTTGTGAAATGTCACAATCATGATAAGAATTAATGGAAAGCATGCTCCTAACATATTTAACCATGACAACTGGTGAGAAAATTTCTTCATGGTCAACAACTTGAACTTGTTTCAAAACATTTTGCAACCAATATACCATTTTAGCACTACTACAGAAACACCATTCAGTGTCGCTTTTCTGGGCATCAGTTCTTTAGGAAAACCGACGCCTACACTATTAGACGTCGGTTATTTAGGCAAACCGACGTCTATATTCGAAGACCAGCCAGACACGGGTACCGCTTTGAATACATCGTCGGTTGTTTATAACAAACTGACGCCTAAAGTTGCCCGCAAAATCCAATTTTCGAGCAAAAAAAATAGTGTCACTTTCAGCTTCGGTTATGTAGATAGAAACTGACGCCTATGCGCGATGAAAATTTGCGCAAAAAGTGTCACTTTCAGCGTCGGCTAACCTTTTATAACCGACGCTGAAAGTGGTTCCCGCCAAACAATTTCGTGAAAATATCGTCCAATTGGACGTCGGTTGGTTCAAACAACCGACACTAAAGAGGTTTAGGCGTCGGTTGTTTGAAACAACCGACACTATTTGCGAACTTAATATCCCACGATCACCCGACTCTTCCCCTTTCTTCTGTTTCATTGCGAGCCGATTTCCCTTTTCTTCTTTGCTATCGCCCAACCACGCCGCCGATTTCTCCTCCACAAAAGCTCCTTCTTCCTCCACGACAGCGCCGCCGCGCCGCCGCCGCACCCCCTTCTCTGCCGCCACTGCTGCTGCCTTCTTCCCCTTCTCCGTGCCCCCTTCTCCGCCGCGCCCCCTTCTCCGCAGCCACTGCTGCTCCTTGGTCTGCCTTCCCTGCCACCTAGAGCTCACCGCCGCGCCGCCTTCCTCCTTGCCGCCGCCCGCCGACGCCGCTGCTCCTTGCCGCCGACGCCGCTGCTCCTTGGTCTGTCTGTCCTACCGCCTGGAGCTCGCCGGCCACCGCTACACCTGCCTGCCCTGCCGCCTGGAGCTCACCGGTCACCGCCACCACTCCTGGGAGGTCAGTTGTTGTTGCTTGCCTAATATTGCATCTAAATCTAGGTTTCACCACTTCTTTCACTGAGAATTGAGAAGAATGGCCTACCACGGCCGTGCTGGGCAGCACGACCGTTCTGGACAGCACGGCTGTGGTAGGCCAACACAGCCACGACCGTGGTAGGCCAACACAGCCACGACCGTGTTTGATTTGATTTAAACCCTAATTTGATTTAAATCCATTCTAGCATCCTAATTTGATTTGATTAAACCCTAACATTGATGAAACCCTAACATCAATTGTGATGAAACCCTAACATGTACATATCTATTATTGTGTTTGTTGGCCTAGAAACCCATCTAAGATTGACTCATTAGGAGTAAATCTTGGATAGTCCCCGGTTTGGGTCTGTTCTTGAACACCTAATCTCACTTAGGATGTAAGTGTATAATGTGTATTGGGTTTTTGAGAAAATTTCGGTAGCATTTCCCCGTTTGTTCTCTAAGTACATATGTACTTAGAGAACAGTGGGGAAATGCTGCCGAAATTTTCTTGAAAACCCAATACACATTATACACTTACTAGTGAGATTAGGTGTTCAAGGATGGGATAGGTGGTACACATTTATTATATATAAGAATGACATCACATGTGTTTGTTGGCCTAGAAAGTGAACAATCATTGTTCTTTATATTACTTGTACATTGGTATAAATTAGAATGAACAATCACTAAATTATATACTGTTTGTATGAAGTCCGGCTTCATTGTATATATCTATTATTGTGTTTGTTGGCCTAGAAACCCGTCCAAGATTGACTCATTAGGAGTAAATCTTGGATATTCCCCGGTTTGGGACTGTTCTTGAACACCTAATCTCACTTAGGATGTAAGTGTATAATGTGTATTGGGTTTTCGAAAAAATTTCGGTAGCATTTCCTCGTTTGTTCTCTAAGTACATATGTACATAGAGAACAGCGGGGAAATGCTGCCGAAATTTTCTTGAAAACCCAATACACATTATACACTTACTAGTGAGATTAGGTGTTCAAGGATGGGATAGGTGGTACACATTTATTATATATAAGAATGACATCAAATGTGTTTGTTGGCCTAGAAACCCGTCCAAGATTGACTCATTAGGAGTAAATTTTGGATAGTCCCCGGTTTGGGACTGTTCTTGAACACCTAATCTCACTTAGGATGTAAGTGTATAATGTGTATTGGGTTTTTGAGAAAATTTCAGTAGCATTTCCCCGTTTGTTCTCTAAGTACATATGTACTTAGAGAACGGCGGGGAAATGCTGCCGAAATTTTCTTGAAAACCCAATACACATTATACACTTACTAGTGAGATTAGGTGTTCAAGGATGGGATAGGTGGTACACATTTATTATATATAAGAATGACATCACATTATACACTTAGGATGTAAGTGTATACCCTAATATTTTCCTAATATATACTTGTTTCCTAATATATACTTGTTTTCTCTGATCATAGAATGGATAGATCATAGATGTCCATTCGTAATCGTTGCACCCTAGAGTTTATATTTGGTCTTGATCAGTTTATTAGATTTGTCGAGGAACATAGGAAAAAACCTACAGATAGGTTCTACTGTCCATGTAGGCATTGCGGTAACAACTTGAAAGTCAACACTGGTGAGGAAATCAAAAGTCATGTCATGTGCAACGGGATTGTACAAGGGAGTATTATTGAAGGTTATGTGGCGAGAGAGGTTATGGATTTTTGCAATGACTTTCTCAGTGGTAATGACACTCCTGATAATGACAAGAATATTGAGGAGGGTAAAGGATTTTTGGGATCACGGGTGAAAGTAATCAGCCGTGAGCAGTTGGAACAAGCTCACTAGTATATTTTACACAATATGGATGAAGTGAGTGTTTATATCGAGGAACATACCAATTTCATAAAGAGACAACATCCTCGAGCAAGTTCAATGTGGATTGCTAGAGAGCATAATAAGACTTTTACTAAGTGGTTTGAAGATAAAGTCTTACATCAACTATCTCAAACACCAAATGATATTACAGAAACTATCAAATGCCTCGCCTTTAAACCAAAACCGAATGTTATGTCTTATGAAGGGTTTGACATTAATGGATTCACATATTACACAAAGCGCCAAGATAATAAGAGTGTCGTCCAAAATAGTGGGGTCACTCTTCAAGCGTCGACTATGTACTTTGCAAGTGCAAAGGATAAGAGTCCACGTGAAGCTAAAATGTCATATTACGGTGTCATTGAAGACATTTGGGAGTTTGACTACATAGATTTCAAAATTCTGCTCTTTAAATGTAATTGGGTTGATAACACCAAAGGCGTTATAGTGGATGAATTAGGTTTCACTATGGTGAACTTTGTAAAGATTGGCGAGAAGGGTGAACCATTCATATTGGCATCACAGGCGAAACAAATATTCTATATCGATGATCCTGCGAATGATAAATGATCGGTTGTTCTTCATGGTAAAAGACAGTTCATTGAAGATACTATAGATGAAGAAGAGTACTATGATAAGTATGATGACTCTAGTCCATTCTCAGTTGGGTTGCCAACTCCACAAAATATTGAAGCTAATGATGACTTATATGTGCACGAAGATCACAATGAAGGATTGTTAATTGATAAAAGATCACAATTTTAGAGACATGTATGATTATACAAATGCTAAATGTTTGCCTTTTTCTAGTTAATACAAATGCTAAATGTTTGCCTTTTTCTAGTTAATACAAATGCTAAATGTTTGCCTTTTTCTAGTTAATACAAATGCTAAATGTTTGCCTTTTTAATGACATTTTCAGATGGCTGACCATGATGAGCATGATGTCCATGATGAGCATGAAGTCCATGATGATCATGTTGTCCATGACGAGCATGGCGAGGATACCAATGTAAGTTCTAAAAACATATCCTCTATTTCTATAAAATTCATTATCTTATAGTTATGTCATATATCCTATATTTCTATATTGGGCTAATTCAGTGTGTTTATTTTTGTCAAATTTTAGGTTGATGATGCACATGTACCCACTGAAGCACTGGAGCAACTTGATGCGTAGAACCAAACACTTAACAAGAAAAGGGGCATCACTATGTTGAAGAAGTTAATAGCGCTAAGTGGCAGTGGATCCAAATTGGTTGTGGAGTTTGATAATGGACGAAATGCAATTGGAGTGAACCGCAATAATTTTGTAAACTATCTTGGGTGTACCACTCAGAGCCATTGTGGTGTTAAGTATGATAATTGGCATAAAGTTCCTCATGGGAAAAAAGACTTGATATGGAAGGATTTCTATGTGAGTTATTATTATTTGCAATTCTATTTTGTAGATTACAAATTCTATTATTTGCAATTCTATTTTGGATACTAGTTAATAACATTTCTATTTTACAGAATCTGTTTGCATTGGATGAGAAGTTGCATCGTAAAAGTGTGATGCAACGCGCTGGAAAGATGGTTAGGAATTATAGGACAAATCTGAACAGAGAATACATAAAAGAGGGTGATAAGAAGAAGAAGTCAACCCTTGAACAATGGAACTTCTTGGACAAAGAAGATTGGGACAATTTTGTTGCTTCAAGAAAATCTGAAGAATTCAAGGTATTAGGCGTCACTCTCAATTTAATTAATATACATTGTATTCACCTATTCAAGATTAACATTTAGTGCAACTAACCAAATCATTAATGTGCATACTAACTAGGCCCTCAGTGACGCACAAAAAGCAAGGCGTGCACTGAATGTGCATGACCACACTATGGGTCCAAAAGGCTATGCAAGTGTTCGCCAAAGACTACAGGCGGTGTCTGCGGCTACTTAGGAGTCTGCTCCTACTCAGGAGTCTGCCACACCCATGCCTCGCCATGATATCTGGATAGCTGGGAGGCAAAACAAGAAGGGTGAAATAAAGAAGCCCGTAACTGCTGAGGCGGTTGCGAAAATGGTAAAATACAACTCTTAGAGCAATCGTTTGAATATTGATTATTTGTGGTGTTAACTTACCAATTTCTGTTGATGGTGATTAGTGGGAGCTGCACGAGCAGAGGAAACAAGGCACGTTCATCCCTCAGGGCACAAGGGATGAATTGACAGTTGCTCTGGGTAACCCAGAGCATCCTGGACGTGTTAGGGGTGCAGGCGCTGGTGTGGGCATCAAAGCATTCTTTGGGCCATCCCAGCGCAAACCCAGAGTGGGACTTTCTCAAGAAGAGGTAACCTATTCTTTTTTTAGAATGTTACTGCAAAAGGAAATTCAATAATAAGAAGCTAATGTTTCTTTTATCCATGTATAGGAGAATAAGAGAGTCGAGGATATAGTTGCTAAAAAGGTCAACGATGTAGTTGCTGAGAAGGTCAAGGAAGAATTGCTGCGGTGGCAGGCATCTCAGGCTTCTAATCAGCCTATGGCGACCCACTCTTCTCCTGATGCACAGACTGCAAGTAATCCTGGAGACCCATCGCCTAACACGTCTGCTGTAAGTATTGTTTATGACATTGTAGCTAGTCTTTTCATGATGATATGTTTTCAAGATGATATGTATATATGTATAACATTCTTTACGTAAATTTGTAGGCATTGAAGACATGCCGCTTAAGAATACAAGACTATGTTGTTGCAGAGGCGCAGGCTTACCCGTCCCTTCCTGGGGAAAGCTTTCACGGGACTCCAATGCCACAGGGCTACGTTCGTGTGGGCCCATTACGTGTGTTACCCGATTGGAGGGAAGCTACATTGCCATATCCCCACCCGGATATTGATACACTTGCTGAGGCAGAAGGCGGGGTCATATTGTAGCCCAAAGCAGATGTCGTCTACACTACTGAAATTGTAAGATAAATTTACATTGATTTAGACTGTTAATGTGTACATATGAGGTCAACTGATCTGAAATTATATATATAGGTTAAAAAGAAGACACATGAGCACCTAGGCCTCCACCTCCACTTCCCGCATTACCAAGTTGGGTTCCAACTGACCTAACATACCCGTTAGGTCCTTCTTGTAGGGGAATGGCATGTTGGCTATGGGCACATAATATACATTTCCCTATAATTGTTTCTTTAGATGCAGATTATGCAGGTCAATCATATGATAGCTCTTTATTTATACAAGATATTATTGAGTTGTTTATGTATGCTTGGCTGAATACATCAATGATAGAGACATGGATAAGGTGAGATCTTGTTTATACATCCATATACCTTGTGTAAGATCCGGTGATCTGGTTTCTTATATATTAATGCATACGTAATACATGTTTTGCAGCTACTTAGTCGAAGATCAATGCAAACATTTTGCATTTGATCATGTGGGATTTTTGATTCCATCATTGATTAGTATGGTAGCTAAAGACCCTGATAGTGTTCAACAATACTGTATAGATGCTTTTACAATTTTTGGTCAGCAAAAGAAGACGATAATAATAGCTCCATTCAATGTCAAGTAAGTTTACTTTATTTATAATTTGGACTTAAGAAAATTCCATTTTTATTGTGCATTTTGAGTTATTAATTGTTAACTTTTTACCTCTAGCGGTAGACATTGGGAGTTACTAGTTATTGTCCCCGGGACGTTCACTGTTTATTATCTAGATCCCACGGGAAGTACATTAAACACTAAAATTGGACACGTAATGAGAATGCCATTATTCTGGTGAGAAATATTTCATTTTTGTATCTGTTAACATCTGTTATTACATTACTATTTACATATGCAATTTACTGTGTTATATTAACATGTAGGGGTTTAGATGCATTCAAAAAGGCTGGAGGAACGGTCCCAAGGAAAAAGAACCAGCCAATAAATTGGCAGAACGTACAAGTAAGTTCCCGACTCCAATGTATATATTATTGATATGAATTGTGCTTAGTTGTATTATTTTGTATGTTTCAATTTATAGTGCGCTACATAAGAAAACGGCTGGGCATGCACATAATATGTGATGTGATTTATGCAGATGATTATCCGACATGCCACATTGGACATCGATAACATACATGAGGTATTATATATAGTCTCATTAGTTAGTATGAAATATATCAATCTTATTTTTATATTATTACTTATATATATACATCATTCTCTTTACAGGTGTTTAAAACTGACCACACTATAGGTAAACGCTTAAAAAATATACATGCTCCATATACGATGGAAGCATTAGATGAAATAAGAGAAGAATGGGCAAAATCCATACAAGCAGTGGCAACTGTAAGATATAATTGGGATGTTGATAGCGATAATGAATGATACTTTGTAAATGAATATTTTTGAATGTTAATACATGTATTTGAATGTTTCTATATGTGTGAATGTGAGAATTGAATTGATGTCTGAATGTATCTACTTGTGTGAAATTTTCCTTGGGACTTTTGTAGGTTTGTGGCCTGTTTGTAGACTGATATCAATGGATGTCGTAAACCTACAGTTCAGAAAACTGAACTGCAGGTTCTCATCCTGCTGACCAGCCACAGCAGGCCTGCAAACTGATATGAAAAAAAAAGATATAGGCGTCGGTTATTTATAAAAAACCGTCAGCAAAGACCTACAACGTCGGTTATTGGATAAAAACCGACGCCTAATATTACAAACAACCCGACCGTGTAGGAAAGCATAGCCGTGGTGGAAAAGGCGTCACTTATTCATATAAAACTGACACCAATAGTACTAAACACGGCCGTGCAGGGAAGCATGGCCGTGTCGTCTTGAAGTATGGCGTCAGTTGTTTAGTTGATCACCGACGCCAAATGGGTTTGCGTTACAGAAAACGGCGTCATCTAGGACACTTTCTGCGTCGGTTACCATTTAAACACCGACGCAAAATGTGTCCTAGATGACGCCATTTTCTGTGGCGTGAACCCTTTTGGCGTCGGTTTTCTATAAACAACCGACGCCTGTAAGTTAAATAGGCGTCGGTTAAAAAACTGATGCCGAAGCGTTAGACCTTTAGCGGCGCCCACATAGGCGTCGCTCGGAAACCGATGCCAAAGCGGGTTAAACAACCGACGCTAAAAGGCATTTCTGTAGTAGTGTAGGCTTGTACATTACCATCCATGTCAGTTTTGTTCTTGAAAACCCATTTGCACCTAAGGGTTTTACCCCTTCATGTGGATCAACCAAGGTGCATACCTTGTAGGTATACATGGATTTCATCTCAAATCTCATGGACTAAAGACATTTTTCAAAATTAGGTTCCTCAAAAGCCTCATTATATGTAGTTGATTCATCATTCAATGAATAACATATAATCTTCTTGAGTCACGAGAATCCATATCTCTCTAGCTCAAGATGTTCCCTATTAGACCTTTGAGGTTCATGTGTTATTAGGAACCTAAGGTTCATGATAGTTTGTGGTTCCTCTTGTTCCTTATCTACCTACATAGGTTCAATGTCATCTTGTTGGTCTTGAATTTTTCATGTTCTATTTTCCTCCCACTGGCTCCTACAGAAATAAATTCCTTTTTGAGAAATACAACAGTCCTAGAAACAAACACTTTATTATCATATGGAATACATAAGTAGTAACACTTAGTATCCCTAGGGTAGCCACAAAAATTACATTTATCTAATGTGGGTTGAAGTTTTTCACATAACAATTTCTTGATGTAAGCTTCACTTCCACAAACTTTTATAAAAGACATATAAATACATTTCCCACTCCATATCTCATATGGTGTCCTATCAATGGATTGGGTATGTACTTAGTTAAGTGTAAAGGCGACAGTTTCAAGAGCATGTCCCCAAAAGGAAATTGAAAGATTAGCTAGATTCATCATTGATCGTACCATGTCCAATAAGGTGTGATTCCTTCTTTCCGGCACACCATTATATTTTTGTGTACCAAGTAGAGACTATTTTGATACAATACCAAAATCCCTCAAAAGGAACTAAAACTCTCAGTTACGATATTCACCACCATGACTTGACAAAGTGCTTTAATTCTTTTGTGAAGTTGGTTTTGTACTTCATTCATAAATTCTTAAACTTTTCAAAGGATTTCAATATGTGTTTCATAAGATACACACATGCAAATCTATTAAAGTCATCATTAGAAGTGATGACATAGTGACATCCTCCTCTAAAACTTGTTCTAAAAGGTCCACACACATCAGTCTATATGAGTCTGAATAAGTCACTCACTCTCTCACTAGTTCCAGTCAAATGTGCTTTTTTCATCTTACCCAACATACATGATTTGCATGACTCTATTGCTTCAAAATATAAAGAATCTACATAAACATATTTATGGAGTCTAGAAATGCACTTCTCTTGTATGTGCCCTGGACAACAGTGCCAAAGGTACATTTTGTTTGAGTCAATGAGGTTTAACTTATTGATATTTACGTTACTTACATTTATCTCATAATCTAGTAAATAAAGATCATAAGACATAGGGGCACTATCATAAAAGATCTCATTTTTAGAAATGGAATATGGCAATTCATTATTAGAAACCCAAAACCTTTCATGTCCAAAAAAGAAACAAAATGATGTTTCTATTTATAATAGGCACATAATAGCAGTTCTCTAACTCCATAACAAACCCACTTGACAGAGACAAACAACATGTGCCTACTACAGTGGTTGAAACTCTTGCTTCATTTCCAAAGCTTAGTTCTGCCTCCCCTTTCTTCAGAGGTCTACTACTTTTCAAATACTTCTTATTTGAACATATGTGAGATTCACATCCATTATCTAATACCAATGATTAAGACATAGATAAGTTTATTTCAATAACATATACCTGGAGCGGAGATCGCTATCTCCTACTTCTTGTTCTTCAGCTCCTTACGGTAGAGAGGGGCACTTCTCTTCCAATGTCAAGCCTGGTGATAAGGGTAAAAGTTGCCTCCCTTAGCCGCTCCTTCTTTTGCTTTAAGTGAAGAAGACTTTTGGATAACTTTATCCTATCTTAGCTTTTCTTTTTCCCATAGACTTTCCTTTTCCTTTGTTTCCCATCAGCACAAAATTGGGCTTGTATTTCATTTTCCCTGCAACAATATTCAACATGCCAAGTAGCCCAGTTAATGGTTTAATAAAATTGTTCATGCTGTAGTTCATGACAAATTTCTTCTATGAATTTGGAAACAATTGCAAGATTACATCTGTGGCCAACTCTTGACCTAAACGAAGTCCTAGTATTATAAGACTTTCCACATACCTAATTAACTTGAGTACATAGACTTCAGCCAGATCACCTTCTATCATTTTGCACTTAGATAGGGCCTCAAAGACATCATACCTCTCTTGCCTTACTTTTTTTATACATCTTCACCACAAGTGGTATCATATCAGTAACATCCACACTCATCATGCTGCTTTTTAAGCTCATGATTTACATATCAAAATAGTAGGCATTGGATGTCCATAGCATCACCAGAATGCTTCTTATAAGAATCCAATTCCATTATAGGCACATTAGGAGTTGGTTTGTTAGGTATCGGTGTGTCTAGGACATAGAGCTTACACTCACGTCTAAGAATAAATCTCAACATCTTGAACCAATTGTTAAAGTTAATCCCATTGTGTTTCTCTTTCTCAAGGACCAATCATAATGGAAACTCATTATGGGTTGTATTTGCCATTGATCTACATACAAGATATAATTCAAGAGTCAATTAATTTGATTCCAAAAATATAATTAACAGAATTCATTTGGATTTCAATTAATTACACTATCACTATTTTATTTCAATTAATAAACCTCACTATTTGTTCAGAAGATTACAACAAGACATCTTCTGGTAAACTATGACCCAAAATAAACAAGTCATTGCTTAGCCAATCGTTGACACACAACTTAATTATTAAGGTAGGTAACAATTATCATTGAATCATATGTAATTATTGGATAGATGGTTTCACAACTCCATGTCAATGTTTTATCATATCAATTATATGCCATCCTTATGCATCTAGGTGCTTAATCCTATTAAGTTAACCTACTATATTCCAACCCAAGACCCACATACTTATTGTCACACTTCCCTGAGGTAGACATTGCACTACTCTTGGCATTCCCACACTTCGTCTAAGGTATTTATGTATATCATACTTGGAAGGCATCTTCATCGTTGATACTATACTGAGGAATATATATCCATATATATATATATATATATATATATATATATATATAGAGAGAGAGAGAGAGAGAGAAGACTCTTATACTATTATAGGTTAGTAAGTTTGGTTCCTTATTCTCAGGCATTTCTAATTTGTCTTAGTCGAGAATGGGAGACCGCCTAGGGTTAGGCGGCGGCAGCGGGAGCTATGGACGAGGAGGAAGGAGTGGAGGAAGAGGAGGTGATGTGTGTGGATTCGATCTCCCACACACGCGGATGACACTACAGGACCCTACTGGCCATGGTGGTACTGGAAATCTAGTTGGGAACGCTCAAGGCAACGCCGCTCATGAACAACAAAGTGATCGATCTTACAAGGAAGCCATGATAGGACACAAGGCATCGAACTTGCTCAAGATAGTATCCCCGGATACACTCACCACCAACGATATCAAGGTGGATTGCAGTGGGGCCCTTCCCGTACTAACAATCAACCTAGAGTCACTCCCACCATTATTGGAACCTTGGAGATATGCAGTTATCGTCAAACTGATTGGAGGAAACATTGGTTTACAAACCCTTGTCAACCACCTCTCCCTACTCTGGTCGCCATCAGACTCTTTCAGGGCGATCGACTTAGAGATGGGCTACTACATCATCCAACTAGCCAATGAATCTGACTTCATTAAGGCCATGACTGGAGGTCCTTGGACCATCTTTGGTAACTATCTTTCCGTACAATCAGGGTCTGTAGACTTTCAACCTTCAAACCTGATCCCACGCAGGCTCATCATGTGGTTGAAGGTGAAGGACCTGCCCATTTTCCTCTACCAGAATCAGCTCTTGACTCTTATTGGTAACCTAGTCGGGAGGATGATCAAAATTGATGAAACAACAACAATCGGTGACCACGGAAAATTCACTCACATTGCAGTAGAGGTGGATACTACCAAACCCCTCCTGTCGGCGATCTTACTCAATGGAGAGCAATATAGACTAGAGTACAAAAATCTATCAATTGTCTATATGAAATGTGGTCGAATTGGACACTCGGACAAAGATTGCAACCACACACTGGCCTTCGTTCCCACTGAAGCATCATCCTCGACCCCCTGGTCCCATGCATGTACACAGAGGCAATTCATGCCCCAAAACCTGCATGGAGACATCCCCCGAAACCAACCGCTCCAAGCCAGGAGAAGGCACCTAGTAAGGAGGACATCGGGGATAAAGTTACTCACAACAAGTCTACCAACTCGGACTCGACCACCCCAGTTGACACTGGGGAAGACTCATATTGGGAAACCGTTGTTAGTAGAAAGAACAAGAAGAAAGCCCCCCCGTGGGCCACCACCAAAGCAGAGGACTCAAGTCACTGTTAATGATAAAGCACGAGATGCTACTGAACCAGACACAGCGGTCACTCTGGTTGATGATCAAATGTTCGAAGGCAGAAGCCTAGAATCCAATGATGGTGAGGCTTTCCTTTTTGGGAGCACAATGAAACAGGTGGAATCGAATATCCCACCGAATAAATTCTCCTGGGGGAACACTAGCCAAAGAAACATTGGTGTCATCCTAAGAAACAGGAAGATCATCTATCAGAACATCATCGTGAGCCCTAGAAGAGAGTGTGAGAAGGGTAAGCTCACACAGACAATTGGCCAGCTAGAACCCTCGGGCCCTAAAAAACAACTCAACTTTGTGGAGGAGGCCCAGGACATGGACACCATGATCTTGGGCACCAATGACGAAGCCGAAGGTGCTGGAGATAATGGAAATAATGGAAATGACAGTGAAGGACAAGGATAAGGTCTTCTTGCTGCTATATAGTAAGTCCCACCCTCACCCATTTTTTTAATGAACATCATCTGCTAGAATATCCAAGGAGCTTGTTCCAAGGATAAAATCCATGTCTCTATAAGTTGAAGTATAAGCTTCATATACTAGTCCTTATTGAAACTAGATGTAGTAGCACCTCGGTGAGTAATGTTATCAAGAAGATAGGTTTCACCTCCTCACACCGTTTGGAGGCCCTCAGATTTTCTGGTGGCATTTGGGTCCTATGGGACGAAGCTAAATGTCACCTTGAAGTAATATACAATCATAGGCAATTTATACATTGCAGAATAAACCAATCCTGGTATGCTACCTTTGTCTATGGAAGCCCTAGTCCATCGAAGAGGAAGTTCCTATGGACAAGACTTCTGGAAATCTCATAGCGTACCTCTGTAGCTTGGGCTGTGCTCAGTGATTTTAACACGATGCTTGATGTATCGGAAAAGTGTGGGGGTAAACATTTCGATCGAACAAATAATCGGTTGTTCAATGCTTTGCTTCGTGGAAGTGGCCTGGCAGAGGTACAAATGGTCGGACATTTCTTCACTTTTAAATGGAAACGTCTTCTGGAGAAACTACATAGAGTCTTATCTAATGATTCATGGCTTAACGTTAAAGGCGGCTTCAACTGCATTGTCCTTCCCAGACTACACTCTGATCACAATCCTATTCTCTTGTCAAGCTCCATCACTACTGAGGCCAAATCGACAGTCTTCAAAACCAAGGCTAGTTGGAAGATTACAGAAGACTTCAACCGAACCATCCTGCCCTTATGGGACAGTTCCAAAAGCTTCCCTGAGGCCTTATTACCTTTCAAGTCTGCAGTCCTTAAATGGGAAAAGAATAAACGTGAGAAGAAATGAAGCCTAAAGAACTCCATCGTCTCCAAGCTAAACAAGTGCCAGGTGACTGATAGCTATAATTCTAGTACTGCTAACGATCTGTTGTCTATTAACCTGCAAGAACAACATTCCAAAATCCTCCTTGAAGAAGAGATGGACTGGAAACAACGAGTGCATATCCAATGGCTCAAGTGCGGTGATGGCAACACCAATTTCTACCATTCTTATGTCAAGGCTCGAAGGCATTTTGCCAAGCTAAGCAGGCTACGCAATGTAGATGGTGACTGGGTAGAAACTCCTAACGCTCTGTAAGATCTGGTCCTAAACCACTTTCAAAGCCTGATGGCTCAACACGACACAGGCGTCACAAACTCATCGTCTATCTCAAACTATCCTGACAGTTTTAAACAGCTCTCATTCCCAGCCTCCAATTTCATCGCACCCATGCCTGGTCATGACAAAATCTGGAAGTCTATCTTCCTCATGGCACCATCCAAGGCACCAAGCCCTGATGGGGTTTATACCGAATTCATCCAGAGTCAATGGAAGACGGTAGGTGGCTCCATTGTGCTTATGATGCAACAAGCGTTTAACAACGACCGTGTTGATATTAACCTTGCAAAAGCTCATATGATTTTAATTCCCAAAACTAAGCACCCACAGAGTTGCTCTGATCTAAGGCCTATTTCCCTAAATAATTCTTGCTTCAAACTACTATCCAAGATCCTTGTGGAGCGGATAAAGCCTCATTTGCCAAACTGGATTGCTAAAAACCAGTCCAGCTTCATCTCAGGCAGGCACATCAGCGACAATATTTTTCTAGTGCAGGAGGTTATTCACTCCATGAAACAGTAAACCTCGGGAAAGAAATGGGTGAACATTAAGCTGGACCTCTCCAAAGCCTCGGATCGAATGAACTGGAGTTTTATTAAGGATACTCTCATCAAGAGTAGGGATGGCAGAATTCCCCGGAACCCAAATACCCATGCGGACCCACTAAGTTCTGACCCAACTATTGTGGGTTTAAGTTAGTCGTTGGGTTTTAACGGGAGTAGGAGTGCGAGACCCATTACCGACCTGGAGACCCATCAGGACCCACTCATACCCACCAATCTTGCCGCCTCACCCTCAATCTCCGTCTCGCCTCCCTACCTCCGGATCTGGCCGCTCGCTTTTGTCTTCGCCGGTATAGTTTTGGAATGTTGTAGACCAAGCTCGCAAGTGACGGCCTCACAACCCATACTACGACCCCTACTGGCCTCATACGTCACCTCTCTCGCCAACGCCTTCGGCCTGTTGGTGGCCTTGGTCATGGCGGAAGGAAGCTGTTCGAGCGGGAATAGGCGACTGCGAAGGAAGCAAGGATGCCGCCCGCATGCCATGGATCGTCCCTGCAGAGATCCAGATCAAGCGCGCCAGGGCGGCAGGGTTGTCACAATCGTCACGGAGCTCCTGGAGTACACCGTCCTGGTGGCCAACGTCCTGGAGCAGCTCCTTCGAGACGCGCCGTTCCGGCGGAGGATGCAATTCCTCATGCTCTGCAGCATCATGTTCGCCTCCCCTCGGCCGCCGTCGCTGCTACTACGGGCCCCGGATTCGTCTTCGTCTGTATAGAGCATCCTTCCAGAGAACATGCAGGACGTTTGATGAACGACGACATTAGGATTCCCGAGCAGGACGTTTGTGATGCCGACAGGGTAGATGCACGACACTGTCCTTGCCCCAATGAAGATAGCATTGGGGTTGTCCATTATATCCGGCCTCTATTCTTCATCTTTTGCTTTCTCCTGATCGAATCCTAAGAACACGGAAGAAAATGTCTGCATTTCCTACAAGCTGTTATATTGGAGTGGGCATGTGGTGTTTATATTAATGCACGTCTGTGTAGTGTTTGATTAAATGTGTGTACGTCTAGGATCAGTACAAAACTCTGTAAGGAGACAATGATCGTTAGTTCTTTTGTGAAGTTGAAAATATTTTACAAGATATAAGTGCATCCATAATGTCACTGTTTACGTTACGTGACTGGTTATTTAAAGTACACGTATAAATATGTATTCAAATAATATGGCATGTTCGAAGTTTGTAATCTGAATTGTGCGTATATCTTGGCAACTAGATATATACCAGAATTTCATATGGATTCACTCACATGGAGAACTTTGTATTATTATGCATTTTGCTGCAGTTCAGTATGACCATTTGGGTTGGAGATGGGTATTTGCTCTTTCAATTTCTTTTCTAATGGGGTGGGTATGGGTCATATTGAAAAGTAAATGGGTTGAGTGGGTTAGGGCATGGGTCCCCCAAACCCGCCCATTTGCCATCCCTAATCAAGACAGGTCTTCCACAAATTACCGTGTCCCTTATTATGGATATCCTCACCATTGGAAGCACCTCTATTCTCTAGGAAGGAGTCCCATTGCCTGCTTTCAAAACAACAAGGGGCATTCGCTAGGGGGAGCCCCTCATCCCATATGTCTTCGTCCTCTATATGGAGAGGTTCTCTCAAGCAATCAACACAGCAGTCTCTAATACCTCATGGAAACCGATCAGGCTCACAAGGCATGGTACTCCACTATCGCACGTCCTCTTTGTCGATGATATCCTTCTAATGGCTGAAGCAAGCCCAGCACAAACAACGACCATCCTTGAGGTCCTCAATAACTTCAGTGCTGTCTCCAGACAAATCATCTCAAAAGAGAAATCAAAATGTTTTTTCTCTGCTAACACCTCATGAAGTGAGATGTGTACTTTCTGTCAGGCTATCGACATCCAGAGAATTGATGACCTTAGAAGATATCTTGGGTTACCCATTCTTCACCATCGCGTCAACAAGAATATGCACCAACACATTTCCACCACTATCAGAGATTGTATGTCAAGTTGGGCAGCTCGACATCTTTCCCTAGCTGGCCGAACTACTCTGGCGAAGGCAACATTGGAAGCTATCCCCTCTTATACCATGCAAACGGTAAAGCTGTCCCCATCGTTGTGCGATGATATCAATAAGCACATTAAGAATTTCATCTCGTCAGGTGGGAGGGAACACAAGAAACTATCCCTGGTCTCCTGGAAGAGGGTCATTGCTGCTAAATGCAATGGAGGTCTAGGCATAAAAAATGCACGTGACCAGAACAAGGCCTTAATGCTCAAGAATGTGTGGCTCTTCTTGAACAACCACCCAGCTCCTTGGGTCAGAATAATGAAGGAAAAATATATGCATGGGACACAGGCGATCAACAAGCCATGTTCGTCTACCTGGGGATTCATCAAAAGAAAATTGACAGAGGTATCATCTGAATGCTACAAAACAATCAATAATGGAGAGGGCACTAACATCTGGATGGATAAATGGCTTAATGGTAGGTCAGTTATGGACCTCGACCCCAACTGGCCTATTCCCCAGGAACTCACATATATGGAGGTCAAATCTATGCACATGGATAATGGTGAATGGGACTCCTCCTTCATCAGTGCGTTTGTGCCTCTTAAAGCCCAAAACACCATCCGCTATATACCACCCCCACAAGGAATTTTGAATCTGATTGCTGGGTCTGGCCACACGACCCTCATGGCAACCTCACTGCAAAGGCTGCCTACGACTGGATCAAAGATGAAGATACCATCAACCCCGATGGGAATGGGAGGGCCATCTGGAAACTGAAAGTACCTGAAAGACTCAAAACCTTTGCCTGGTTGCTTCAACACCAGACACTGCTGACTAATGTGGAGAAAAAAAGAAGGCATTTGGATGTGGATACCGTCTACTCTATATGCAACAACCACGAAGACACCCTCTTGCACTGCTTGAGGGACTACATTCATAGTAAAGATACTTGGCAAGCCTTGTAGGCGTCAGTCGATTCATTCCTACTCTCTGAAATGGAATGGATACGCTGGATTATTTCTCCTCAACATGTGGATCATAAGACTGCAATTCTACACTTAGTTGCAAGTTGGCACATTTGGAGTTCTAGGAACTCCTTTATCCATGAACGCAAGATTCTAAATGCACAGGTCCAAAGTACCTTCATTAAAGAACGAACAAGGTCCATCATTTATACTATGAAGATCAATAAGGGTGTTGCACCCTTACCGGCTAGAACCTTCAGCATACCCTCTGAGGTGGACTACATTCTCTTCGTCGATGCTGCCTTTCAAATCTGGGAAATGAATGATGGCGTAGGCATTCATATTATTAACAACCAAGGGAAGTTTCAGAGACTAGAAGGTATTCCCGTGCAAGCCATCTCACCACTCCAAGCAAAACTATTGGAAGTGGTGATCACGTCCACGATATGTAATGACAGCAACATGAAGAAGGCCATCATTTTCACTGACTCTAGCTCTTCAGTGAAGCTAGTCAGTCAGACAGTTTGTACCTCACCGAGTCTCCAATGCCTTTGGAGGAAATTTCATGTCAACAAGGCCAGCCTAGACCAATTACTGGTCTTGTACGTCCCTAGGGACCTTAACAAGGTGGCTGCCAAACTTGCAAAAACCACTCTATCTTCCCGCACTTTTCTTTCTTCAAACTATAATAGGCCAATCTGTCCTGAGTATGAACTAGATGTGGACCTCTCTATCTTTTCGCTTATTCTAGAGTACATGATGAATAAAAACTAAGCTCTGGGTCTCACCGAGAGAGAGAGAAAGAGAGAGGCTGGAATACACTCGAGTGTATCTGGAGCAGAATACACTCAAGTAGTTTTTCATGATGCAGTATTTTTTTTAAATCTAATCCCTTGATCTTCTTAAACATCTTGTGAATTGCTCATATACAAAATTTGAGCACATTTGGACATTTGTAGGTCATGTTATAAAGACCATAAAATTATGCATTTCAAATTAGTTTCGTCCGTCGATTTTGTTGCCCTCGGATGAGTGACTTACACTCATTCAAATGGGCTCAAAATTCTTATGTAGCCTAGTTATAGTATGACAGTGAAGATCAAAGATTTACATTTTGCAAAAAAAAATAGTCTTGATATGCAAACACACTTGAGTGTATTCATGTAATCTATACACTCGAGTGTATTCTAGCCTGACTCTCTCTCTCTCTCTCTCTCTCTATATATATATATATATATATATATATATATATATATATATATCCAATCCCCAATACATACAATATCATACATATCATATACTACAACAATCATCACATGATATAAAGCTGGATATGGAAACTATACAACAACTTGCCAATAATTAGCAATAATCTTATAAGAATCACTATTAAAGCTTATTGAGTAAAAGTTCTAAAAAAAATTCCCATTTTTCTGTGAGAAATTTTAGTTTAATCTAGTTTTAGTTCGAGGTGTTATATTTTCATTATGCTCAATAAATAAAAATATGCTCATGAATGATTGTTTCTAAATGTCCCAATAATATAGTAAAATTTCAAACTTACTCCATCATGTCTTGGATATTAATTAAAACCAAGAGTTTGATGTCATCTTCAGGTAAATGTTTTGTAACTTTTATTAACATTGTAATTCTCATTGAAGAGAGAACATATTCGAATTGGATCCATTTTGGTTGAAAATCATGTGGAAGTAGTCGTAAATGTGATCTACGATGATTTGTCTATGATCAATCATCTGGCATTCAATCATAATACCATGGATAACTGAGCCTCTCTTCCTACCATGGCATATTTTATGGATGAATCTTGTGTTTTTACTATATTCTTGGATGTAATGGAATATACATATTTAGTTGAGAAAAATAATTCTATATCCTTTTTCAATTTATAATACCTAAGGGGTTATTCATATGGTCTATTTCCAGGAAAATTAGTCCCTAGAGTTTTTGTTAAATAGATTTGTTCATTTTAAGCAATTTTGTCCCAAGTGATCAATGAGGATTTGATTTTCCTATGCTTAAAGTGACTACTAGAACCGACATAAGATTGTATGACTATTCCAATCATCATTTTTGTATGACCCAGAAGGCACCCCCCAGGTATTCCTAGACATGGATGGTAAACATGGGAGAAACTATGCATCCGTACACTATTTTTCTCAAACAATTACATCAGAGACCGGCTAACGCTATGGGAGTCTAATTGCCAAACAGTTTCAGTCAACATGTGTGATGATAAATCTAAACTCTATACTATCAATTGAATACCTCGTAAAAAGAAACAATTTGTTTCCCCATATAGCATTCTAATAGGAAAACAATATAAATTATAGATCTAGAAACATATATAATATTTAGGGGATAATGATGATCTAATTTCTTATGTATTTAAGATGTTAGGTTTTAGGAAAAGGTGGCATAGGGTAATAACAAATTTCTTCCCTTTCTACCCAAGTCACTGGAACCATCGTATTTATAAATTGTTAGTGAATATAAGGCATAAGAGGGACTACATGACACCTTTGCACACACTACTTCTCCAAAAAGTATCCGTGTGTTATGTGAGTGATATACTTGATCTTCCATATTTATATTCAGAACAACTACAAAAATGTTTGGATAGAAAACCAATAGATCTAGATTGTCCACCAAGCAACAACTTGTGTTCATCATGTACAACGTGTTCTACAAGGCCTATGAATGTGTGCCTTGGCATCTATTTTGTCCACGCAGATGAGAAAGAATGTGGTGCACCACCTTTTCCACCATGTCAAAGCAGAACTAGAGTTGTTGGTGTGCTAGTCATTTTGGAACTCCCTTTCTACTCCTTTCTTGGGCTTCCATCCTTAGGGTTACATCCTCTCTCCAACATGGAAGTTATACGAGCAACTTATCTCACAAGTTGCCTCAATAATTGTTATCTTACCATTTGGGATGTGCTCCTTTTATATAGGAGATTCATGGGCTTGGAGAAACCTAATTTAATCCCTTTCCTAATTGAAATACCAAAAATAGTACAATGCTAAAAAAACTTGGACAAGATTGAGATCTTCCAATCTGCTTTGTAGATCACCTGATCTCATTCCATGATCGCCTGATCACATAACTAGATTGTTGAATTGCAGAATTTATCTCTAGATATGAAACTAAAACTCTCCCTATTGGATTGAGATCTCTCAATCTCAGAAGTAGATCACCCAATTTCATAAGTACAATGGAAAACTAAGTGAAAAATTTGATCTATTGACTCAATCATCTGATCAGTTGAATAGAAATTTTGATTGCCCAATCAAAGGGTTAATCAACATGTTTAAGATTCAGAACCTTTTTAATCATATGATTGATTGAGAACCTCAAATCCCTTATTCATCCTTATGCGTGTGACCTGGTATGTTCGTAATTATGATGGTGTTGATGCTCAAAACAAAACAAGAAAAGATTGGTGTCTAGCTACCCATCATTGTTACCTAAGTGATTGGAATGATTTGGAAAATAACTACAACTTATAAAGTGATGAATGTTTCTATGATGTATAATCTCCTTGTTATAGATATCGAAATTGAACTTGAGGCATGGAATGCCCTATTAACATTCAATCTATGTTCCTTTAACTAGAGAAGACAATTTGAAATGATGTGAGCTCAATATCATACATTGACTCACATGAGATTGGCCATGCATTTTAGAGTCTCTCTTGTCAAGTACAGGGGGATTTCATTCCAAAGGAGAAGTGTAAATTTGATCTAGATCACTCGCAATAGGCCCCATGTGTCACAAGGTACCCAACAACCACCTTTTTGGCAACTTGTATTTCCAAGCAAATCCGGTCTAATGTTAAAGTACACAGAACAACATGTAGTACTGTAGTGATTTTAGGTCTAGGGATCACAATCACCACTATCACACTGAGATATTAATCTAACATGTCATTACATGACTTCCATGTGTTAATCTCAAGGTGGGTCTATCCAGTACAACTTGTTCTCTAGCAAGTACCCATGCATCTATGTTGATATCCAATATCATGAATAAATAGATAGTCATCACTCACCATATATGTTAGCCTTATGTACTATTGTTGTACTATACTAACAAAAATTTTAAATGACCACAAACATAACAAGAATGAATACTATTATTATACATATGATCTCATGTTTAGGTACTTAACCTAGACCATATGTAATCAAGTTAAACATTCTTAGGACTTTATTAAATTTATATTATATTGGTATTAAAAAAACATAATAAGTGGAATTACCTTTTATTTATAATCAAATCAAGTAAAATATATCCCTTTTACAATCATCATATGATGTATTTCAGGGTATATAACCAACATAAGAATCTATTAGGAGAAACCTGTTGACTCAAGGTCAATTAGGTCAATGTTGACTCACGTCTCAATTGACTAAACCCATGTTTTGATGATGACTAACCATTCCACATATTGGTGTCTAATGTCTCTACTTGAGTGATTTCAGATTAGGTATAGACACACTCCAAATGCCCTAACTTGCGCATCTCAAATTGGAGAAAAGACAAGTCAAAGTCATACAAGTGCACATTTTTGTCATATGATGTAAATCCTTTAGAATCATGTTGTAAATCACTTGTAATGATTGTATGACTTATAATTAAGCTTAGAAAATATCAGGAGCACTTAGATCGAATGTTTGATCATTTTAGATGCAACTTTGAAAATTGATTACAGGCACTTTGTCGGTCGAGTTTCCCAGCCTGAAAACTCGACCGATCATCCTTGATCAATTTTTTGGAGATTGCATCGGTAGAGTTGTGTTTACACATAACTCGACTGATCATGTAACTGACCATTTCGATTCCTAATGGTCGGTCACATTTTTTCAGGACAAACTCGACCGATCATTTGAGTATCGGCCTTGTCATTTACTTGATCGGTCGAGTTACCTTTATAGAAACGCGACCGATTGCACTGTACGGAAAAGTGCAGAAAAGTGCTTCTAGTCGTTGTGGAGTTGTAACAAGTGAAAATATATCCTTTGCAAGCCACAAAAATGCTAGTTTTCATTCTCAAATGTTCCCAAAGGCTAAGAAGCATCCCCATCTATAAATAGGACCCTTGGGCTTCATTCCAAGGTTGAGCATTCATTGCAAAACTCTATGTGAGGTTCCTATTCTATAGTTGAGTGCTTCCTACATCGTCCTCTCTCTCTCTAAGCTTAATCACTTATTACATCCATTAGAGTGAGTAGGAAATCTGTAAGAGAGCTAGTCCTACAAGTATATCTTGTGAGTCTCTCACTTCCACCACCTCCCCATTTCTCTTTTCAATCATGAAGATGAAGGTTCTCTCTCTTGTCCAAGAGAGGTGAAGAAGAACAAGGGAAGGAGTCCCTTGGTGAAGATCAAGGCTGAAGACTTAGAGCTAGAATGGGTAAGCCCTTGGTGAAGGCAGAAGACTCCTTTCTCAAGTGGGTATGTCCTTGGTGGAATCTTCTCCGAGTGAAGGTGAAGTCAAAGGCGGAAGATCCAAGAAGAGTGGGTAATCCCTGTAAGGCTGAAGACTTGTGCAAGAGTAGGTAAGTCCTTTGAAGAAGGCGGAAGACTCCTTGAAAAGTGGGTAAGTCCTTGGTAAGGTTGAAGACTCTTTGTATTGGACAGGTAAGTCCTTTGTTTGGTCATGTATTGTAAGTCTTATGAATGAATATAAGAATGCAATGGTTAGGAAATCCTAGAGGTTCATCTCTCTAGGTAAATGGACTGACATACTTCTAGTTTGAAGTGTGGAACCACTCTAAATAGCTTGTGTACTTGTCTTTGCTCAATCTCTCTCATCCTTGCTATGTATGTTTTAGTTGCACTCAAATTGCCTATTTAGCAACCTTATCTTGTGATATATCTTGAAGTTCTAATGATTTTTTTTTAAGTTCATTCAGCTCTATTCACCCCCCTCTAGAGAATCTAATCACCCATCTAGGATCCAACAATTGGTATCAAAGTGGGTCTTCTCCAAGCATACTTCAACAAGTAGGAGAAGATGTGTGACTACCAAGGAGGGAGATACTCGATCAGCCTTCCAATGTTTGATGGGAGCAACTTCCTCTATTGGAGAAGAAGGCTTCAATTCTACATCCAAGGATCAAGTATTGAGATGTGGAAAATGGTGAACAACCCATACATGCTACCAAAGACAGAGATTGAAGAATGGGATGAAGCTACCTTGAAGAAAGCAACCTTGAATGCTAGAGCCATGCACATCCTCTATGCCTCCCTGACCCCCACCGAGTTCAACCGGATTTCTTCATGTGAAACAGCCTATGAGATATGGAGAAAGCTATGCATCACTTATGAAGGGACAGATCAAGTGAAGGAAAGCAAAGTCTACATGCTCAAAGGGCTGCTTGAGAACTTCAAGATGGGAAAGGAGGAGAGGATAGCCAAAATGTACTCAAGGCTCAACACCATTTTGAATGGTCTTGCGGTTCTAGGTCATCCTATGTCTAGTGGAGAGATCAACTCAAAGATCCTTAGAACTCTTCCCAAGAGGTGGGAACCCAAGGTGACTTCCATTGAAGAAGCAAGATCTCTTAAGGATATTCCTATTAAAGAGCTCATTGGAAATCTACAAGCACATGAAGCCACACTTGACAAGAGGGAGGAAGTAGAAAGACAAGAGGAGAAAGAACTCAAGAGAATGAAGAAGGCTCAAATCAAGGCTATTGTTGATCAAGCCTCTCCATCCTCTCAAGTTGAAGAAGATGCCATGTACTCCAAGGGTAGATTATACAAAGGCAAGTCCTCCTCCATCCGGTGCTTCACATGTGGAAAGAAGGGTCACTACAAGGAAGATTACCCACAAGGCAAAAAGACCCATCTTCACAAGAAGAAGGAGAAATGGCACTCAAGCTCAAGTGTCTCCTCCAACTCAAGATCAAGTGAAGATTCATGTGAAGAATCAAGCTCAAGCTCTAGTGATGAAGGAGAATGTCATTTTTCTCTTACAGCATCAACAAGTGAAGACTCAAGTGAGGTAAATCTAAACTCTTTAGATAAAGAACTTTTGATTGCTATTATTCATGATATTTGTGCCTCTCTTAAGTCTTCTAAAAGGAAAAAGAAAAAGCTTGTTAAAATTGTTGATAATTTGCATGTGAACTAGATGATCTTAAACATACTAATTCTTACTTACTTGATGATAAAAATGCTTGTCTTGGTCAAGTAGATTCTCTTAAACTTGAAAATGCTAGTTTTCTTGATAATATTAGATTTTTAGAAGCTCAACCTATTATGCCTAGTTCAAATGAAGAGCATACTTTAATTATTGATTCTCTCATGCATGATATTGATGTTCTTAAATCTGAAAACAAGGACAAAGATTATGTTTTGCAAGAATTAGAAACAGAAAACACCTCCTTGCTTGCTAAAATCAATGTGCATGAATCTTGTTCTAGTTCTACTAGTAGAGAGAATGATGTTGCTACTCTTCATATTGATAGAGATTTTTATTTAACTAAAGATCTTTGCTTAGAAAATGATCTTCTGCGTGCTAGAGATAATATCAATCATTTGTCTTCTACTATTGCTTCTCTTAAGCATTATAATGACAGTTTGAGATCCTCTTTGCAAAGATTCTTAGTTGGTAAAAAGAATCTTAATGACATCCTACACCATACTACTAAATAAATTGGTAGACATGGTTTAGGATATGATAGTAGTCAAGGGAACAACAAAGATAAAGGACCTCCAATATTCCATGGAGAATCCTCTAGTTCCAAGACTAGGGCACATGCAACTATTGCAATGAAATTGGTCATTATTCTACTTGTTGTCCTTTTAGGAAAGCACCCAAGAGCAACAGGACTTGGGTTGCTAAACTAACCCCTCCGGACCCAAAAATATGATTGGGGACCATTTCATCTTTCTTCTTGTAGGTACTTGCAAATGGATTGACTTGAGCTATTGAATTGCAAATTGACTTCTCAATCCACATGAAAGAAGAAAGGTGAGATCCGTAGAGGGTGACAACTAGTGGAAAAGGAATGGTAAGCACAAAGGTAAAATTTTCTTTCTTATAACCATTTCTAACTTGTTTTTATCAAGTTAGTGTGCACTATACATATAGTTTTTGAGTTAAAAGTGGTATTTTGTGTTTCTCTTCACACTCTTGCTCAAAAAATGTGTCTAATGCTTCTATAGTACATTACTAACTTCCTTAGACATGTTTGGATATGGTTTGTATATTTAGCATGCCTTTGAATATGTTTTTATGAAATATATGTGCTCTTTGATAGATGCTCTGTTGGTCGAGTTTGCCCTATTTGAAACTCGACCGATAGGCACCAATGGGTGTTGCTAGCAGTTGTCATTGGTCAAGTTGTCAATGCACATAACTTGACCGATAACACTGTACATAGAATATACATTTGGCTTATTGAATGAGAATTTCCCTCTCAACTAAATTTTCTCAACCAATAGCCTTATTCTTTAGCACTCTCATTTGGTACCTTTATATATGCATATTGCCATGTTCTAAATTGCATATCTTGCTTACAACTCTATCTCTCTAATTGCTCTAAATTGGTATATCTATATCTTGCAATTACTTGCTTTGAGTTGTTTTGCAGGTTTTGATGATGTTCTCTTTGGATCTCTTGGTTGTGTCTAAAAATTGCTTCTGTTGTACTCTAACTTGCTACATATATCTAGGTGTATATCTTGTTTTGATACAACCTTGAGGTTCTTAGTGGTAATCATCTCTTGGTAAGGATGCATATTGGTATGTGAGTTATATCCTTTCATGCTTATAAAATTTCTTATCTCTTTGTTTGGATATATCTCTGCATCTACTCATAGCTTGCTTTATCTTGTGTATCTTTTGGTATATGTTGCTATGATCTGGATCCTACTAGTAGTCCTAACTTATGATATCATATACTAGTAGTTCATATACATGTAGTTCTAACCTTGTTTATAATTGGCATCTTTGCTCATCTATATGCTATGCTTGTATCTTGTCTCATACATGCTCAAGCTTGTTCCTTGAATTGCATATCTACTATCTTGATTTGCTTGCATACCTTTGTGATGCAGGATACATAGATCTACATTATATGTAGAAATTGGAGTATTTTTGGATTTTATTCAGATTCTGCTCCAGTTTCAGTTTTTGATGCAAGACTAGTGTTTTTCATGCAGAAACGACATTCTAAGCAAGACTCATCGCTTTGCGATGAGCTCTGATGTTTTTGGTCAAATTTCGTCATCTTGAGGGTCAAATTTGTGTTTGACTATTTTTTTGCAGCACTTATCTTGCTCTTGGGTTGTTCAAGTATATGCTTTAACTTGCTTTTCTTTCTATGCTTGGACAAGCCCCTATCTATGCTCTTCTACTCTCCTTATATATTTGTGTTATCTCCTTTCTATTTAACAAGTGATGTTTCTTTTTTCTTCATAACCCCACTTTTTGAAATGACAAAGGGGGAGAAAGGTATGTCTTCTTTTAAAAGAGGAAGAAGGCATGTCTTATATGAAGAGGAGAAGTATGTCCATGTAAAGGGGAGAAGGTAAATGGGAGAAGACATATATGTGTAAGACATATATGAGTAGAAGACATAGTACTCTATAAATGTTATGAAAGCTAACCATGCAGGAGAAATAGCATCAATTGAGGGGAAGTATGAAAACTCCATGTGCATCAATTGAGGGGGAGCATATGAACTCAATTCTATTGAAACCCCTAGGTTTCTCCAAAGGTATGACTTTATGTAAATGCTTTCAATACATTTATGAAATGGTTTGTCATCTTCAAAAAGGGGGAGAATGTTGACTCAAGGTCAATTAGGCCAATGTTGACTCACGTCTAAATTGACTAAACCCGTGTTTTGATGATGACTAACAATTCCACATATTGGTGTCTACTGTCTCTACTTGAGTGATTTCATATTAGGTATAGACACACTCCAAATGCCCTAACTTGCGCATCTCAAATTGGAGAAAATACAAGTCAAAGTCATACAAGTGCACATTTTTGTAATATGATGTAAATCCTTTAGAATCATGTTGTAAATCACTTGTAATGATTGTACGACTTGTAATTAAGCTTAGAAAACATCAGGAGCACTTAGATCAAATGTTTGATCACTTTAGATGCAACTTTGGAAATTGATTACAGGCACTTTGTCGGTCGAGTTTCCCAGCCTGAAAACTCGACCGATCATCCTTGATCAATTTTCTGGAGAGTGCATCGGTCGAGTTGTGTTTACACAGAACTCGACTGATCAAGTAACTGACCATTTCGATTCCTAATGGTCGGTCGAGTTTTGTCAGGACAAACGCGACCAATCATTTGAGTATCAGCCTTGTCGTTTACTTGATCGGTTGAGTTACCTTTATAGAAACTCGAGCGATTGCACTGTACGGAAAAGTGCCGAAAAGTGATTCTAGTCGTTGTGGAGTTACAACAAGTGAAAATATATTTGTTGCAAGCCACAAAATGGCTAGTTTTCGTTCGCAAGTGTTCCCAAAGGCTAAGAGGCATCCCCAACTATAAATAGGACCCCTTGAGCTTCATTCCAAGGTTGAACATTCATTGTAAAACTCTATGTGAGGTTCCTATTCTATAGTTGAGTGCTTCCTACCGACTCCTCTCTCTCTCTAAGCTTAATCACTTGCTACATCCATTAGAGTGAGTAGGAAATTTGTAAGAGAGCTTGTCCTACATGTATATCTTGTGAGGCTCTCACTTCCACCACCTCCCCATCTCTCTTTTCAATCACGAAGATGAAGGTTCTCTCTCTTGTCCAAGAGAGGTGAAGAAGAACAAGGGAAGGAGTCCCTTGGTGAAGATAAAGGTTGAAGACTTGGAGCTAGAGTGGGTAAGCCCTTGGTGAAGGCAGAAGACTCCTTGCTCAAGTGGGTAAGTCCTTGGTGGAAGCTTCTCCGAGTGAAGGTGAAGTCAAAGGCAGAAGATCCAAGAAGAGTGGGTAATCCCTGCAAGGCTGAAGACTTGTGCAAGAGTAGGTAAGTCCTTGGAAGAAGGCAGAAGACTCCTTGCAAAGTGGGTAAGTCCTTGGTAAGGTTGAAGACTCTTTTTATTGGATAGGTAAGTCCTTTGTTTGGTCATGTATTGTAAGTCTTATGAATGAATATAAGAATGCAATGGTTAGGAAATCCTAGAGGTTGACCTCTCTAGGTAAGTGGACTGACATACTTCTAGTTTGAAGAGTGGAACCACTCTAAATAGCTTGTGTACTTGTGTTTGCTCAATCTCTCTCATCCTTGCTATGTATGTTTTAGTTGCACTCAAATTACCTATTTAGCAACCTTATCTTGTGATATATCTTAAAGGTCTAATGAATTTTGTTTAAGTGCATTCAACTCTATTCACCCCCCCCTCTAGAGCATATAATCACCCATCTAAGACCCAACAAAACCAACACGATTCCCTCAGGCACATCAACCATCAAATATTAGTGGCCAAATCCATGACATCTCATTTTTGCATAAAGTCATTGGAGACATATATAAACCTTCAGTTTTGATGTGCATGTTGTTGTGATTATTTTTGTGATGGTTCATGATATAACCTAGTTATGCTAATGACCCATAAAGACTCATTAAGTATCACTGTACACGTTGTCTAGATGGTTATATTTGTAGGAAAAGGTTCCTTTTGTGTAAGATGATTTCTAGATATATTTGTTGAAAGAATCATATACCAATAAAATGGTTCCCTATAAGTCCCTGTGAAATACCAGGTGTCATTGTCATCATTTTTCTATATAGTCAAAATAACAAAGTATGTGTTAGAGTGTTTCATGAGACTTCATATGTGAAGAACATCATATCTTAATAATATTTCCACTTTGTGTATAAAGAAGGGATCTGAACATAGTTGGATATGATGTTACCTCCAATAGTTTTGAGTAGGAATTTGAAAATTTTTGTTCTTCTTTGTTGTAACTTGACTACCTTAAACTTACATGAGCTAATGATATATCTAACAACATTGTATCTTTTGACAGAGGTTGCACCACATACATTCAAACTTGTTTTATTCATAATATGTGTTTGTTAATCAAGAGGCAAACATTAACTTAAAAAGTTGTCCAAATGCTTAGTAGAAAAATCTAGAGGTTTTTTGTTGTGCTAGATAAGTTCACTTTTTATTTCATAAAGTGATGTATTAGCCCGAAGTACACTATCGAATGTCAAGCCTATACTTTTAGAATAATGGATTTTTTTCTTACCCAAAGCCCCATGAGGTATGTTGATTCTTGGTATCTTGATCATGTGAAACATTATCATGAAAAGTTAAACAGAAAATGTAATTAGGAGATGAAGTACATAGCAAAGATTGTCCTCATTTTGCATTTTGTTAGATTGTGCACCTATCAAGATAAAGATCACTATTTGTCTAAATATGTTTCTCTCATTGAGTAATACGAACATTGTTTGCTTTTGATTCACCAATTTTAACCTCAAATGTTGCTCTAAAGAATAAGACATTTTCCTTGCCTTTTTTGGTTTTATTTTCTTTCTTGTTGGTTTCTTTATTACCATAATGGGTGTGGTCATCATTTTTGTAAGACCCCTAACCTAGCATAGTGCTTGATCTTATTTTCTTTTGGCTAATAATATGCTTAGACCTTAATGTAATCATGTAATGTGTCTCAATAACATGTGATGTGCTTGTGCTTTCAGTTTGGTCCAGTTTACCTAATGTTTGAGCGAGATATGCCATATGTATTCTTGTTTTGGACCAAGTTGCAATTTACCCAGGTTGAGGGTTTATCTTACAATTTCTCCCATGTTATATGTTCCCCCTATGTTTTATCATCATGAGAGAGAGAATTATGCTTAGGGGAGCCTCGTTGTGTCTTAGATGTTGAGGTGGCATCAAGTATGGAGTAGTAGATTGGGTTTGCTTTGGTGCTTTGTTGATGGTTGACCTTGTTTGGCTGTTGATCTTTTGAGTTGTCTTTCAATGATCACCTTTATGTTTTATTGGCGCAAAATTATATGTCCGAAGATGTTTTGTATGTTCCTTGAGTCCCCTTCGATCGAAGAATCTTGGAGCTCTCTCTTGGGGTTACGAGAGGCCTAAGGTGTTGAGGTGTTTTGGTCTTTGACTGATGAGCCTTGTAGGATATGTTAATCTTTGACCGATGGTCTTTTGGACCAATTGAAGTCGTTGATCTACCTTGGTTTTTACGATCTTAGTTGCATGCATGGTTGTTCTATGATGAACAAGTGGCATGTTTAGTTGGACACCTATCCTACCCCACCTCTCTCCTACCTTTGGGTATATATACCTCCCTCTTTACATGTATATGATCCTTTTACATCCTCTCTTCATCTCCTCTTCTTCAGATCTTGTCCCTTTCGTGCTTCGAAGAGAAGGAGATCATCCTAGGATCAAGGAGGCTGAACCTTGCATGCGGTGATCTAGGGTTAAGCATCTTCCTTTGTTGATCTGTTAGTGATCCTTGTGCTTGGGAAGTGGTTTATCGTTCTTGATCTCATTTTTCTTGAACCTTACCCTCTCTTCTTTTCTTTTGCCAAACCATGGTTCTCCATGGTGGTTTTTTGAGGAACTCCTCTCTAGTAGAGTCGAATCCATGGTTTTCCATGGTAGTACCTATGTGAAATGGAGATTTCCTCCTTCCCCTTTCTTTTTGGCTTAGGTTTTTAACCCTCTTTTCTTTAAGCTTTCCTGTGACCTTGGTTTCTCTTCTTTCCTTGAGGTGATCTTCCTTGGATGTGGAGTTGATCTAAGATGTGGTTTTCTCTCTTGTAGCTTTGTGTCTTGGGAGTTGATCTTCACCTCAAGGTGGGTTATATAACTCTCTCCTCTACTATTGTTGCACCTTAATCTTGCATGCAAGGTTTATATTCTCTCTAAAACGTGATTTTATGTTGCTTGATGGCAACAACTTATTCTAGGGTTTCTTTTTTTGTGGTAATCTTGAATAGATTAGACCTTTTTACTAAACCCTAATTCTTATACCCAAATGTTATGGATGGTGGAAGTACTAGCTTCACATGCACATGTTTGTACATTGGTTTTTCCTCATAAATGTGGCTTGTATTCTTTCTTGTTGATGAGAGTTTGGTCTCATGCATGAAGAATTTAGAGTATATGCATGATTATGGAGATGTTGGTTTTCTCTTCTCTCTTCATGGTTTACTTTTCTCCATCATGGTGATAATCCAATCTAAGGTTTGGAAGATGATCATGTTTGGATTTTATCTTTGGGGTTTGTCCGGTTCATGTTGATGTTTAACCTGTAATGTTGTGTTTTTGGGTTCTTCTCTCTCTTGATGAAGTCATCTACATTTCTACATGTTTGAGTGATCACCAAGTTCCCTTCAATGGCCGATAAAAATGTTTTTGGTTATTGACCTTGATGAGTTTTAATTGCTAACTTATTGCTATTTTTGTCACTTATATTGGATGTTTTTCTCTAAAAAGGATTACCCTTAACCATGTAGTTTGATTGCTAATATTTACCTTGTGTATGGTCACTGAAATGACCATATTTAGTGGTCATTGAAGAGGTAAAATCCTAGGGTTTCAGTGATCATGCACTTCTATTTTCAATAGTTGAACTTGTATCCTTTAAGCGACCGATGATTATGTTTTAACCTAAGTTTTCAGCGGTCAACTCCCTTGACCTTTAGCGGTCAATGAAACCATGTGGGCCATGTTTTATGTGACCATCTACCCACTATTTCATCGACCATGCTCTATGGATCAATGGTCATTTTACAATTGACTATGGTGATAATTGACCTAATATGTTCCAACAATGTTGGGGATGGTGATAATTAGGGTTAAATACTCTATGATGCTTTGTAACCCAAATGGGTTAGTTATGGTGAAACCCTAACCCTAGCTTTAGTATGTGATGTAATACTTACATCCACAATTATATCTTATGGAGGATGATTGTGGTTATGCCTTAGAAGGAGAAAGGTTGCGGTTGTATCTCAGTATATGATGTGATAGAGGACACATGTGGTTGTACCTTAGATGATTGGGTTTGTATACCCTATTTACTAGTATCGTGTCTATATAGCAAGCCGGACTAGGATGTTTTGCAGTTGGACTCCACATGTCACTGCGACAAACTCAAACTAACCAAGGGTGTGGGAGATCATAGGAGTTTGGTCCTCCGAGATCTTGTATGGCATTAATTTCAACTTAGTAGTGGTCAATTGGAGTATGAGTGGTACTCCTCATCTCCGCATGGCCTAATAAAGGATGTAATACAGTCGTGTAGTATATTTGCTTAGGGTTAAACATGAATCACATTGGATGACCCTTTGCTTTGTTTATTATATTGTTTAGTCGATAACAATTATACATGTTCTTCATATTCCTTCTAAAAGTATATGATGTTCTACTGATCAGTTATAAACTACTTAATCTGTGTTATCCGTTTAATTTATTCATTAAGCTAAATCTTCTCATCCTATTAATAATATTGCTTTCCTTCTATATACCTATCTATGTTAACAATAGTTATTGGCAGAGAGTTATATCTCTCACTGGGACGTTGGTAGGGTTTCCACATCTTTCAGGTGGTCGTGCATGATGTAATAAAGATCATGCAGTTGAGGAAGAGCAGCAAGGAGATCAATAGTTGTTGAAGGTCGGATATGCTGCTAGTGTTTTGTAGTAGATCTATACATGTCATCCCTGTACTCTTGGGTCCTTGGGGGTGTTTTGTAAGGTGGTACACTAATACAAGGTTTTTGTTAGTATGCCATGGTTGTACATGTATAACTTGTATATGTGAACATGTTATCTTGTATAACATGTTTGTGGTAGGATGGCCACTATACAATGATGTATATACCTTTTGGTATGATATCTGATACAAGTGGTATAGTTTGTGGACCTTGATGTTTATGTTTCTACTTGATATGGTTATATCCGATCAATTTTAATTTATCTAATTATGTGATAATGTGGTTGTTAGTTGGTAATTCTATGATTTATTTTGAGTAATATCACTTTGATGCGATCGGGTGTCACACTCAGTTGGTATCATAGCTTTAGGTTTGCTGAGTTTACAAGGACATAGGACTAGGGTTGTGTTTGTTATTGCATTATCCAACATATCTGATTGTAGCTTCTACTTATGCATAAGAAGAAGAAGATATGCCTAGAGAGCATTAAGAACATACCGAGAGAAGTGTTGCTATACAAGGAGGTGCTGCCATGAGGCAAGCAAGAGTAGATGGAGTTCCTAAAGTGACTCAGATCGACCCAAAAACTGTAGCCAATCCTTCATTTTAGTCCATGTTTGGATAGTTTATGGCTACAATTTTACATAGATAGGGTGCCCATACCTCAAGCAAGAGTAGTCGTTCCCAATGTGGAATCCCAAGGTTCTGGTATGACCTTTGAGAGGCTACGACGCATTGGAGCATTGAAGTATGTGGGTACAGAAGACCCGACAGATGCAAATATGTGGCTGATAGAGCTGAAGAATGCCTTTAAGATCCTTAATATCCTTGAAGAGTATAAGGTGAAGCAGGCGATGCACTTGTTGAAAGGTAGTGCGGGCCGTTGGTGGGCTATCAACGAGGAGAAGAGGCCAGGAATGGTGATTAGATGGGAGGAGTTTTGGTGGGAGTTTATGAGTCTATACCTATCAGAAACATACCTGGATGAGAAGATCTCACACTTTGAGAAAATTCGGTAGGGATCTATGATGATCAATGAGTATGAGGCCAAGTTCATGGAAGTTTTGAGGTTATTCCCGCACATGGCTGTGACAGGTAAGGAGAGGATCTGACATTTTGAGAGGGTTTGATAATAACATTGATGCCAATGGTGTCATATTTAAAGAATATGAAGAAGATTGCCACATTTTTGGAGTCTATGAGGAGAATAGAATGGTCAATGATAGAGAATCGTGAAGCTAACGCCAAGAAGAGACCAACACACTTTCAAGGACAGTCTTCTGGAGGCTTCAAGAAGCCTAGGTTTTCAACAACTCAGTCACAACAGAGGTCAGTGGTTTAGTCTCAGTGGTTGTTGAGCAAGGCCAGAGGCTATAGCTTTCTATCAGTAGGAACTCATATTGCTACGTCAGTTTCAGTGACATGGTCATCTACACCATAGTATGTGACAAGGACCTTTTATAGGTGTACACAACAAGGGCATCTGAAGATTTTTTGCCCAGTGAAGGATGAGGAGGTGACGCAACAACTGAGATAGAGTCAACTAGGATCACAACAATGATAGTTCAACGGTGGTGGAGGTAGAGGATGTGGTCAGGCATCATAGGCAAGATCATTTGGGAAAGCCAACAGATGATGGGGTGATAATAGGAAAGAACTCGATTCTAAGCTATGAGTCAGCCGAAAGGATTAGTCAACCCATAGGTCGTAACAGGTTAGATGGAGTTATTTCATTTAAATTTACCTTGGTCCTACTTTATATCTATTTTGGTTGACCCGGGTGTGACACACTCTTTTATCACTAGAGAGATGATAGCTAGTTGTTCTTTGTTTGCTAGTCGTAGATGTGATAGTCTTGTCTTAGAAACCTCATTAGTTGGTTTGCTTCTACTGAGTTGTGGGAGATGTATCCATCCTATGTTCTTTCTTTCTCAGGACACAACATTCAAGTGGACCTTATACCACTTGACATGCACTGATTCAATGTGATCCTCAGGATGGATACCTTGAATAAGTACCAAGTGATCTTTTACTATAGTTCTAAGATAGCAATGTTGTTTGACAATGATGTCTTGTGCATATTTAAAGGAGATAGGAAGATTCTTGCAACATGTATGGTGTCAGCAATAATGGCAGAGAGGCTGATGAGGCAAGGGTGTGAAGCTTTCTTAACATATGTAGTGGATACCAAGGTGAGGAGTCCTAGTATCCAGGAGGTACCAGTTGTCTGAGAGTTTGAAGATGTGTTTCCCAATGAGTTTCCCGATGTTCCCCCACCTCGAGAGATTGACTTTGAGATCAATCTAGTTCCTAGTACACTACTGATAGTGTAGTCACTGTATAGGATGGCACCAGCAGAGATGTAAGAGTTGAAGAAGTAGTTACATGAGCTGCTAGATAAGGGCTTTATCAGGCCAATCACTTCTCCTTGGGGTGTACCTGTGTTGTTTGTGAAGAATAAAGATGGATCTATGAGGTTATGCATCAATTATCTACAATTGAACAAAGTAACGATGAAGAACTTTCGCACAGTGGCGTTACCCCTAATAAAGTTCATGAGGAAAGGTGTTCCATTTGTTTGGGATGACAAGTATCAGTGTTCTTTCCAACTTTTGAAGGAGAACCTGACTAGTACACCAGTGTTGGTTCTGCCAGAACAAGGGAAAGGTTATATCATCTTTTGTGACATTTCAAAGAATGGTTTGGGATTCATGTTGATTTAGGACAAAAACACGATTTCTTTTGATTTACATCATCTTAAGAAACACAAGGAGAGCTACCTAAAACATGATCTAGAGATTGCAGTTGGGGTCCATGCTTTGAAGATATGGAGACACTACCTTTGTGGCAAGAAGTGTCAGATCTTTACCGACTACAAGAACCTACAATACATCTTCTCGAAGCAGGAGCTGAATATGCGGCAGTGACATTGGATGGAGCTGATCAAAGATTATGATTGCACCATAGAATACCATCAGAGAAGGCAAACGTAGTGGCATATGCTTTGAGTAGGAAGTCTTCTTGGTCATCATCTGCTAATAAGGCACCATCATGTTCTTTGGTGTGCCATAAGTGAGACATGTTAGTGTCTCTTCACCAAATGAATGTGAAGTTGGAGGTCTCCTTGTTGGTAGGCTTGTTGGCTCAATTATAGGTAAAGCCTACTATGAGGTAGTAGATCAGAGATGCACGACATGATGATATTGTGATACAATAGATTTGAGTAGAGTTTGGCAGTGAGAAGTGAGATGGCTTCTATGAGTTAGAGGATGGGACACTATGTTACCATGTTAAAGAAAGGGTTCCTAATGTGGATAATATGAGGAAGTTGGTTCTAGAAGAGGCTCACTCTTCAATGTACACCATGCATATAGGTAGCACTAAGATGTACAATAATTTGAATGATATGTATTGATGGCCTGGCTTGAACAATTACGTAGTTGAGTTTGTGGCAAGGTGTCTTGCATGTCATCAAGTCAAGGTTGAGCATCAAAAACCTACAGGGTTACTAAAAATGTTGCCTATATCACAGTGGAATTGGGAACATATTACAATGGACTTTGTGGTTGGTATTCCTAGGACAACCAAGGGTCATGATTCCATTTAGGTGATAGTGGACATCTTGACCAAGTTAGCACACTTCCTCCCTGTGAAGACAATGTATATAGTTGAGGAGTTGGCACAGGTGTATGTCGATGAGATAGTCGGCCTACACGGTATTCCAATGAAGATAATGTCCGACAGAGGTCCTCAGTTTACCAAATGTTTTTGGGAACGTCTGCACACAGCCATGGGTATGCAATTGAGTTCAACACAATGTTTCACCTATAGCAAGATGGATAGTATGAGAGGACTACATAGACACTGGAGGATCTATTAAGAGATCGTGTTCTATAGTTTTTGGGAAGTTGGGATGTAACCTCGGCTTGATTAAGTTTGCATACAACAAAAACTATCATTGGATTATTGATGTGACACCTATGGGAGATGTTGTAGATCTCCATTGTTTTGGTATGAAATTGACAAGTATCAACTTTTGGAGCAAGATCTTGTACAACAAATAACAAAGAAGATTAAGATGATACAAAAACATCCGAAGGAAGGCTAGGATAGATAGAAGTCTTATGCTGATAATTGTCAGAGGCCGTTGGAGTTCCAAGTGGGAGACAAGGTGTACCTTAAGGTCTTTCCTTGGAAAGGTGTGTTGAGGTTTAGGAAGAAGGGTGAGTTGGCTCCTAGGTATATGGGACAATTCCCTGTAGTGGTGCATGTTGGGAAGATGTTATATAGTTTGGAGTTGCCACCTGAGTTGCACAGGTTCCATTTGGTTTTCCATGTATCAATGTTGAGGAAGTGTCACCCTGACACAAAGTTGGTATTACAACCTATGGAGATTGAGTTGGAAGAGGATGTATCCTATGTGGAAGGTCCTATTTTGATCTTTGATAGAAGGGTGAAGAAGTTAAAGAAGAAGGATATCATGTTGGATAATGTTTTGTGGCATCATCGTGGCATGGAGGAAGCAACGTTAGAATTCGAGGACAAGATGCATAGGAAGCATCTGTCTCTTTTTGCATAGGATTTCAAGGGCAAAATCTTTGTTAGGGGTTTATGGTTGTAAGACCCCTGACCTAGCTTAGTGCTTGATGTTGCTTTCTTTTGCTTAATAATTTGCTTAGACCTTCATCTAATCATGTGATATGTCTCAATAATATGTGAGATGCTTGTTTATTCTGTTTGGTCCAATTTTCTAATGTTTGAGGTAGTTATGCTATTTGTATGCTTGTTTTGGAGCAAGTTGCAATTTAACCATGTTGCGGTTACCTTGCAATTTGTCACATGTTGGATGTGCCCCCTATTTTTTAGCATCATGAGAGAGAGAATGATGCTTAGGGGCACCTTTTTCTGTGTCTAATGTTGAGGTGGCATCAAGTGTGGAGTAGATGATTAAGGTTTTCTTTGGTGCCTTGTAGATGGTTGAACTTGTTTGCGTGTTTACCCTTTGAGTTGGTTTCTAGTAACCACCTTTATATTTTCTTGGATCTAATCTCTACGGTCGAAGATGTTTTGGGTGTGCCTTGAGTCCAATTCAATCGAATAAGCTTGGATCTCTCTCTTGGGTTGATGAGAGACCTAGGGTGTTGAGGTGTTTTGGTCTTCGAATGATGATCCTTGTAGGCAATATTTATTTTTGAATGATGGTCTTTTATACCAAGTGAGGTTGATGATCTACATTGGTTTTCACAATTTTAGTTGCATGAATGGTTTTAGTGGTTGCATGGTTGTTCTATGATGGACAAGTGGCATGTTTAGTTCGACAAGTGGCATGTAGTGATCTAGGGTTGGAGCATCTTCCTTTAATGTTCCCTTGGTGATCCTTGTGTTTGGTAAGTGGTTTATCCTTCTTGATCTCATTTTTCTTTAACCTTACCCTCTCTTTTTCTCCTTGTCCAAACAATGGTTCTCACAATTGTTTTTTTGAAGAACTCCTCTCCAATATAGGTCATATCCATGGTAATACCTATGTGAGATGGAGATTTCATCCTTCCCCTTTCTTTTCGGCTTAGGGTTTTCAACCTCTTCTATTTGAGATTTCCTTTGACATTGGTCTCTCTTCTTCTCTTGGGAAAGCTTGCTTGGTCGTGGAGTTGATCCAAGTTGTGGTTTTCTCTCTTGGATCTTCGTGGCATGGGAGTTGATCTTCACCTAAGACGGGTTATATAACTCTCTCCTCTACTATTTTTGCACCTTAATCTTGGATACAAAGTTTATCTTCTCTCTAAAATATGATTATATGTTTCTTTATGATGATACCTTATTCTAGGTTTTACCATTTTGTAGCAATTTTTCATAGATTAGATCTTTTTCCTAAACCCTAATTCATATACCTGAATCTTATGGATGGTGGAAGTACTAGCATCACATGCACATGTTTAAACGTTGGTTTTTCCTCCTCATAAATGTTGCTTGTTTTATTACTTGTGATGAGAGTTTGGTCTCATGCATGAAGTATTTAGGGTATATGCATGATGGTGGAGATGTTGGTTTTCTCTTCTCACATCATGGTTTAGTTTTCTCTATCATTGTAACATCCCTAACCTGGGTTATGCTTTAACCCTAGGTGTTTTGCTTAATGAAGTTGATTATATGCTTGCTCTTATCTTTTGAAAAGTAATTAAGGCTCAAGAGGAACTTACATTGCAAATTTTGTCCTTTATGAATATTGTTGAAATCAATGTTTTGCTTGTTTTGGACTAAAGTGCAAATTACCCAAGTTGAGGGGTTTATTTGAAAATTTTGCATGATAATATGTTCCTCATATGTTGGAGCATCATGAGAATGAAGATGATGCAGAGGTATGGCTTGTGGTGGCCTGAGTACCAAGAAAGAGCTGATAAAGCAATGTCTGTGCATTAAAACCTAGTTTTGGTGTAATGTGCAATTTACCCAAAACCTAGGGTTCAATATGCAAATTACCACTTAAAAATGGTCCCTAATGTTTCTTGGGATGATGTGCAGAAAATAAAATGAGAGGGGCGTCTCATTTGTATCTCTTTGAAGGAGAGAGAATCTTGATATTAAAATAATCAAGATTTAAGCATAATGAAAACCTTAATTCAAATTAATGCAAAAATAAATAAAATAATTGAAGGGCCTTCAACCAAAATTGAAATGGTTGAATTAAGATATGTGTGGACGTCTTTTTGCTTTGCAAGGACCACGAAATATCTCAAGTAGGTGAAAACTCCACTTGCATTATTATAAGAAAAAGAAATATCCACTCACATATGGATATTACAATTAAATGGATTGAGGTGCTTAATTTGTTTTTCTTTAAAACATGGATAATTGAGAGGAATAAGAGGCAATCTGGATAGACTCGTCCCTCAGGAAAGGAAGGGGGAAAGTGGCAATAATTTGGGAGAGATAATTCCTACTTTCTCACTCCTAAATGAATTTTCAATAAAATTCACATATAAGCTCATTTATCCATAGAGTAAAGGGGAATTTCGAATCCACTTCCACCCTTTGCTTGCAAAACGACCAAGGAAGCTTTGAAGGACCAGGAGGACGACACCCAACCTGTTGGTAAGCTTATTGACCTTCTTTCATCTTGATTTCATGGTGGAAATCATAAATCAATGCATAATTTCTTCTTTTCTTCACTCCATCTTCAACCCTAGCCAATCCTTTCACTCCAAAACTTGAGGATGAGCCTTGGGGGAGTTGCAAAAGCTTCTTCAACCACTGTTGACGTGAAGCTCCAATCTTTTAAGCTCAATTGAAGGTGGGTTATATAACTTAAACCCTTAACTATTGTTATTGAACTCAATTTCTCAACTCAATTGATTCAATTATTTTTCTTACAATACCTTTGATTAATTGATGCAACTTCCATGGGTATGGCAGTAGATTTCATGGGTATGAAGGTTGATGGTGATGACATCATCACCAGAACACATCTCAGCATATTCGAGTTGCAAACGGTTTTGGACTTTTGGCCCAAACGGTTTCAGCAAACCGTTTGGAGACCAAACAGTTTGCAAACCGTTTAGTGACTTGGACTCCAAACCGCAAGAGAGAGTTGATCGTTTGGTTAGGTTGACCATTTGAGGTTTGAACTCAAGTGCATTTTGGATGATGTTCCAATGGACCTAATTGATTGATTCAATGTATGTACAATCTTTCAATTGGAAACCCTAATCGAGTTGATCAAAGAATCCATGATTGTTTCAAATGATTTCAAGATAATTTGGGTCAAACAGTCTTGAGACCGTTTGAGCCCAAATGGTCTTGAAACCGTTTGGGACCAAACAGTTTCAAAATCATGTGGAGGTTTTAAGGTTAATTCATGATTGATGGATAGAGATCCAATGGTGATGATTGATGAATCTTTCAATTGTCTAATTGATAGCCAATTCTATGGTGCAAATTATATTTAATTTGATTGGAAATGGTCCTAAGTGCCCATGCGGTTTTGAGGCTGGTTTGAGCCCAAACGGTCTTGAGACCGTTTGGGGTCAAATAGTTTCAAAACCGTTTGAAATCAAACGATTTCAAAACTGTTTGGTGATGAAACCTCAAAACCGAATAAAGATTAATTGTGATTCAATCATTTGGAAATTGAAGGTGATGATTTTTCCAATGATCCAATGATTGATAGTAATGGTAATCAATGGAGGTACAAAGGTTGAATCCCTAAAAGTACCTAATTGATTAATACCTTTAAAGGGATAAACCCAATTTGCTTATAAGAACATTAACTTAGTACACTATGTTAGTCATAGCTATATGTACATGATAGAAGGGTTGATATAACCTAATCAAGTTGAGAGGATGATAGAATGGAATTCATAATGAGTATGATTCATGTGGTGATTAAGGGTATGATCCTTAGCAAACAGATCATGAAACCGTAATCATGACCATAAACCCTAATTGGGATGAATATTAAACCCTAATTATAGGTAATGGAATATGAAACCCTAATTGGGATGAACAGTAAACCCTAATTATGGGTAATGGAATATGAAACCCTTAGTAAACCTTGATTATGGGTACTTGAATAGAAAACCCTAATTGGGATGAATAGTAAACCCTAACTATGGGTAATAGAATATGAAACCCTAATTGGGATAAATAGTAAATCCTAATTATGGGTAATGGAACATGAAACCCTAATTGGGATGAACAGTAAACCCTAATTGTGGGTTATTGAATGTAAACCCTATTTTGGGGTGAAATTTATGTGAAACCCTAATTAAGAGTGATTTTATGAGAAACCTTGATGTTTGATATGATGTGGAACTCAAATTCAGGGTGATACTATGTAATGTTTTATGAAACGCTAATCCTGGGCAAGATGGTGATAAACCATAACCTTGATCTGGATAAAGGGATGAATGTTCCCAAATGACATGAAATGGGAAACCCTAACCCTAGTAAGGGAACATTGGTGTTACCCTTGAATAATGAATCCATATTTGTTCTGCAAGGTACTGATATGTAATTGAAGTTACTTTTATCATCTACACTAACCATGTAGGTATTCTGAAATGGTGGTCATGGCTAGGTATGAGCTATGATGTTTAATTCACTATTGTTTATCGGGCCTTATGTGCCATAATATACCTTTCTTCTTGGTGAGAGGTAACAAGAGAGTTAATGGGCCTCAAGTAACATGTTACCTTGATCAGATGACCTGAAGGTGATAGTTACATGGAAAAGTGGTAACAATGCTCAATGATGAGATAAGGGTTTAAATACCCAAAACCATATGATTGTGGTAATGATATTGTGTAGGGATGAGAATTCCCAGTATTGAAATGAGGGATTGAGTTCCCAATGTCTTTTAAAGACTAATGAGTAATTGATGAAAATAGTACATGTCTCTTTATAGCATTGTCATAATAAGTTATGTTTGAGAACTTGGTTGATGCTAAAAGAATATGAAAATGTACTTAATTAATCAAGTGAAATTTGTTCATGTAGTGCTCTGACCATAGATCCATCATCGTCAGTAGTTGGTGATGGTGAAATAGGTTTTCCTATGGAATTTCCTGGAATTCGCATATTATGAATATGCGGGGGTAACTGGGCAAAAATATCCTTACATCCTAGTGAAGAGATTGATGGAAGGTAAACTTTAAACCTCTCAATCCTTCCTGTGTCGGGATGATTGTATCACAAATCTCCCGATGGTTGGGATGGATGTATCACTAATCTCCCAATGATATTTAATGTCAGGTCGATGGAGATAAACATTAAATCTCTCGATTGCCGATGAGAGTGCAGTTGATGCTGTAACTCTATAGCGAAGTTTCCAGTATACCCTGGAAAGCTATTTTGAGCAGTCGACATAGTCCTTCTTGTAGTCCTGTACTGACCGGGATGTGGGAGGTCATGGGAATCCAACTCTTCCATTGACCTATGTATGGTAATGATTTTGATATAGCAATGGTCGGTTGGAGTATGAGCGGTATACCTCATCTCCTCAGAGCTTAAGTATGTTTGAAAAATATAATCAGCCGTGTAGCGTATTTGCATAAGAATGAAATATGAGAATCACTGGTTGATGATTATGTTGCTTAACATATCCTAGATGGATAAATGTTATACATGTTATATAATTCTTTATTGAATATTAGACGTGCTGCTTTATTATGTTACAGTTAATAAGCTTAAGTGGGAATGTTGTTCTAATCTACTTTAAATAAGTGAACTACATGATATTGATTATTATGATTACTCTGCTCAGTTTATTTCTATTAAACTACAATAATAATGTTTTGGCGGAGAGTTATATCTCCCGCTGGGGAAATTTTTATAATTGTCTCACCCCCATAGAATCCAACATTTTTAGGTAGACGCAGACAAAGAGGAAGAGTCTCTGTAGCAGAGGAAGAGCAGCAGCAGCAACAACAAGGACAACAGTAATATCCCAGGTGGGGATACTGGTTGTTAGGCTTTGTACATAAAGTCCTATGTGTCGTCTTTGTACTCTCAGGTCCTAGGAGTCAGTGACAATGTTTTTATAATAGATCTGAGATTTTGACATGATGCCTCGAGGATTTTGTTCCTTGTGCTTTTATCAAGCAAGGTGATCTACATATATGTCTCGAGAAAGAGATGGTACATGGAATAACTAGTATGTAAATATAATACTTGGGTTCTTGTTGAAAGAGTTTTCCTATGAATGGATCTCTGTCTAAATGGTTTTAATTTTTAGTGATTTTTCAGTAATCCTCTATTAGTAATCACTTCCGCGCTTATCTTATTCGATGTTTGGAAACAGATGTCACAGTTTAGTTGGTATCAGAGCTCTAGGTTCGCCGAGTCTACAGAGACATAGGATTAAGGTTGTTGAGTCTATTCTAGTGTCTTCCAGTCTGTCTGATAGTGTCTTATGCTCATATAGGAGGAGAAGAAGAACTAAAGATGTCTGGATCACACGATGAACATGCTGCTAAGAGCAGGGTTGCTGCACCAGGAGGAGGTGCAAAAGATCAAGATAGGGAGGAGCCTATCCTTGATCAACCCCAGTTCAACCAAGCTGATATGGGGAATCCAACTTTCCAGAATATGTTTGGACATTTTATAGCAGCTATGACCCATTTGACAGATAGGATGCCATTACCTGCACCTAGGGCACCAGCCCATGATGAAAGAAATGGAGCCGGTAAGACTTTTGAATGGCTTAGGAGGGTAGGAGTCATATACTATGCTAGTACAGTCGACCCAGCAGATGTTGACCTATGGTTGACTGAACTGGAGAAAGCCTTCAGAATCCTCATGATTCCTGACGATTAGAAGGTGAGGCATGTTGTATATCTCCTAAAAGGGAGTGCTGGCCACTAGTGGACCATTGAGGAAGGCAAAAGACCTAGTGTTGTGATCGGATGGGATGAATTTTGACATGAATTCATCGCTAGATACTTTCCCAAGACATATCTAGATGAGAAAATCTCTCAATTTGAGAGGTTGAGGCAAGGACAGATGAACATTAGTGAATACGAAGCTAGGTTCATGGAACTTTTGTGGTTTTCTCTGCATATGGCATCTACAGATGAGGAGAGAATTAGGCGATTCGAGAAGGGGTTGAACGCTGAATTGACCACTCCGGTGTCTACTCTGGAGAACCGGGAGAGGTTTGCCACTTTTGTGGAGTCTGTAAGACAAATAGAAAGGTCTATGATTGAGAAGTGACAAACTAAGGGTAAGAAAGAGTACCCACAGTTCCAAGGACAGAGTTCTTGAAGTTTTAAGAAACCAAGGTATTTTGTGCCTACACCACCACCAAAGTTCAATACCCAGACGCAATGGACATCAAGTAAGGGTAGAAGCCGAAGTTTACCACTGAAGGGAGCTCACAGCTCAGCCTCAATGTTAGTAACAGGACCACCCAGACCCTAGAGGGGAAATGTAACCTATTATAGATGTGGGAGAGAAGGACATGTGGTGAGGGACTGTCCTGAAAAAGTCAGGAGTGTGACCCAGCAACCGAGGCAGAGTTAGCAAGGCTCTCATAGATAGTAGTCTGGTAGTGGTGCTAAAGGATGTGGACAAACATCCCAAGTCGGTTCATCGACGTCCAACAATCGAGCATAGGGTCAACAATAGGCAACAACTAGATTCTATGCTATGAATCAGCCTGAAGTAGTAGTCAACCCTCGGGTTGTGATAGGTCAGATGGAATTATTTTATTCTGATATGTCTTCATCCTTCTTAGTATCTATGTTAATTGATCCAGGTACTACAAACTCTTTTATCACTCAAGAAGTGATTCGTAACTGCAACATGATTGTCAGTCATAGAGCAGATAGCATGTTGCTAGAAACACCTTTGTTGGGATCTACAATATTGCGGGAAGTGTGTTCCTCCTGCAATCTTTCCTTTTCTGAACATCGCATTCGGGTGGATCTTATACCACTTGAAATGCACAGGTTTGATATAATTCTTGGGATGGACACCTTAGAGAAGTATAAAGTTGTCTTGGATTGTGGTTCCAAGCAGGCTGTATTCACAGATAATGGTGACACATGGATCTTTCAGGGAGATAGAAAGATTCTTCCAACTTGTATTGTGTCAGCTATGGTAGCTGAGAAGTTGATGAGACAAGGATGCTTTGCATTATTAGCCCATATGGTTGATACCACAATGGAGAGCCCTCATCTTTATGAAGTTACAATAGTCAGGGAATTTGAAGATGTATTTCCTAAAGAACTTCCAGGTGTTCCACCGCCCCGAGAGATTGATTTTGAAATTAATCTAATCCTGGGAATGCAACCAATAGCACAAACGTCGTATAGAATGGCACCTGTTGAAATGGAAGATCTTAAGAAACAACTGCAAGAGTTGCTTGAGAAGGGTTTTATCCGACCGAGTACTTCACCATGGGGTGCTTCAGTCCTCTTTGTTAAGAAGAAGGATGGTTCTATGTGTTTATGCATAGATTATAGGTAGTTAAATAAAGTAACTATAAAGAACAAGTATCCTCTACCAATGATTGATGAATTGTTTAATCAGTTGCGTGGTGTAACTATCTTTTCTAAGATAGATCGGAGGTTGGGATACCATCAGTTACATATCAAGGAGAGTGACATACCCAAGTCAACTTTTAGGACTAGGTATGGTTACTATGAGTTCATAGTTATGTCGTTTGGACTAACTAATGCACCAACTGCATTTATGGAACTCATGAATAAAATCTTTTGACCTTTTCTTGATCTATGTGTAGTCATCTTTATAGATGACATCCTGATATATAGTAGAGATGCTCAACAACATGAGAAGCATCTCCATCAAGCTTTGACTTTGCTAAGAAAGCATAAGTTGTGTGCTAAGTTTAGCAAATGTGAGTTTTGGTGACCAAAAGTTTCTTTTCTTGGACACATAATATCTACTTTAGGTATTCATGTTGATCCTAAGAAAGTAGAATCGGTCCTGCAATGGGAACAACCTAATACACCGATGAAGATTCGCAGTTTCCTAGGACTGGTAGGCTATTACAGGAGGTTCATTAAGAACTTCAGTTCAATAGCTTTACCCCTAACCAAGTTGACCAAGAAGGAGATTCCTTTTGTCTGGAATGACGAGTGCCAACAATTTTTCCAGTTGCTGAAGGAAAGGTTAACAAGTGCACCTGTGCTAGTGCTACCTAAGCAAGGGAAGGGGTATATAGTCTTTTGAGATGCGTCTGAAAAAGGCTTAGGATGTGTGTTGATGCAGGATAAGCAAGTGATTTCTTTTTCTTCTCGACAACTTAAGAAACACGAGGAGAATTATTCGACACATGATCTAGAGCTAGCTGCTGTGGTCCATGCCTTGAAGATCTGGAGACATTTTCTTTATGGAGAAACATTCCATATTTTCACAGACCATAAGAACTTAAAGTATATCTTCTCACAGCATGAGCTGAACATGAGGCAATGCTGCTGGATGGAGTTAATCAAGGAATACGATTGTACAATTCATTATCATCCAGGGAAAGCGAATGTGGTTGCTGATGCTTTAAGCAGAAAATCAGCAACAATAGCTTTAAACAAAGCACAGTTGAACCCCTTAGAGTGCTCTAAGAGAGATATGCTTATCTCCTTGAGGAAAGACAATGTACAACTTAAAGTGTCATTGTTAGTCGGGTTGTTAGCTGAGATGCACATAAAACCTACTCTGAGACAACAAATTAAAGAAGCACATCAGACTGATATTGTGATTCAACATATTAGATCAGAGTATGGTAGTGAGAAATGGGATGGTTTCCATGATTCAGATGATCAGGTAGTCTGTTACCATGATAGAACGGTAGTACCTGATGTTGATAACTTAAGGGAGTTAGTTCTGGAAGAAGCTCATTCTTCGATGTATGCCATGCATCCAGGAAGCACCAAGATGTATCATAACTTGAAAGATATGTATTGGTGTCCTGGATTAAAGAAAGATGTTGCTGAGTTTGCTATGCGGTGTCTGGTGTGTCAGTAGGTTAAAGATGAACATCAGAAGCCCGTAGGAATAATGCAACCTCTACCTATACCGCAGTGGAAATGGGATCATGTAACCATGGACTTTGTAGTTGGTTTGCCTAGAACAGCCAAAAGTCATGATTCCATTTGGGTGATAGTTGATAGGTTGACTAAAACAACACATTTCTTTCCTGTCAAAACAACCTACACTGCTGAGAAGCTAGCCCAGATATACATAGATGAGATAGTGCGTTTGTACGGGGTTTTGACTACAATTGTTTCTGATAGAGGTCCCTAGTTTACGAGTCATTTTTGGGAACGACTACATAAAGCTTTGGGTATGCAGTTAAGGTTCAGTACAACCTTTCACCCACAGACAGACGGACAATCTGAGAGGACTATACAAACTTTGGAAGACTTGCTTAGGGCATGTGTCCTTCGGTTTGTAGGAAGTTGGGATCTACATCTGAGCTTGATAGAATTTGCTTATAATAATCGCTATCAACATAGTATTAATATGGAACCATATGAGGCTTTATATGGTAGACATTGTAGATCTCCCTTATGTTGGTATGAAATAGGAGAATATCAACTTTTGGGTCCTGAGCTAGTTTAACAAACAACTGAGAAGATTAAAGTTATACAACGACAGTTGAAAGTTGCCTGGGATCGGAAGAAATAATATGCTGATAAGCGTCGTAGAACCTTAGAATTCCAAGTTGGAGACAGAGTATACCTCAAGGTCTCACCTTGGAAAGGTATCCTTATATTTGGAAAGAAGGGAAAGTTAGCTCCTAGATTTATGGGACCTTATCCAATCATTGAGATGATGGTAAAGGTAGCCTATAAGCTGAAGTTACCACCTGAGCTGCATAGATTGCACCCAATATTCCATATTTCCATGCTGAGGAAGTGTCATCCTGACACAGAGTTGGTTCTGCAACCTATGGAGGTAGAACTAAATGATGATATATCTTATGTTGAAGGACCTGTGTTGATTCTTGATAGGAGAATCAAAAAGCTGAAAAAGAAAGACATTTGTCTTGTGAAAGTTCTCTGGCATCACCATGGCATTGAAGAAGCTACATGGGATCTATAAGAAGAGATGAGGAGGAAGTACCCTTCTCTTTTCTCTTTATGTTTTCATTGATGATTTCGGGGACAAAATCCTTATAAGGGGTGGATAAACTTGTAACATCCCTGGCCTGGGTTATGATTTAACCCTAGGTGTTTAGCTTAATGAAGTTGATTATATGCTTTCTCTTATCTTTTGAAAAGTAATTAAGGCTCAAGAGGAACTTACATTGCAAATTTCATCCTTTTTTAATATTATTGAAATCAATGTTTTTCTTATTTTGGACTAAAGTGCAAATTACCCAAGTTGAGGGGTTTATTTGCAAATTGTGCATGATAATATGTTCCTCATATGTTGAAGCATCATGAGAATGAAGATGATGCATAGGTATGGCTTGTGGTGGCCTGAGTACCAAGAAAGAGCTGATAAAGCAATGCCTGTGCATTAAAACCTAGTTTTGGTATAATGTGCAATTTACCCAAAACCTAGGGTTCAATATGAAAATTACCACTTCAAAATGGTTCCTACTGTTTCTTGGGATCATGTGGAGCAAAGAAAATGAGAGGGACATCTCATTTGTATCTCTTTGAAGGAGAGAGTATCTTGATATTAAAATAATCAAGATTTAAGCAAAATGAAAACCTTAATTCAAATTAATGCAAAAATAAATAAAATAATTGAAGGGCCTTCAACCAAATTTGAAATGGTTGAATTCAGATATGTGTGGACGTCCTTGTGCTTTTCAAGGACCACGAAATATCTCACGGAGGTGAAAAACCCACTTGCATTATTATAAGAAAAAGAAATATCCACTCACATATGGATATTACTATTAAATGGATTAAGGTGTTTAATTTGCTTTTCTTTAAAACATGGATAATTGAGAGGAATAAGAGGCAAAGAGTATAGACTCGTCCCTAAGGAAAGGAAGGGGGCAAGTGGCAAGAATTTGGGAGAGATAATTCCTACTTTCTCTCTCCTAAATGAATTTTCAATCAAATTCACATATAAGCTCATTTATCCATAGAGTAAAAGGGGAATTTCGAATTCACTTCCACCCTTTTCTTGAAAAACGACCAAGGAAGCTTTGAAGGACCAGGAGGATGACCCCCAACCTGTTGGTAAGTTTCTTGACCTTCTTTCATCTTGATTTCATGGTGGAAAGCATAAATCAATGCATAATTTCTTCTTTTCTTCACTCCATTTTCAACCCTAGCCAATCCTTTCACTCCAAAACTTGAGGACGAGCCTTGGGGGAGTTGCAAAAGCTTCTTCCACCACTGTTGACATGAAGCTCCAAGCTTTGAAGCTCAATTAAAGGCGGGTTATATAACTTGAATCCTTAACTATTGTTATTGAACTCAATTTCTCAACTCAATTGATTCAATTGTTTTTCTTGTAATACCTTTGATAAATTGATGCAACTTCCATGGGTATGGCAGTAGATTTCGTGGGGATGAAGGTTGATGGTGATGACATCATCACAAGCACACATCTCAACATATTTGAGTTGCAAATGGTTTTTGGACTTTTGGTCCAAACGGTTTCACCAAACGGTTTGCAAATCGTTTGGTGACTTGGACTCCAAACCACAAGAGAGGGTTGACCGTTTGGTTAGGTTGACCATTTGAGGTCTGAACTCAAGTGCATGTTGGATGATGATCCAATGGACCTAATTGATTGATTCAATGTATGTACAATCTTTCAATTGGAAACCCTAATCAAGTTGATCAAAGAATCAATGATTGTTTCAAACAATTTCAAGATAATTTGGGTCAAACGGTCTTGAGACCGTTTGATCCCAAACAGTCTTGAAACCGTTTGGGACCAAACAGTTTCAAAACCATTTGGAGGGTTTAAGATTGATTCATGATTGATGGTGTAGCATCCAACTCACAAAAACATGATTAACTAATGCGGAAGCATTCACTAAGCAACGAATTATCGAATATTACTAAAAATTAAAACCTTTTTATCAAAAGATCCATCAAAGGAAAACTTTCTCACATAGAACCAAAGTAACACATTTACATTCTAATTTAAAGGTACATGTCCTATATCATCTCTTTCAGAGAATTACAAGCATCAACTGCTCTGGTAAACTAAACACAGGCAATATAAAATCTCGAGGCACTGAGCCAAAATCTCGAAAGCACTAACTACTACTCTGAGGACCTGAGAGTACAGAGACGACACATAGGACTCTATATACATCTATACGAGGCATAACAAACAATGTCTCCACCTGAGACTTCAATGATGTCCCTGCTGCTGTTGCTGCTATCCTTCACCTACTGAAGGATTCCTGCCTCCTCGTCCGCGTCCACCTAAAAATGTGGTTCCCACGGGGGTGAGAAAATTGTAAATTGCCCCAGCGAGAGATATAACTCTCCGTCAGAAACATTATTATTGCAATTTAATAAGTTAAAACTGAACAGAGGAATCATAATTGTTTCACAGTAGTTAATTCAATGTCTAACAGATTAGAACATTATTTTTATCAAAAGCATTGCAGTTATAATTTGATAGAGAAACATGTCACTTATCCATTAAGGAATATGAAGAACATGTATAACATTTATTCACTATAGAATCATTACCACAATGTAAATTCTCTTCAGGCTTAGATCATATATCTAATTCCTGGCATTGTCATTGTGGAGTCATGGCCTATAGCCATACTCTTTTCACAAAGTATTGGGATCTTAATCCCTCATCTCATCAAGTACATTTCCATTTTCTAACAAGTTCATCATCATGATTATAGGTTATGGGTATTTGAACCCTTAACTCATCATAGAACACTTGTTACCACTTATTAGGTAACTTCATACCTTCAGGTTATCTGACCAAGGATATTATGAATCTTGCTACACAAAGTATCCCACATAGTTAAAAAAGCTCATATCACCTCGTTTTACCCCTTAATAGGCAATAAGGCATATTATGGCTTATAAATCCCATAAACAGTTTCAATATATAGAGTATCGTAGTCCATACCTGGCTATGCTCATCATCTAAATGTTCCTTCATGATTAACACTCATGATAACAATCATATATCAATACCATGCAATACAAGGGTTTTCTTATTAAATTTATAACTCATCAATATGTATTTGAACTTCACATAGGATTACTCTGTGTTAAGACTTCACATAGCATCATCCTATATTAGGGTTTCAACTAGCATTACCCTAATTTAGGGTTTCACATAGCATTACCCTATTTTTAGGTTTCACATAGCATTACCCTGTATTAGGGTTTCACATAGCATTACCCTATTTTAGGGTTTCACATAACATTACCCTATTTTAGGGTTTCACATTAATAACCATATAGGTTCTCAAGATCATTTTATTAATGATCAAGTCCTATTTCATTGCTTCACATATCTAGGAATCAATATGTATAACATAAGTATTCAATCATACTTATTTATCTTCATCATTCATCATTAAATGAAGTATCAATCACAAAGTATGAGTTTCTCTCTCATCTTTACCATTATATGATTGTATCATAGTTTATTGGTTTGGATTAACCTTTTCATAAGGCAAGTTAGTCTACACTTATTAAAGTACATTACATCTCAATGTAACAATTGACATGACACATCTTATGGGTCACTCATCCAATTATATTGGACTTATAACACATCAAGGTATATTAGTATTGGGGTGTTGGATGTGACATCTATCATATCTTGATGTATCACTTCCCTCAACACCTTCATCTTACTTGAGTTCATCCACTTAGCTTGTATTAGGGTATTTCCCATCCTAATACTTTATGTACCAGTTCATCTCATTCATCATGTAATGTATTTGTCATGAGTCACTTATTTAGAATATACAACCATTACCTAATGAAATGGACTCATCCTTGAGTGAGGAACTATTGGTGTAAGGATATTCATTATCAACCCCTCTAGGCATTACATTTGTCAATATACTAATCACTATTCCATTATTAGGAATATGATTCTCCATATTTATAATTTGAGGTTTCACATAGCATTTTCCATACATTATATGGATTTCACATAGTATTGCTCTTCATTAGAGATTCACATAATCATCCTTCTATATCAGGGTTTCATCTAGTATTATGTGAAATTAAGATTTCACAATACATCACCCAGTGATAGGGCTTCACATAGCATTAGTAGCACTACCCTATATTAGGGTTTCATGCACCTTTACCCCATTTTAGAGATTTAGGTTTACCATTCACATCTAAGTAAGGTTTCTCATACCTCATACCCAAATTAGGGTTAGGATGTACAATCCCCATTAAATTGGGGTTTCTTACATTGTTACACTAAGTTAGGGTTACATCATCACTCTAGATTATGGTTTCACTGAGCTTTACCCTAGATTAGGGGTTCACATAGCCTTACCCTAAATTAGTATCAAGGTACATCAATCTTTTCAATGAGGATTTCATGATCTCATTGTTATGGATCAAACCTTGATTACATATTTATTCATAATGAGAGAATTAGGGCTTATTATGTAAGCAATCATCTTTCTCATTCTCTCTCCCTCTCATCCTCTCTAGGATGTTAAATACTCCAAGATTGATCTAGGTCAACTATTCAATTAAGTACACATATTTAGGGTTAACCTTCATAATCATCTTTGGTCCACATCATTAATAATCAAGTAGCTATTTGACCTTTGATCATATAAGGTGTCCAAATGGTTTAACCAATTTGAACCTCAAAAGGGCTGGTCACTTAGACCTCAAACGATCTTGATCACTTAGACCTCAAAAGGTCTTGACCAATAAGTTCAAACGGTTTGAAACCATTTAGCAAAGTAGTTACTTGAAAGTGTTTGCTAAAGTGAACTCTTGAAACTGTTTGCTAAAGTGAACACTTGAAACTGTTTGCTAAAGTGAACACTTGAAAACGTTTGAGCCTCAACCGGTCTGGGATCGTTTGGTCCCAAACGGTCTTGAGACCGTTTGGTCCCAAACGATCTTGAGACCGTTTGGACTCAAACGGTCTTGAGACCATTTCGTCCAAACCTCCTCAAAACTGAATGGACCAAAAAGGGTCTCAACCTCTGTAATCAATTTAGGGTTTCCGAGGTTAACTCCTTCATTAATTGAATCCATGTAATTATTCATCAATTGAACCTAAGCACCATGATTTAAGTGAACTTAATGAATCACCCTTCAATTGAACCTTCAATTAGGGTTTTGAACCCAATTGAACTAGGGTTGATAATCAAGAAACCATCACTTAGGGTTTTGGAATCGAGGATCCATCAATGGTTAACATTGTGGAACCAATTCAATTGAAATCAGTGAACCATCATCATTACATGATATGACCTGACCTCAAACGGTCTTGAATGACCCCCAAACGGTCTTGAGGTCATTTGGATGATCTCGAAACGGTCTTGAGACCGTTTGCCTCAAACCATTATTGAAGTCTATGACATTCACTTAGGTTTTGCATCATTGAATCAATCATCACTTGAGCTATTGATTGTAATTCAGTTTGATATCTTTCGGTCTTCAAATACTCAACCATACTCAACCCTAGACCTCCAAACGGTCTTGGTTGACCTCCAAACGGTCTTGAGACCGTTTGGGTGATTCCCAAATGGTTTTGAAACCGTTTGGGTCAATCAACCCAAAACGTCAACTTAATCAATTGCAAAATGAGCACTTAGCCGATTAGGGTTCTATGTGAAGAATTGTCCATATGTTGAATTAATCAATCCGAGTTATTGGATCATCATCCAACACATACTAGGGTTCAGACCTCAAATGGTCAACCCATGCAAATAGTCAACCCCTCTAAATGGTTTGGGGTTCAAATCTCCAAACGGTTTGGAAACTGTTTGGTCTCCAAATAGTTTGGTGAAACCGTTTGGACCGAACCATTGAAACTGTTTGCCATAGATATTTGTAGAGGTGTGTGCTTATGATGATTTCATCATCATCAAGCTACAAACCCACGAAAACTTGCTGTGATTTCATGGTTATTGCATCAATCAACCAAGATAAATTTCGGAAATGAAGAAAGCATCAACAATTGATAAGGAATTGAATGCAATACTAATTTCAAGGGTTCAAGTTATAAAACCCGCCTCCAATTGAGCTCCAAATTTTCAAGCTCACTTCAACAATGGTGGATGCAACTTCTTTCACTATTCCAAGGCTCGTCCTCAAGCTTTGAGTGAAAAGGAATGCTTAGAATTGAAGAGGGGATCGAGATAAGAAGAATTCATGCATTGATTTTCAATTTTCACCATGGATTCAAGGTGAAAAGAGGTCAAGAAGCTTACCAACAGGTTGGGGGTCGTCCTCCTTCTCCTCCAAAGCTTCCTTGGTCATTTTTCAAGCAAGGAGAAGAAGTGGAAATGAAAAAGCCTTTGTTTTGGCTTGTAAAGGGTCTTTTTATAAGAAATTCAAGGAGAGAGAAAATGCCTTATAAAAATTCATTTAATCCCAAAAATAGTGCCGCCTCTTCCCCCTCAACTTCTTGGATCCGAGGCTATCTTGTTTGACTCTTATTCCTCTCAAGTATCCATGATTTAAAGAAAAGCAAATTAACCACCTCAAATCATATTATACTAATATCCATAAGTAAGTGGATATTTCTTTTCCTTATAATAAGGTGAGTGAGTTATCCACTTCCCTTGGATATTTTCGTGGCCTAGAAAAGGCACAAAGGTGTTCACACTTGAGCAAATTCAACCATCTCGTTTTTGGTTGAAGGCCCTTCAATTATTTTATTTATTTTTGCATTAAATGGAAGTAAAGTTCCAATTATGCTTAAATCTTGATTATTTTAATATCAAGATTCTCTCTCCTCCAACTTAACTCAAATGAGGCGCCCCTCTAATTTTCTTTGCTCTAAATGATGCCAAAAAACATTAGGGACCTTATTGAAGTGGTAATTTGCATATTGAACCCTAGGTTTTGGGTAAATTGCACATTACACCAAAACTAGGTTTTAATGCACAAACATTTCCTTATCATCTCTTTCTTGGTACTCAGGCTACCACAAGCCATACCTCTCCATAATTTTCATTCTCATGATGCTTCAACACACGAGGAACATATTATCATGTAACATTTTCAATTTAACCCCTCAACTTGGGTAATTTGCATTTTAGTTCAAAATAAGAAAAACAATGTTTCAACATTATTCAAAAAGGACTAAAATTGAAATATAAGTTCCTCTTGAGCCTTAATTACTTTCCACAAAATAAGATTAATCATATAAATATTTTTCTTAATCAAAACACCTAGGGTTAAAGCATAACCCAGGTCAGGGATGTTACAAGTTATAAACCCCTAACAAGGATTTCGTCCCCGAAATCCCAGGAAAAAGGAGGGACAAATTTATTCATTTATCATACCCTCAAGTCTCCACATAATATCTTAATATCATGGAGATATCATGAATCTGTAATCCACACAAAGTTGTTTTCATTAATTCAACCTTATCAATGTTTATGTTTATGCTGAGCATAAACCCCTAACATATGATGTCCATATTATTTGAAAGGAAGATGTATAAAAGAACATACTCCTATCATTACCCAAAAGTGTTTATAAAAAGGGAAACATATATATCTAACAGAGATAATTCACTCAAAAATCCTTTATTTGTTTGGGAAAGTTCACTTAGCACTTCCTATGTAATTAGGAAAGGTCACTTAGCTCTTCCTCATTAGTTGGGAATGTTCACTTAGCTCTTCCTCATTAGTTGGGAATGTTCACTTAGCTCTTCCTCATTAGTTGGGAATGTTCACTTAGATCTTCCTCATTAGTTGGGAATGTTCACTTAGCTCTTCCTCATTAGTTGGGAATGTTCACTTAGCTCTTCCTCATTAGTTTGGGAATGTTCACTTAGCTCTTCCTCATTAGTTGGGAATGTTCACTTAGCTCTTCCTCATTAGTTGGGAAAGTTCACTTAGCTCTTCCTCATTAGTTGGGAATGTTCACTTAGATGGAGCTGTTGCGGTTTTTTCCGCAAATGGAAGTTAATGATGAGGAAAGAATTCAACATTTTGAGAAGGGATTGAACGCTGAATTGACCAATCCTGTGTCTGCTTTAGAGATCAGGGAAAGGTTTGCCACCTTTGTGGAGTCGGTAAGGAGGATAGAGAGGTATGAAATCGAGAAACAATAGACTAGTGGCAAGAAGGTGTACACTCAGTCTCAAGGACAAAGATCCAAAAGTTTTAAGAAGATGAAATTTTCTGCATCGACAACACCATCGAGATTCCATACCCAGATGCAATGGACGACAAGTAGGGGTAGGGATCATAGTAATGCTCCAAGTAGAGCCCCTGACATAGCATCAACATAGGTGACTGGATCACATAGACACTATTTTGCACCCAGGACCGGTTACCAATGTAGACAACCTGGACATCTAGCAAAGGATTGTCCATACGGGAATTCAATGATGACTCAACCCCAGGGGCAGAGTCAGCAAAGCTCACAAAGGAGGCAGTTTTCTAGTAACAATAGAGGACGTGGACAGATGTCCCAGACAGGTCAGATGAAATAGCTTCGTTTTGATATTTCATTTCATGATTCTATGTGTTAAAGATAAGAAAGTAGTTGTTTTGAGCTTCCTCTGACTAGTCCTATAAGGACACAAGGAGGATGAGAATTTACATTATACTCAGTGTTCTTTAAAATGCTTTGTAATATCCCTTATCTGTGTGTTAAAAGATGAGATATAGAAGGGATGCCTATGAATAATCCTATGTGTATAATGATATGAAAAGTGAGGAATATGATAGCAAATAAAGTGCATACTACCTAATCTCAATACTTGTATACCCTAGCCAGGTATATGATTATTTGGGATAAGGCAAGTATGAAACTCTTAGATTGTTATCTTTCTGATTACTCTGATCAAGTAGTCATTCTGAAACAATCTAGTGAGTATAATGAAACTAATGGGGAAGAGCTAAGTGAACATTCCCAACTAATGAGGAAGAGCTAAGTGAACATTCCCAACTAATGAGGAAGAGCTAAGTGAACATTCCCAAATAATGAGGAAGATCTAAGTGAACATTCCCAACTAATGAGGAAGAGCTAAGTGAACATTCCCAACTAATGAGGAAGAGCTAAGTGAACATTCCCAACTAATGAGGAAGATACTCGCTAATGTTCATCTGTCCTTTTTTTATCCTCTCAAATTGAGAGATCTTCTCGTCTGGATACGTTTTATGGAAGTATCTACTGAAAAATTCTCGTCGGAATACCTCCCATCCAATTTCTTCACCTGGTCTCTTATCTTCCTCTATCATCCACCAATGACCATCACTCCCTTTTAGGAGGTACACATCATATCTTACCTTTTCAGCTTCAGGAATATCAAGGATCCTGAAAGCCTTTTCCAGCTCTGTCAGCCACAAATCAGCATCTGCCGGATCAGATGTACCGGCATAATCTATAGCTCCAACCTGACAAAGTCTCTTAAAAGTATTGCGGGCTCCAGAACCCTCATGGTGAGATGGTGCCCTAGGTGCAGGTGGTGGCATCCTGTCTGCCATATGTGTCATGGCTATCAGGAATTTCTCAAATAGAGCATGGAGGGTTGGGTTTTCTATCACAGTTGGGTCAATCTGGGGCTATTCAGGTACATGCCCTTCCCTATTATGATCTTTTGCACCTCCTCCTGGTGCAGCAGCGCTGCTCTTAGCAACATGTTCTTCATGTGGTCCAAACATCTTAAAGTTCTTCTTCTCCTATGTGAGCAGAAGATACTATCAGATAAACTGGAAGACACTTAGAACATACTCAACAACCTTAGTCCTATGTCTCTGTAGACTCAGCGAACCTAGAGCTCTAATACCACTAAATTGTAGCATCCAACTCACAAAAACATGATTAACTAATGAGGAAGCGTTCACTAAGCAATGAATTATTGAAAATTACTAAAAATTAAAACATTTTTATCAAAAGATCCATCAAAGGTAAACTTTTTCACATAGAACCAAAGTAACACATTTACATTCTAGTTTAAAGGTACATGTCCTATATCATCTCTTTCTGAGAATTACAAGCATCAACTGCTCTAGTAAACTAAACATAGGCAATATAAAATCTCGAGGCACTGAGCCAAAATCTCGAAAGCACTAACTACTACTCCGAGGACCTAAGAGTACAGAGACGACACATAGAACTCTATATACATCTATATGAGGCATAACAGCCATTGTCTCCACCTGAGACTTCACTACTGCCCCTACTGTTGTTGTTGATGTCCTTCACCTACTGAAGAATTCCTATCTCCTCGTCTGCATCCACCTAAAAATGTGGTTCTCACGGGGGTGAGACAATTGTAAATTTCCCCAGAGAGAGATATAACTCTCCGCCAAAAACATTATTATTGCAGTTTAATAAGATAAACTGAACAGATGAATCATAATTGTTTGACAGTAGTTAATTCAATGTCTAAAAGATTAGAACATTATTTTTATCAAAACATTGCAGCTATAAATTGATAGAGCAACGTGTCACTTATCCATTAAGGAATATGAAGAACATGTATAACATTTATTCACTGTAGAGTCATTACCACATCATAAATTCTCTTCAGGCTTAGATCATATATCTAATGCCTGGCATTGTCATTGTGGAGTCATGGCCTGTAGCAATACTCTTTTCACAAAGTATTGGGATCTTAATCCCTAATCTCATCAAGTACATTTCCATTTTCTAACAAGTTCATCATCATGGTTATAGGTTATTGGTATTTGAACCCTTAACTCATCATAGAACACTTGTTACCACTTATTAGGTAACTTCATACCATCAGGTTATCTGACCAAGGATATTATGAATCTTGTTACACAAAGTATCCCACATAGTTCACAAAGCTCATATCACCTCTTATTACCCCTTAATAGGAAATAAGGCATATTATGGTTTATAAAGCCCATAAACAGTTTCAATATACATAGCATCATAGTCCATACATGGCTATGCTCATCATCTCAATGTTCCTGCATGATTAATACTCATGATAACAATCATATATCAGTACCATGGAATACAAGGGTTTTCTTATTAAATTTATAACTCATCGATATGTATTTGAACTTCACATAGGATTACTCTGTGTTAAGACTTCACATAGCATCATCCTGTATTAGGGTTTTACATAGTATTACCCTATTTTAGGGTTTCACATAGCATTACCCAATTTTAGGGTTTCACATAACATTACCCTGTATTAGGGTTTCACATAGCATTACCCTATTTTATGGTTTCACATAGCATAACCCTATTTTAGGGTTTCACATTAATAACCATATAGGTTCTCAAGATCATTTTATTAATGATCAAGTCCTATTTCATTGCTTCACATAGCTAGGAATCAATATGTATAACATAAGTATTCAATCATACTTTTTTATCTTCATTATTCATCATTAAATGAAGAATCAATCACAAAGTATGAGTTTCTCTCTCATCTTTACCAGAATATGATTGTATCATAGTTTATTGGTTTGGATTAACCTTTTCAAAAAGCATGTTAGTCTACAATTATTAAAGTACATTACATCTCAATGTAACAATTGACATGACACATCTTATGGGTCACTCATCCAATTATATTGGACTTATAACACATCAAGGTATATTAGTATTGGGGTGTTGGATGTGACATCTATCATATCTTGATGTATCACTTCCCTCAACACCTTCATCTTACTTGAGTTCGTCCACTTAGCTTGTATTAGGGTATTTCCCATCCTAATACTTTATGTACCAGTTCATCTCATTCATCATATAATGTATTGGTCATGAGTCACTTATTTAGAATATACAACCATTACCTAATGAAATGGACTCATCCTTGAGTCAGGAACTATTGGTGTAAGGATATTCATTATCAACCCCTCTAGGCATTACATTTGTCAATATATTAATCACTATTCCATTATTAGGAATAGGATTCTCCATATTTATAATTTGAGGTTTCACATAGCATTTTCCATACATTATATGGATTTCACATAGTATTGCTCTTCATTAGAGATTCACATAATCATCCTTCTATATCAGGGTTTCATCTAGTATTATGTGAAATTAAGATTTCACAATACATCACCCAGTGATAGTGCTTCACATAGCATTAGTGTGGCAACACATCCCACTATCACACAGACAACGAGGTGTTACACGAAAATGTGCGGAAAACACCATAAACCACAAATTACCAAAACTCGAGTCAATTAAAACCGATTGCAGAAAGCGGGTAAAGCATGAAACTAATACATTTAGGTCCTCATCCTACAAGGAAATAGGTTATATAAAAACATTTACAAGTCCTGATACGTGTCCACATCTTAGGAGATCAGCTGTCTAGCCATCACATGAGTTCATCACCTGTTTATACATACATAACGGCCCACATCCTGCCAGCAGCAGGATATACAAAGCTTCAACAGCTATACATCGTGAAACAACATCAAAAATGCTCCCAAGGACCTAAGAGTACATGGATGACTCTAAGACTCTACTACAAACAACCAAAACAGCAGCATGTCCATCTCTTGCCTTCTACTGCTTGTCTTGCTGCTCAGCCGCAACTCCACGACCACCACCACGTCTAGCTCGAACACCTAGAAAGGTTATAAACCAGCGGGGTGAGACACACAATCCCAGTAAGAAACATAACTCCTCACCAAAACTATAAAACCAAAGGAAGATGAAAGCAATAGCAGATAACTGGTAAGGCGTAGAATAAGAGTAGTCTATATAGCAAAGCTATTTGTACCATCAAGCTTACCAGGTTGTATGGAAGCACTACTATAGAAATAGCGTTCAGTGTCACTTTTCTAGGCGTCGATTATTAAGGAAAACCGAAGCCTATAATATCAGGCGTCGGTTATTTAGGCAAACCGACGTCTATATTCGAAGACCAGCCAGACACAGGTACCGCTTTGTATTCAGCGTCGGCTTACTATAACCAACCGACGCCTAAAAGCATCAGCGAAATCCAATTTCGACCGAAAAAAATTTGGGCCACATACAGCGTCGGGTTTTTAACTATTCACTGACGCCTATTTCAAATGAAATTCTACGCGAAAAGTTCCACTTTAGGTGTCGGTTATCCTTGGATAACCGACGCTGATAGTAGTTCCCGCCAACTAATTTGGGGTCGGTTTTTTACTATCAACCGACGCTGAAGATAATAGGCGTCGGTTGTTTGAAACAACCGACGCTATTTGGGAACTTAATAGCCCCGCAAAACAGAGAACTCTTCCCCATTTCTCTGTTTCATTGCGAACCTCCTGCTAGGTCTGGCGATTCTTACCGCCGGTTCTCCCCGCCGTCGTTGCCCCCCTCCCTCGCACCGCCACCGCTGTTGCTCCCCCGCGCCGCTCCTCTCCTCAGCTTTCCTCTCCACCGCGCCGCTGCTCTCCTCGTCACCGGTGGCTTCTTTGGTGTTGTCCTTGCCGGCGCCGGCTGCCTGTAGGTCTCTTCTCAGGCCGCTGCTCTCCAGGCCAGGCATTCTTCCTCTTCCCTCAAGGTACTGCCTTCTTCCTCCTTCCTCCTCCACCTAGGCGGCTGCTTGGGCGGTGCCAAGGCACGCCAAGGCTGCTGCTGGGCATTTTTTATTTTTTATTTAAGTTATTTACTTATTGGTAACTTGATAAGTAACTCATATCCATTGATGTTGAAGTAAGTTAGGAAGCCAGTTTATTGACAGTGATATCTGATTATCCATCTGACTTTTGGTTCTTCATCCTATTCATCATGGTGGCATTGCCTCATACTATGGTCAACTAGGGGAAGTAACATTTGTCTACAATGTAACTTATCAAAACATGTAGAATAAGTAACTGAAGAACTGGGAGTAGGAACATGTATAATGGGTACATCACAATGGTGAAAATTTAGCTCAAATGAGTGAATTGCTTGATTTTTTTTGAAAGCTCTAGATATACTTCTTATATTTTAATGTGATGTTACTCTATGCATGTTTCATGTTTGGTACACGACTGAAGCAACAGTATATTAATAAAAAAAATGATTGTCTTTGTTTCAATATTGTTGAGTATATTGAGAATCCTAATCACCCTTCTTGCTTAATGATGAACTGTAATGCACACCTGTGACATGCTTGGAATGTAAATAATGAACTTTTCCCTAAATTGCCAATCATGCTTTTAAAGACATCAATAATCACCCTAACTTGAAGAACTAGGATTGTAGGTATAAGAATGACAGCACATGTATTTGTTGGCCTAGAAACCCGTCCAAGATTTACTCATTAGGAGTAAATCTTGGATAGTCCCCGGTTTGGGACTGTTCTTGAACACCTAATCTCACTTAGGATGTAAGTGTATAATGTGTATTGGGTTTTTGAGAAAATTTCGGTAGCATTTCCCCGTTTGTTCTCTAAGTACATATGTACTTAGAGAACAACGGGGAAATGCTGCCAAAATTTTCTTGAAAACCCAATACACATTATACACTTACTAGTGAGATTAGGTGTTCAAGGATGGGATAGGTGGTACACATTTATTATGTATAAGAATGACATCAAATGTGTTTGTTGGCCTAGAAACCCATCCAAGATTGACTCATTAGGAGTAAATCTTGGATAGTCCCCAGTTTGGGACTGTTCTTGAACACCTAATCTCACTTAGGATGTAAGTGTATAATGTGTATTGGGTTTTCGAGAAAATTTCGGTAGCATTTCCCCGTTTGTTCTCTAAGTACATATGTACTTAGAGAACATCGGGGAAATGCTGCCGAAATTTTCTTGAAAACCCAATACACATTATACACTTACTAGTGAGATTAGGTATTCAAGGATGGGATAGGTGGTACACATTTATTATATATAAGAATGATATCACATTATACACTTAGGATGTAAGTGTATACCCTAATCTTTTCCTAATATATACTTGTTTTCTCTGATCATAGAATGGATAGATCATGGATGTCCATTCGTAATCGTTGCACCCCAGAGTTTATATCTGGTCTTGATCAGTTTATTAGATCTGCCGAGGAACATAGAAAAAAACCTACATATAGGTTCTACTGTCCATGTAGGCATTGCGGTAACAACTTGAAAGTCAACACTGGTGAGGAAATCAAAAATCATGTCATGTGCAACGGGATTGTACAAGGCTATACAGAATGGCACTGGCATGGAGAGATTTCAAAATCGAAACCAGTAGATGTCGATAGCAGTGCTTGGGTGGAAGAAGAAATTGCCTCCGATGACGTAAATGTGAACGAACCAGTTCCAGCAGACATCGTTGATGCGATGCTGGATAGTTGTAGGGTAGAGCACACCGATCCACCTCCTATCTTTAGAAACATTGTGCATGATGATGAGATACCGTTATACACAGGCTGTGCTAAGTTTACGAAGCTTAGCGCTGTGTTGAGATTGTATAAGTTGAAAGCTAACAATAGATGGAGCGAAAAAAGCTTCACTTCATTGTTGACTTTGTTGAAAGAAATGCTTCCTGAAGGAAACGAGCTGCCAATCTCAACATACCAGGTAAAGAAAATGTTGTGCCCAATGGGAATGGAGGCCAAGAAGATACACGCATGCCCGAATGATTGTGTATTATTTCAAAAGGACTATGTAGATTTGAAAGATTGTCCAAAATGTGGTGCGTCAAGGTATAAATTGACGACTTCGGGGGAGTCCAAAACTGGTTCTCCTGCCAAGGTGTTGTGGTATCTACCTATAATATCACAGTTTCAACGCTTGTTTGCAAATTCGAAAGATGCGAAGAATTTGAGGTGGCATGCAGATGTTAAGAAAAATAATGATGGGATCCTACGACATGCGTCTGATTCCCCACAGTGGAAGAAGATTGATCTATTGTACCCCAAATTTGGTGAAGAAGATAGGAATCTAAGACTTGGGCTTTGTATAGATGGGATGAATCCGTACGGGACATTGAGCAGCCAACATAGCACTTGGCCAGTCATGCTTGTTATATACAATCTTCCTCCCTGGATGTGTATGAAAAATAAGTACGTTATGTTGTCGTTGTTGATATCGGGCCCTAAACAACCCGGAAATGATATCGATGTTTATCTTGAACCTTTGATTGATGACTTAAAGAAACTTTGGGCTGAAGGTGTGATGACCTATGATGCTTCAGCAAGAGAGACATTTCGTTTGCACGCTATGTTGTTTTGCACTGTTAATGACTTTCCAGCATATGGGAATTTGTCTGGATATAGTGTCAAAGGAGCTAAAGCGTGTCCTATATGTGAAGAAAACACTGATTCAATAAGACTAAAACATGGCGGCAAGACTGTATATCTTGGTCATCGAAGGTTTCTTTCAAAATTCAATCCGTATCGTAGGAAGTGCAAAGCATTCAATGGATGGAATGATGAACGGAGTGCACCTAAACCTATACCAGGGGATGTTGTTTATGCAAGAGTAAAAGACATGGTCAATGAATTTGGTAAGAAATCACAATGTAGTATGGCCACACGGAGTGAAAATTCTTCATTCAAGAAGAAGTCAATATTTTGGGATCTTCCTTATTGGAGTTCTTTGACAGTCAGGCATTGTATCGATGTAATGCACGTTGAGAAAAATGTCTGTGATAGCATCATTGGTACTCTGTTAAATATACCAGGTAAGACTAAAGATGGGATAAAATCTAGACTGGACCTACGTGAAATGTTTCAGAATTAACAGAATTACGTGAAATGGGTAATAAAAGAACATACTTACCTCCCGCTTGTTACACGTTGTCTAGAAAGGAGAAGAAAACTTTTTGTGAATGCTTGGTAAATGTTAAAGTGCCACATGGTTACTCATCCAACATCCGTATATTGGTATCAATGAAAGATCTGATGTTGATAGGTCTTAAATCTCATGATTGTCACACTCTAATGCAATAAATATTGCCCGTGGCAATTCGATCTATATTGCCGAAGCATGTAAGGTTTGCAATTACCAGACTTTGTTTCTTTTTCAACAGTCTATGCAGCAAAGTTATTGACCCTGATACTCTCGATAATTTGCAAAGAGAAGTGGTTGTTACCCTATGTCAGGTTGAGATGTATTTCCCTCCTTTGTTCTTTGATATCATGGTACATCTTGTTGTCCACTTGACTAGGGAAGTGAAAATGTTGGGACCAGTTTTCTTGCATTGGATGTATCCCTTTGAACGATACATGAGCGTTTTTAAAGGTGATGTTCGAAACCGTTATCGGCCTGAAGGGAGTATTATTGAAGGTTATGTGGTGAGAGAGGTTATGGATTTTTGCAATGACTTTCTCAGTGGTAATGACACTCCTGTTAATGACAAGAATATTGAGGAGGGCAAAGGAATTTTGGGATCACGGGTGAAAGTAATAAGTCGTGAGCAGTTGGAACAAGCTCACTTGTATATTTTACACAATATGGACGAAGTGAGTGTTTATATCGAGGAACATACCAATTTCATAAAGAGACAACATCCTCGAGCAAGTTCAATGTGGCTTGCTAGAGAGGATAATAAGACTTTTACTAAGTGGTTTGAAGATAAAGTCTTACATCAACTATCTCAAACACCAAATGATATTACAGAAACTATCAAATTCCTCACCTTTAAACCAAAACCGAATGTTATGTCTTATGAAGGGTTTGACATTAATGGATTCACATATTACACAAAGAGCTAAGATGATAAGAGTGTCGTCCAAAATAGTGGGGTCACTCTTCAAGCGTCGACTATGTACTTTGCAAGTGCAAAGGATAAGAGTCCACGTGAAGCTAAAATGTCATATTACGGTGTCATTGAAGACATTTGGGAGTTCGACTACATAGATTTCAAAATTCCTCTCTTTAAATGTAATTGGGTTGATAACACCAAAGGAGTTATAGTGGATGAATTGGGTTTCACTTTGGTGAACTTTGAAAAGATTGGCGAGAAGGGTGAACCATTCATATTGGCATCACAGGCGAAACAAATATTCTATATCAATGATCCTGCAAATGATAAATGGTCGGTTGTTCTTCATGGTAAAAGACAGTTCATTGAAGATCCTATAGATGAAGAAGAGTACTATGATAAGTATGATGACTCCAGTCCATTCTCAGTTGGGTTGCCAACTCCACAAAATATTGAAGCTAATGATGACTTATATGTGCGCGGAGATCACAATGAAGGATTGTTAATTGATAAAAGATCACAATTTTAGAGACATGTATGTTTATACAAATGCTAAATGTTTGCCCTTTTCTAGTTAATACAAATGCTAAATGTTTGCCTTTTTCTAGTTAATACAAATGCTAAATGTTTGCCTTTTTAATGACATTTTCAGATGGCTGACCATGATGAGCAAGGTGTCCATGATGAGCCTGAAGTCCATGATGAGCATGCTGTCCATGACGAGCATGGTGAGGATACCAATGTAAGTTCTAAAAATATATCCTGTATTTCTATAAAATTCATTATCTTCTAGTTATGTCATATATCTTATATTTCTATGTTGGGATAATTCAGTGTGTTTATTTTTGTCAAATTTTAGGTTGATGATGCACATGTACCCACTGAAGCACTGGAGCAACTTGATGCGCAGCACCAAACACTTAACAAGAAAAGGGGCATCACTCTGTTGAAGAAGTTAATAGCGCTTAGTGGCAGTGGATCCAAATTGGTTGTGGAGTTTGATAATGGAGGAAATGCAATTGGAGTGAACCACAATAATTTTGTAAACTATCTTGGGTGTACCACTCAGAGCCATTGTGGTGTTAAGTATGATAATTGGCATAAAGTTCCTCAGGGGAAAAAAGACTTGATATGGAAGGATTTATGCGTGAGTTATTATTATTTGCAATTCTATTTTGTAGATTACAAATTCTATTATTTGCAATTCTATTTTGGATACTAGTTAATAACATTTCTATTTTACAGAATTTGTTTGCATTGGATGAGAAGTTGCATCGTAAAAGTGTGATGCAACGCGCTGGAAAGATGCTTAGGAATTATAGGACAAATCTGAATAGAGAATACATAAAAGAGGGTGATAAGAAAAAGAAGTCAGCCCTTGAACAATGGAACTTCTTGGACAAAGAAGATTGGGACAATTTTGTTGCTTCAAGAAAATCTGAAGAATTCAAGGTATTAGGTGTCACTCCCAATTTAATTAATATACATTGTATTCACCAATTCAAGATTAAGATTTAGTGATACTAACCAAATCATTAATGTGCATACTAACTAGGCGCTCAGTGACGCACAAAAAGCAAGGCGTGCACTGAATGTGCATGACCACACTATGGGTCCAAAAGGCTATGCAAGCGTTCTCCAAAGACTACATGTGGAGTCTGCGGCTACTCAGGAGTCTGCTCCTACTCAGGAGTCTGCCACACCCATGCCTCGCCATGATATCTGGATAGCTGGGAGGCAAAACAAGAAGGGTGAAATAAAGAAGCCCGTAACTGCTGAGGCGGCTGCGAAAATGGTAAAATACAACTCTTAGAGCAATCGTTTGAATATTGATTATTTGTGGTGTTAACTTACCAATTTCTGTTGATGGTGATTAGCGGGAGCTGCACGAGCAGAGGAAATAAGGCACGTCATCCCTCAGGGCACAAGGGATGAATTAACAGTTGCTCTGGGTAACCCAGAGCATCCTGGACGTGTTAGGGGTCCAGGCGCTGGTGTGGGCATCAAAGCATTCTTTGGGCCATCCCAGCGCAAACCCAGAGCGGGACTTTCTCAAGAAGAGGTAACCTATTTTTTTTTTTTAGAATGTTGTTGCAAAAGGAAATTCAATAATAAGAAGCTAATGTTTCTTTTATCCATGTATAGGAGAATAAGAGAGTCGAGGATATAGTTGCTAAGAAGGTCAACGATGTAGTTGCTGAGAAGGTCAAGGAAGAATTGCTGCGGTGGTAGGCATCTCAGGCTTCCAATCAGCCTATGGCGACCCACTCTTCTCCTGATGCACAGACTGTGAGTAATCCTGGAAACCCATCACCTAACACGTCTGCTGTAAGTATTGTTTATGACATTGTAGCTAGTCTTTTCAAGATGATATGTTTTCAAGATGATATGTATATATGTATAACATTCTTTACGTAAATTTGTAGGCATTGAAGCCATGCCGCTTAAGAATACAAGACTATGTTGTTGCAGAGGCGCAGGCTTACCCGTCCCTTCCTGGGGAGAGGTTTCACGGGACTCCAATGCCACAGGGCTACGTTTGTGTGGGCCCAATACATGTGTTACCCGATTGGAGGGAAGCTACATTGCCATATCCCCACCCGGATATTGATACACTTGCTGAGGCAGAAGGCGGGGTCATATTGTGGCCCAAAGCAGATGTCGTCTACACTACTGAAATTGTAAGATAAGTTTACATTGATTTAGACTATTAATGTGTATATATGATGTCAACTGATCTGAAATTATATATACAGGTTAAAAAGAAGACACCAGGAGCACCTAGGCCTCCACCTCCACTTCCCGCATTACCAACTTGGGTTCCAACTGACCTAACATACCTGTTAGGTCCTGCTTGTAGGGGAATGGCATGTTGGCTACGGGCACATAATATACATTTCCCGATAATTGTTTCTTTAGATGCAGATTATGCAGGTCAATCATACGATAGCTCTTTATTTATACAAGATATTATTGAGCTGTTTATGTATGATTGGCTGAATACATCAATGATAGAGACATGGATAAGGTGAGATCTTCTTTATACATCCATATACCTTGTGTAAGATCTGATGATCTGGTTTCTTATATATTAATGCATACGTAATACATGTTTTGCAGCTACTTAGTCGAAGATCATTGCAAACAATTTGCATTTGATCATGTGGGATTTTTGATTCCATCATTGATTAGTATGGTAGCTAAAGACCCTGATAATGTTCAACAATATTGTATAGATGCTTTTACAATTTTTGGTCAGCAAAAGAAGACGATAATAATAGCTCCATTCAATGTCAAGTAAGTTTACTTTATTTATAATTTGGACTTAAGAAAATTCCATTTTTATTGTGCATTTTGAGTTATTAATTGTTAACTTTTTACCTCTAGTTGTAGACATTGGGAGTTACTAGTTATTGTCCCCGGGACGTTCACTGTTTATTATCTAGATCCCACGGGAAGTACATTAAACACTAAAATTGGACACGTAATGAGAATGCCATTATTCTGGTGAGAAATATTTCATTTTTGTATCTGTTAACATATGTTATTACATTACTATTTACTTATGTAATTTACTATGTTATATTAACATGTAGGGGTTTAGATGCATTCAAAAAGGCTGGAGGAACGGTCCCAAGGAAAAATGACCAGCCAATAAATTGGAAGAACGTACAAGTAAGTTCCCGACTCCAATGTATATATTATTGATGTGAATTGTGCTTAGTTGTATTATTTTGTATGTTTCAATTTATAGTGCGCTACACAAGACAATGGATGGGCATGCACATACTATGTGATGCGATTTATGCAGATGATTATCAAACATGCCGCATTGGACATCGATACCATACATGAGGTATTATATATAGTCTCATTAGTTAGTATGAAATATATCAATCTTATTTTTATATTATTACTTATATATACATCATTCTCTTTGCAGGTGTTTAAAACTGACAACACTATAGGTAAACGCTTAAAAAATATACATGCTCCATATACGATGGAAACATTAAATGAAATAAGAGAAGAATGGGCAAAAGCCATACAAGCAGTGGCAACTGTAAGATATAATTGGGATGTTGATAGCGATAATGAATGATACTTTGTAAATGAATATTTCTGAATGTTAATACATGTATTTGAATGTTTCTATATGTGTGAATGTGAGAATTGAATTGATGTCTGAATGTATCTACTTGTGTGAAATTTTCCTTGGGACTTTTGCAGGTTTGTGGCCTGTTTGTAGGCTGATATCAATGGATGTCGTAAACTTGCAGTTCAGAAAACTGAACTGCAGGTTCTTATCCTTCTGACTAGCCACAGCAGTCCTGCAAACTGATATGAAAAAAAAAGATATAGGCGTCGGTTATTTACAGAAAACCTTCAGCAAAGACCTACAATGTCGGGTTTCTGAACAAAAACGACGCCTAATGTGGCAACAGCCGTACTGGAAATGGCGTCGGCTGTTCGTGTCAAACCGACGCCTATAATACATATAGGCGTCGGTCTTTTAGTAGATAACCGACGCCAAACTGGTTTGCGCCACAGAAAACAGCGTCATCTAGGACACTTTCTGCATCGGTTACCAAGTAAACACCGACGCTATAGTCCATATAGGCGTCGGTCTTTTAGTAGATAACCGACGTAGAATGTGTCCTAGATGACGCCATTTTCTGTGGCGCGAACCCTTTTGGCATCGGTTATCTACTAAAAGACCGACGCCTATATGTTAAATAGGCATCGGTTAAAAAACCGACGCCGAAGTGTTTGACCTTTAGCAGCGCCCACATAGGCATCGCTCAGAAACCGACGCCAAAGGGGGTTAAACAACCGACGCCAAAGGTTGTTTCTGTAGTAGTGAAGGCATGTACCCAAGCATTTCTTTATGGAAAATGATTGACAAGATATGATTTATAAGATCTTACCACATAACATAAGGAATGTATAAGTAACTACAAGTATAACAAGATTAACTACACAAGCAAGGCCTCAACCCATGTTTCGTGTTTTGCCTTAAGCGATAAATACTATTCGGCTGGATTTCGTATTATAATGCCCTGAGGAAGTGAGCTGTACCGCTTAATCCAACCTTCGGTTGCGAAACCCAAGCCGGTTACATACAAGGCCAATGGAAGAGCCGGACTCCACAACCTCCCACCTTGTGGTCAGTGCACGAGTACAATACAAGCAGGACCGCAGTCTCATGCTCAAGTGGCCTCAGCTACAGGGTCAGCTCCATAGGCTACCCTCTACCTAGCCCGCCTCGGTACAAGTCTCGGCGCTAGTGAAACTGCGCCACATGCCTGTTCACCGTGCTCTGAGCCATGAACGCATTCATGCTCCCATATCACATATCCAGAGCCATGGGCCTGTTCACCATGCTCTACACATATCCCGAGTCTGCAACCACAGCTGCACTCGCATCCTCTCTAATTTAGGCTAGGAGAAACCTCGCATATTCAACAATATGCGCTCCGGGTTAACCCACAGGAGAACCCGTTTCACCATCACCAGCTCCTGACGATGATGGATCTATGGCCAGGGCAAACTACATGATATGTTCCACTGTGATTAGTTAGTATATTTTAAGTGGATTGTTGAGGCAACCAAGTTGTAACACATGCATAACATAATACTACATTATTATTACTACCATCATGCTATTCCAGGATCTAAATCCCTCATCACAAGAAACCACTGCCTCCAAAGGCATTCTCATCACTTGGGATATCAATCCCAGATCATAATTAGAGGATAAAAACTCAACTGGCACTTTAGCCAAACCCAGTTCCTCAGACCAAAACACATCATGCATGTTATCTCATCATCAAGAGTAACCATCAGAGCAGTGTTACTCAAACATATATACCTCATAGCCCCTTACCTGGATATGCATCTGTACCTGCATGGTTAGTATGCATAATCATCATGGATTAACACAATAAGACCATATTATCAACCATAGATGATTATATGTTTTATCAATCATGCCTCAACCTGTGACCATATACATATGTCATATCAACATGCAAAGCTTCTTACATGCTTATCATTAACTCATCGTTATACATATAATTCAAGATGGTCATAAACACATGTAAAGTCATGTCAAGATATATAGATGTGATCTATTATATCTACTATCAAGCATGTCAAAGATCACTATCATAAACCAACTGTGATAGCATGAAACAAGATCTAGCATATCTTTTTTCCATATAAGGAACAAGACCCTCACTAGAAGTAGTATCGGGTAGGGTACTCTCCCCTATCGCCCAACACTCAAACCTCAAACGGCCAAGCCAACCAGCCACATATCGGCCATGCATAACAACAAGGATAACGGGCTACCATCACAAGATATATCGGGCAACCCTAGGTGTCGCACACCTCATGTATCGTGCAACGACGTGTCGTGCAACACAGGTACCGTGCACCTCTGTGTCATGCAACCACAAAGCCTATAGTGCAGCTCAGCCAGAGAGATATCGCGCAACGACACGTTGTGCACTAGGTGTATCGTGCAACAAGGTCTATCATGCAACTGAACCCAAGGGGCATATTGTGCAACCAACTGCTAACGGGCAACCAGGGCGTGCAACAAAGAAAACATAACGCTCATCTATTCACATGCTATCGACCAACACACACAGGGCTAGGGCCAAGGGTAACGCCCACCACAAAACTAGCTAACAGGGCTTCCACAACATCAGGGTATAACGACACCAAGCCACCTCCTAGGTTATGTGTGTCGGGCAGGGTACTCAGCATAGTGTGACACCCGACACAACAAGGCAAGGACCAGAGGTGTGACGCCCATCACAACACCACAACCTGTCGGCCAAAGCTCTAGGCCAAAGAAAGGATATCGAGCAGCATCACCTCCAAGACCATATCGGGCAAGATGCAACCCAACCAGGTCGTCATCAACCTCAAGCACAAGGGCACCGAAACCCTAATGGATCAAGAAGATGGCTCACCTCTCAGAAACTAAGAGAGGGGTCTTGCACAACTCTTATCACCAATCGGGCAACACAAAGATCAACCCTAACAAAGGTCTACAACCACCGCAAAGCGCACCTCTCGAATCCATGGTGAGAGAAGGGTGTTGGTCAAGCAACTAGAACACAAGCTCACCTCTCAACTCAAACGAGAGAGGAGTATTTCCCATGTCACTAGAGTTCAAGCTCACTTCTCTATACCAAGGAGGGAGAGGGGTGTTGCTCAACAAGAAACCCTAGAACATAGTTCGGCCAACTAGATGCAACTAAGCAAGAAACCAAGCTAGCAACATATATAATCGATTATGATCATAAGAAACATACAAGAACATATAAGAGGTAGTATAGTTAGGGTTAGGAGTTATGTAACCCGCCTTAAGCAAGCTCCAAGCTCCTAGCACCAAGCTCCAAGCACCACCACAAGAAGGAGAGAAAGGCACTCTAGGGTTTGGCCACTACTAGAGGAAGAAGGAGACTCCAAGAAGGATCGGCCACCAAGCTTGCAAAAGAAGAGGGTATCGTGCACCAAGGGAGAGGGGGACTAAGGAACTAAAGGGATCCTTAGCAAGAGAAAGGGAACACATATATAGAAGAGGATGGAGGAGAAACCAAGGTAAGACAAGGCAAGGTGTCACCCACCTAGGGACACTTGTCCATGGGCAATGCCACCACTCTAGCATGCTCTAAACACATGTCCAATGCCATTGCCACATGCAAGAATCAAGCACCAAGTGTCCACTAGTGGTGACACAAACGAGGTCAAAGGGGTCAAAGAGGTCCATAGGCGACACACCTCCACACCATGCCCGACACAACACCCTGGGTGACACAACACAGGCCGACACAGCCATGGCCGACACAAGGCTCACTTGCCCGACACAAGGTCCAAAAAGGCAAAGGCAAGGCACAACAAGGCCCAACAAGGCTCAACCAAGTCCAAGGCAACACAAGAAACGAGCCCAACCCTTCCTCTCAACACCAGAGGAAGCAAGGACAGGGAGGAACACCTCACAAGGTGGCAAACTTGCCCACAAACCCTAGACTTGGGTTAATTGCAAGTAGCACCTCTAGCTCTCAACAAAGCACCAACAAACCCTAATCACCACTAAAGGTGATTAGCAAGCAACTAAGCATCAGGGTTAAGTAAAGAAAACAGGATAAGCCCTAAATGGAGGTCAGGGTCCTTACAAGCTATAACCCTCTACAAAGGGATTTCGTCCTCAAAATACGAAGAGAAAAGCGAGGGATACTTCCTCCTCATCTCTTCCTCAAGCTCCCATGTGGCTTCCTCAATGCCACGATGATGCCAAAGAATCTTTGCAAGATCAAGGTCCTTCCTCTTTAGCTTCTTAACTCTTCTGTCAAGGATCATCACAGGGCCTTCCTCATAGGTCACATCTTCATCAAGCTCAACTTCGACTGGCTGTATCACTGTTCCTGTATCCGAATGACTTTTCTTCAGCATACTGACATGGAACACTGGATGCAACCTGTGCAACTCTGGTGGCAACTCTAAGTCGTAGGCTACCTTTCCCATATGTGTTATGACTGGGTATGGCCCCATATATCGGGGTGCTAGCTTACCATTCCGGCCAAACCTTAGCACCCCTTTCTATGGTGAGACTTTAAGATACACTTTGTCTCCTACCTGGAATTCCAAAGGTCGTCGGTGATTGTCTGCATAAGACTTTAGCCTATCCTGTGTCGCTTTCAACTGTTGTTGTATCACTTTGATCTTTTCCGTTGTCTGCTGTACTAACTCAGGACCCAAAAGCTGATATTCACCAGACTCATACCAACACAAACGAGATCTGCACTTCCTACCATATAAGGCCTCATAAGGAGCCATGTCAATGCTCCGTTGATAACTATTGGTGTAAGAAAACTCTATCAAACTGAGATGTACGTCCCAACTACCTAGGAACTGCAAAACACAAGCTCGAAGGAGATCCTCCAAAGTCTGAATAGTCCTCTCAGACTGTCCATCTATCAGTGGGTGGAAGGCGGTGCTGAACCTCAGTTGCGTTCCCAACGCTTTGTGCAACTGTTCCCAGAAACGACTCGTGAACTGGGGACCTCTATCGGAAACTATTGTCATTGGCACATCGTGCAAACGTACTATCTCATCTACATATACTTGAGCGAGCTTCTCGGTTGTATATGTTGTCTTTACAGGTATGAAATGGGCAAACTTCATCAATCTGTCCACTATTACCCAAATGGAATCATGATTCCTAGTTGTCCTGGGTAGGCCGACTATGAAATCCATGGTTATATGATCCCATTTCCACTGCGGTATCAGAAGGGGTTTTAACGTACCTACCGGCTTCTGATGTTCAACCTTGACTTGCTGACATACCGCACACCTAGCCACAAAATCGGCTACATCTTTCTTCAAACTGGGTCACCAATACAAGTTCTTCAGATTATGATACATCTTGGTGACTCCTGGATGAATAGCATACATCGACATGTGTGCTTCCTCAAGCACTAGATTTCTCAGATCATCAACATCGGGGACCACCATTCTATCCTGATAGCAAACTAGTCCATCCTTGGACTCATGGAACCCATCACGCCTTTCGCTACCGAACTCTGATCTGATCAACTGCATTATATCATCTGTATGTTGTGCATCTTTGATTTATTGTCTTTGCGTAGGCTTGACTTGCATATGTGCTAAAAGTCCAGCTAACAAGGAAACTTCCATCCGCACATTCATCTGTCGCAAGGAGACAAACATATCTCGTCTATGGCATACCAAGGAACTCGACTGTGCCTTCTTGGTAGGAAGAGAAGAAGACTTTCAGCTAAGCGCATCAGCTACCGCATTCACCTTGCCAGGATGATATTTGATGGTGCAGTCATAATCATTGATTAGCTCCATCCATCGGTGTTGTCGCATGTTTAGCTCATTCTGCGAAAAGATGTACTTCAGATTCTTATGATCTGTAAAGATCTGACACACTTCCCCGTAAAGATAGTGTCTCCAAATCTTTAACGCATGAACCACTGCTGCCAACTCCAAGTCATGAGTCAGATAGTTCTACTCATGTTTCTTAAGTTGTCACGAAGCAAAAGAAACCACATGATCTTCTTGCATCAGCACACAACCTAAACCTTTCTTGGAAGCATCGCAGAAAACAACATAGCCCTTCCTAGGCTCTGGCAGCACTAGCACAGGAGCACTAGTCAGCTTCTCCTTCAAACTTTGGAAAGCTTGCTGACAACGATCATCCCACACAAAAGGTACATCCTTTCTAGTCAACTTTGTCATCGGAAACACAATCGCACTGAAGTCCTTGATAAACCTCCGGTAATATCCTGCTAAACCCAGGAAACTACAAACTTCTATCAGCGTCTTCGGATGTTCCCATTCTGAAATGGATTCCACCTTCTTCGGGTCCACTTTCACTCCTTCTACAGATATCAAGTGACCCAAGAAAGTTACTTCTTTCAACCAGAACTTACACTTATTGAACTTGTCATACAACTGATGTTGGCGAAGAAGAGTCAACGCTAGTCGAAGATGTTGCTCATGCTCTTGCCTGTCCCGACTATAGATCAAGATGTCATCTATAAAGACTACAACAAACTGATCTAGGAATGGACGGAACACTTGATTCATCAAATCCATGAAAGCAATAGGCACATTGGTTATCCCAAACGACATAACCACAAACTCAAAGTGACCATACCTCATCCTAAAAGCTGACTTTGGTATGTCATCCACCTTAATCCTCAACTGATGATATCCAGACCATAGATCGATCTTTGATGTAGCACCACGCAACTGATTGAACAAATCGTCTATCCTTGGTAACGGGTGCTTGTTCTTGATCGTGACCTTGTTCAACTGCCGATAATCTATACATAACCGCATTGACCCGTCCTTCTTTACGAATAACACTGGAGCACCCCAAGGCGATGTACTCGGTCGGATGAAACCTTCCTCCAACAACTCTTGCAACTGCTTCTTAGGCTCTACCATCTCTACTGGAGCCATCCTATATGGTGTCTTTGCGACTGGTTGCGTTCCTGGAACCAGATTGATCTTGAAATCAATCTCTCGGGGTGGAGGAACACCGGGGAACTCATCAGGAAACACATCCACAAACTCTCGAACAACTGTCACCTCTTTAAGGCTAGGACCTTTCGCCTTGGTATCCACAACGTGAGCTAAGAACGCCGCACATCCTTGTTGTAGCAACTTCTCTACCACCATAGCCAACACTAGACATGTCAGAAGAATCTTCCTATCTCCTTGGAAGATCCACCTCTCTCCATCATCAAACACAACCTGCTTGGAACCACATTCCAAAACAACCTTATACTTCTCTAAGGTATCCATCCCAAGGATCACATCGAAACCATACATATCAAGTGGTATAAGATCCACTTCTATACTGTGTCTCGAAAAAGATAATACACAAGATGGACACTCCTCTCAATAAATCAAGAAGAAGACATATCAGAATGAAATAACTCCACCTGACCTACCACTACTCGCGGGTTGACTATCGCCTCCGGATGACTCATAGCATAGAATCGATCCGTTGCTTGCTGTCCACATCCCCTACTTCCTTGAGCAGACGATCCCGCTTGTGACGCTTGACCGCGTCCTCTCCCTCTGCTACTACTAGGCTGTTGTCTATCTGACCCTTGTTGATTCTGCCTCAGCTGCTGCATCACTTCAACATCTCTTCTTGGGCAATTTGACTTGAAATGCCCTATCTGACCGTAGATATAGCATGCCTTAACTTCAAACCGTGGCCTAGATGGCCCTGTCACTGCCACTGAAGCTGTACTATGTGCCTTTGATGGTGAAGAAACATATCCTCTTCCCTTACTCGGAGACCACTGCGATGGTACATTGGAACCTCTCATCACAGAAGGTGTTGAAAACCTTGACTTCTTGAAGCCACCAAACCTTTATCCCTGGAACTGAGCAGGCCTCTTCTTAGACATGGATTCTCTTTTCTCCTTAACTGACCGTTCGATCCTCCAGACAGATTCCACAAACATAGCAAACCACTCTCTATTCTCCAACACAGAAGAAGGTGTTGTCAGCTCAGTACTCAGGCCTTTCTAAAAACATCTGATCCGCTCCTCATCTGTTGCTGCCACGTGAGGACAAAACCTCAACAGATCCATGAACTTGGCCTCATACTCGGTGATGTTCATCGTTCCTTGGCGCATGCTCTCAAACTGACTGATCTTCTCATCCAGATACGTCTTCCAAAAGTATCTACTGACGAACTCATGCCAGAAAACCTCCCAACCGATCACCTCACCAGGTCGCTTCTCCTCCTGGATGGTCCACCAGTGACCAACACTACCTTTCAAAAGGTAGACATCGTGCTTGACTTTGTCTACTTTGGGGATGTCGAGGATCCAGAAAGCCTTCTCAAGACTTGTCAGCCACATATCTTCATCTGCTGGATCAGCCGTTCTAGCATAATCCGAAGCTCTGACTCGGCAAATCTGCTCAAAGGTCTTCCCAATACCCGATGTTTCACCATGGGGAGCCTGTGCTCTCGGCGGAGGAACTGATAATCTTTCTACCATGAGATTCATCATAGCCATCATCTTCCCCATAAGCTGTTGATAGGTAGGGTTTTTGAGAATGGCTGGGTCAAGTTGGGGGACCTCAGGCACCCGATCTCCATGTGCCTTCCCTATAGCTCCATCAACTGATGCAGCATCGCTGTTCTCGGCAGCATGTTCTTCATGGTTTCCAGACATCTTGGCTTTTTCTTCCGCTGAGGGCAGAAGGTGATTGTTAGAAAATATGGAAAACACACAAGAACAGACACAACCTAGTCCTAAATCCCTGTAGACTCAGTAAACCTAGAGCTCTGATACCAAAACTTGTGGCAACACATCCCACTATCACACGAACAACAAGGTGTTATGTGAAAACATGCGGAAAACACCATAAACCACAAATTACCAAAACTCGAGTTAATTAAAACCAATTGCAGAAAGTGGATAAACTAGGAAACTATTACATTTAGGTCCTCATCCTGCAAGGAAACATGTTATATAAAAACATTTACAAGTCCTGATACGTGTCCACATCTTAGGAGATCAGCTGTCTAGCCATCACATGAGTTCATCACCTATTTATACATACATAACGGCCCACATCCTGCCAGCAACAGGATATACAAAGCTTCAATAGCTATACATCGTGAAACAATGTCAAAAACACTCCCAAGGACCTAAGAGTACAGGGATGACTCTAAGACTCTACTACAAACAATCAAAACAACAGCATGTCCATCTCTTGCCTTCTACTTCTTGTCTTGCTGCTCGACCGCAACTCTGCGACCACCACCACGTCTAGCTCAAACACCTAAAAAGGTTATAAACTAGTGGGGTGAGACACACAGTCCCAGTGAGAAACATAACTCCCCGCCAAAACTATAAAACCAAAGGAAGATGAAAGCAATAACATATAATTGGTAAAGCGTAGAATAAGAGCAGTGTATATAGCAAAGCTATTCGTACCATCAAGCTTACCAGGCTGTACGGAAGGCATGTACCCAAGCATTTCTTTATGGAACATGATTGACAAGATATGATTTATAAGATCTTACCACATAACATAAGGAACGTATAAGTAATTGCAAGTATAACAAGATTAACTACACAAGCAAGGCCTCAACCAATGTTCCATGTTTTGCCTTAAGCGATAAATACTATTCAGCTGGATTTTGTATTATTATGCCCTGAGGAAGTGAGCCGTACCGCTCAAATCCAACCTTCGGTTGCGAAACCCAAGCCGGTGCCATACAAGGTCAATGGAAGAGACGGACTCCATGACCTCCCACCTCATTGTCAGTGCACGAGTACAACACAAGCAGGACCGCAATCTCATGCTTAAGTGGCCTCAGCCACAGGGTCAGCTCCATAGGCTACTCTCTGCCTAGCCTGCCTCGGTATAGGTCTCCACACTAGTGAAACTAAGCCATAGGCTTGTTCACTGTGCTTTGAGCCATGAACGCATTCATGCTCCCATATCACATATCCAGAGCCATGGGCTTGTTCACCATGCTCTACACATATCCCGAGTCTGCAACCGCATCTACACTCACGTCCTCTCTATTTTAGGCTAGGAGAAACCTCGCATATTCAACAATATGCGCTCTGGGTTAACCTGCAAGAGAACCCGTTTCACCATCACCAGCTCCTAACAATGATGGATCTATGGCTAAAGCAAACTACATGATATGTTCCACTGTGATTAGTTAGTATATTTTAAGTGGATTGTTGAGGCAACCAAGTTGTAACACATGCATAACATAAAACTACATTATTATTACTACCATCACGCTATTCCAGGATCTAAATCCCTCCTCACAAGAAACCACTGCCTCCACAGGCATTCTCATCACTTGGTATATCAATCCCAGATCATCATCAGAGGATAACAACTCAACTGGCACTTTAGCCAAACCCAGGTCCTAAGACTAAAACACATCATGCATGTTATCTCATCATCAAGAGTAACCATCAGAGCCGTGTTACTCAAACATATATGCCTCATAGCCCCTTACCTAGCTATGCATATGTACTTGCATTTTTAGTATGCACAATCATCATGGATTAACACAATAAGACCATATTATCAACAATAGATGATTATATGCTTTATCAATCATGCCTCAACCTGTGACCATAGACATATGTCATATCATCATGCAAAGCTTCTTACATGCTTATCATTAACTCAACGTTATACATATAATTCAAGATGGTCATAAACGCATGTAAAGTCATGTCAAGATATATAGATGTGATTTATTATATCTACTATCAAGCATGTCAAGGATCACTATCATAAACCAACCGTGATAGCATGAAACAAGATCTAGCATATCGGTTTTCCATATACGGAACAAGACCCTCACTAGAAGTAGTATCGGACAGGGTACTCTCCCCTATCGCCCAACACTCAAACCTCAAAATGGCCAAGCCAACCAGCCACATATCGGCCAGGCATAATAGCAAGGGTAACGGGCTACCATCACAAGATATATCGGGCAACCCTAGGTGTTGCACACCTCATGTATCATGCAATGACGCGTCGTGCAACATAGGTACCATGCACCTCTGTATCGTGCAATGTTGTGTCGTGCAATGTTGTGTCGTGCAACCACAAAGCCTATTGTGCAGCTTAGCCAGAGAGATATCGCGCAATGATGCGTTGTGCACTAGGCGTATCGTGCAACAAGATCTATCATGAAACTGAACCCAAGGGGAATATCGTGCAACCAATTACTAATGGTCAACCAGGGCGTGCAACAAAGAAAGCATAATGCTCAACTATTCACATGCTATCGCCCAACACACACAGGGCTAGGGCCAATGGTAACACCCACCACAGAACTAGCTAACAGAGCTTCCACAACATCAAGGTATAACGACACCAAGCCACCTCATAGGTTATGTGTGTCGGGCAGGGTACTCAGCATAGTGTGACACCCGACACAACAAGGCAAGGACCAGGGGTGTGACGCCTGTCACAACACCACAACCTGTCGGCCAAAGCTCTAGGCCAAAGAAAGGATATCGGGCAGCATCACCTCCAAGACCATATCGGGCAAGATGCAACCCAACCAGCTCGTCATCAACCTCAAGTGCAAGGGCATCAAAACCATAATGGATCAAGAAGATGGCTCACCTCTCAACAACCAAGAGAGAGGGGTCTTGCACAACTCTTATCACCAATCGGGCAACACAAAGATCAACCCTAACAAAGGTCTACAACCACCACAAAGGTCACCTCTCAAATCCATGGTGAGAGAAGGGTGTTGCTCAAGCAACTAGAACACATGCTCACCTCTCAACTCAAACGAGAGAGGAGTATTACCCATGTCACTAGAGTTCAAGCTCACTTCTCTAGACCAAGGAGGGAGAGGGGTGTTTCTCAACAAGAAACCCTAGAACATAGTTCAGCCAACTAGATGGAACTAAGCAAGAAACCAAGCTAGCAACATATATAACTGATTATGATCATAAGAAACATACAAGAACATAGAAGATGTAGTATAGTTAGGGTTAGGAGTTGTGTAACCCGCCTTAAGCAAGCTCCAAGCTCCTAGAACGAAGCTCCAAGCACCACCACAAGAAGGAGAGCAAGGCACTCTAGGGTTCGTCCACCACTAGAGGCAGAAGGAGAGTCCAAGAAGGATTAGCCACCAAGCTTGCAAAAGAAGAGGGTGTCGTGCACCAAGGGAGAGGGGGCCTAAGGAACTAAAGGGATCCTTAGCAAGAGAAAGGGAACACATATATAGAATAGGATGGAGGAGAAACCAAGGTAAGACAAGGCAAGGTGTCACCCACCTAGGGACACTTGTCATGGGCAATGCCACCACTCTAGCATGCTCTAAACACATGTCCAAGGCCATTGCCACATGCAAGCATCAAGCACCAAGCATCCACTAGTGGTGACACAAACGAGGTCAAAGGGGTCAAAGAGGTCCATGGGCGACACACCTCCACACAATGCCCGACACAACACCCTGGGTGACACAACACAGGCTGACACAGCCATGGCCGACACAAGGCTCACTTGCCCGACACAAGGTCCAAAAAGGCAAAGGCAAGGCACAACAAGGCCCAACAAGGCTCAACCAAGCCCAAGGCAACACAAGCAGCGAGCCCAACCCTTCCTCTCAACACTAGAGGAAGCAAGGAGAGGGAGGAACACCTCACAAGGTGGAAAACTTGCCCACAAACCCTAGACTTGGGTTAATTGCAAGTAGCACCTCCAGCTCTCAACAAAGAACCAACAAACCCTAATCAACACTAAAGGTGATTAGCAAGCAACTAAGCATCAGGGTTAAGCAAAGAAAACAAGATAAGCCCTAAACGGAGGTCAGGGTCCTTACAATTAGTAGAACTACCCTATATTAGGGTTTCATGCACATTTACCCCATTTTAGAGATTTAGGTTTACCATTCACATCCAAGTAAGGTTTCTCATACCTCATACCCAAATTAGGGTTAGTATGTACAATCCCCATTAAATTAGGGTTTCTAACATTTTTACACTAAGTTAGGGTTACATCATCAATCTAGATTATGGTTTCACTGAGCTTTTCCCTAGATTAGGGGTCCACATAGCCTTGACCTAAATTAGGATCAAGGTACATCAATCTTTTCAATGAGGATTTCATGATCTCATTGTTATGGATCAAACCCTAATTACATATTTATTCATAATGAGAGAATTAGGGCTTATTATGTAAGAAATCATTTCTCTCATTCTCTCTCCCTCTCATCCTCTCCAGGATGTTAAATACTCTAAGATTGATCTAGATCAACTCTTCAATTAAGTACACATAGTTAGGGTTAACCTTCGTAATCATCTTTGGTCCACATCATTAATAATCAAGTAGCTATTTGACCTTTGACCATATAAGGTGTCCAAATGGTTTAACCAATTTGAACCTCAAAAGGTCTTGGTCACTTAGACCTAAAATGATCTTGATCACTTAGACCTCAAACGGTCTTGACCAATAAGTTCAAATGGTTTGAAACTGTTTAGCAAAGTAGTTACTTGAAACCGTTTGCTAAAGTGAACTCTTGAAACCATTTGCTAAAGTGAACACTTGAAACCGTTTGCTAAAGTGAACACTTGAAAATGTTTGAGCCTCAACGGGTTGGGGATCATTTGGTCCCAAACGGTCTTGAGACCGTTTGGTCCAAACCTCCTCAAAACCGAATGGACCAAAAAGGGTCTCAACCTCTCTAATCAATTTAGGGTTTCCGATGTTAACTCCTTCATTAATTGAATCCATGTAATTATTCATCAATTGAACCTAGGCACCATGCTTTAAGTGAGATTAATGAATCACCCTTCAATTGAACCTTCAATTAGGGTTTTGAACCCAATTGAACTATAGGGTTGACAATCAAGTAACCATCACTTAGGGTTTTGGAATCGAGGATCCATCAATGGTTCACATTGTGGAACCAATTCAATTGAAATCAGTGAACCATCATCATTACATGATATGACCTGACCTCAAACGGTATTGAATGACCCCCAAACGGTCTTGAGGTCATTTGGATGAATTCCAAATGGTCTTGAGACCGTTTGCCTCAAACCATTATTGAATTCTATGACATTCACTTAGGGTTTGCATCATTGAATCAATAATCACTTGAGCTATTGATTGTAATTCAATTTGATATCTTTGGGTATTCAAATACTCAACCATACTCAACCCTGGACCTAAAAACGGTCTTGGTTGACCTCCAAATGGTCTTCAGACCGTTTGGGTGATTCCCAAATGGTTTTGAAACCATTTGGGTCAATCAACCCAAAACATCAACTTAATCAATTGCAAAATCAGCACTTAGCCGATTAGGGTTTTTTGAAGAATTGTCCATATGTTGAATTAATCAATTGGAGTCATTGGATCATCATCCAATACATACTAGGGTTCAGACCTCAAACAGTAAACCCCTCTAAATGGTTTGGGGTTCAAGTCTCCAAACGGTTTGGTGAAACCGTTTGGACCAAACCATTGAAACTGTTTGCCATAGATATTTGTAGAGGTGTGTGCTTATGATGATGTCATCATCATCAAGCTCCAAACCCACGGAAACTTGCTATGATTTCATGGTTATTGCATCAATCAACCAAGATAAATTTCAGAAATGAAGAAAGCATCAACAATTGATAAGGAATTTAATGTAATAATAATTTCAAGGGTTCAAGTTATAAAACCCGCTTCCAATTGAGATCCAAAGCTTCAAGCTCACGTCAACAATGGTGGATGAAACTCCTTTCACTATTCCAAGGCTCGTCCTCAAGCTTTGAGTGAAAAGGAATGGTTAGAATTGAAGAGGGGATCGAGATAAGAAGAATTCATGCATTGATTTTTTATTTTCACCATGGATTCAAGGTGAAAAGAGGTCAAGAAGCTTACCAATAGGTTGGGGGTCGTCATCCTACTCTTCTAAAGCTTTCTTGGTCGTTTTTCAAGCAAGGAGAAGAAGTGGAAACGAAAAATCCTTTGTTTTGGCTTGTAAAGGGTCTTTTTATAAGAAATTTAAGGAGAGAGAAAATGCCTTATAAAAATTCATTTAATCCCAAATATAGTGCCGCCTCTTCCCCCTCAACTCCTCGCATCCGAGGCTATCTTGTTTAACTCTTATTCATCTCAATTATCCATGATTTAAAGAAAAGAAAATTAAGCACCTCAAATCATATTATACTAATATCCATAAGTGAGTGTATATTTCTTTTCCTTATAATAAGGTGAGTGAGTTATCCACTTCCCTTGGATATTTTCGTGGCCTAGAAAAGGAAAAAAGGTTTTCACACTTGAGCAAATTCAACCATCTCGTTTTTTGTTGAAGGCCCTTCAATTATTTTATTTATTTTTGCATTAAATGGAAGTAAAGTTCCAATTCTGCTTAAATCTTAATTATTTTAATATCAAGATTTTCTCTCCTCCAACTTAATTCAAATGAGGCACCCCTCTCATTTTCTTTGCTCTACATGATGCCAAGAAACATTAGGAACCTTATTGAAGTGGTAATTTGCATTTTGAACCCTAGGTTTTGGGTAAATTTCACATTACACCAAAACTTGGTTTTAATGCACAAACATTGCCTTATCAGCTCTTTCTTGGTACTTAGGCTACCACAAGCCATACCTCTGCATCATTTTCATTCTCATGATGCTTCAACACATGAGGAACATCTTATCATGTAACATTTACAATTTAATCCGTCAACTTGGGTAATTTGCATTTTAGTCTAAAACAAGCAAAATAATGTTTCAACATTATTCAAAAAGGACTAAAATTAAAATATAAGTTCCTCTTGAGCATTAATTACTTTACACAAAATAAGATTAAGTATATAATTATCTTTATTAATCAAAATACGTAGGGTTAAAGAATAACCCAGGTCAGGGATGTTACAGATGGATAGAGATCCAATGGTGATGATTGATGAATCTTTCAATTGCCTAATTGATAGCCAATTCAATGGTGCAAATTATATTTAATTTGATTGGAAATGGTCCTAAGTGCCCATGCGGTTTTGAGGCTAGTTTGATCCCAAACGGTCTTGAGACCATTTGAGCCCAAACGGTCTTGAAACCGTTTGGGCTCAAATGGTTTCAAAACTATTTGGAATCAAACTGTTTCAAAACCGTTTGGTGATGAAACCTCAAAACCGAATAAAGGTTAATTGTGATTCAATCATTTGGAAATTGAAGGTGATGATTGTTCTGATGATTCAATGATTGATAGTAATGGTAATCAATGGAGGTACAAAGGTTGAATCCCTAAAAGTACGTAATTGATTAATACCTTTAAAGGGATAAACCCTATTTGCTTATAAGAACATTAACTTAGTACACTATGTCAGTCATAGCTGTATGTACTTGATTGAAGGTTTGATATAACCTAATCAAGTTGAGATGATGATAGAATGGAATTCATACATGAGTATGATTCATGTGGTGATTAAGGGTATGATCCTTAGCAAAGAGATCATGAAACCCTAATCATGAGTATAAACCCTAATTGGGATGAACAGTAAACCCTAATTATGGGTAATGGAATATGAAACCCTAATTGGGATGAAAAATAAACCCTAATTATGGGTAATGGAATATGAAACCCTTATTGGGATGAATAGTAAACCCTGATTATATGGGTACTTGAATAGAAAACCCTAATTGGGATGAATAGTGAACCCTAATTATGGGTAATGGAATATTATACCCTAATTGGGATAAATAGTAAACCCTAATTATGGGTAATGGAACATGAAACCCTAATTGGGATGAACAATAAACCCTAATTGTGGGTTATTGAATGTAAACCCTATTCTGGGGTGAAATTTATGTGAAACCCTAATTAAGGGTGATTTTATCAGAAACCCTGATGTTTGATATGATGTGGAACTCAAATTCAGGGTGATAATATGCAATGTTTTATGAAACCCTAATCCTGGGCAAGATGGTGATAAACCATAACCTTGATCTGGGTAAAGGGATGAATGTTCCCAAATGACATGAAATGGGAAACCCTAACCCTAGTAAGGGAACAATGGTGTTACCCTTGAATAGTGAATCCATATTTGTTCTGTAAGGTACTGATATGTAATTGAAGTTACTATTATCATCTACACTAACCATGCAGGTATTCTGAAATGGTGGTCATGGCCAGGTATGGGCTATGATGTTTAATTCACTATTTTTTATTGGGCCTTGTGTGCCATAATATACCTTACTGCCTGGTGAGAGGTAACAAGAGAGTTAATGGGACTCAAGTACCATGTTACCTTGGTCAGATGACCTGAAGGTGATAGTTACCTGGAAAAGTGGTAACAATGCTCAATGATGAGCTAATGGTTTAAATACCCAGAACCATATGATTGTGGTAATGAGATTGTGTAGGGATGATAATTCCTAGTATTGAAATGAGGGATTGAGTTCCCAATGTCTTTTAAAGACTGATGAGTAATTGATGAAAATAGTACATGTCTCTTTAAAGCATTGTCATAATAAGTTATGTTTGAGAACTTGACCGGCCTAAATCGCGCGTCCAAAAGTGGAGGCGGATTTGAGGTAGTCAAGCTTTTAAATTTATAAACCCGAATCCTTCTAGGCCCCCGCAACTTTGTTTACGGGGTCGAAGTAGATATACGGGGTCGAACACAGGGACAAGGGGGGTAGTGTTGGGAACCTAGAATCGACACGCTACACTCTGGTAGGTATAAAGAGATAACAAATTTCCCAAAAAGGGAAACAATAAGATGTCACACATAAAACAAAGAAAACTATCTCCAACTGGAGCTACAAGAGAGATTTAAGGTTTTAGTCATTTAGTTGTTTTTAGGGGTTTTCATGCAACAGAAACAGAAAGATAATACTAGAGCTAGGGCAAGATGCGAAGGATAAGACTACAACAAAACAAGCGACAGCAGTAACACCCTGCACCCCTCCTCTCAGATCGGGTACTTCTAACCAAGTGTCAACACCCCTCTCGAGGTTGTCGGACTTAAGTTAGAGTGGAATGTTACTGAAACAACTCCGTTCCAGGCACTCTTATACTCCAGAATCAGACCAAACACTAGAGCCACAACACGACTCTCGAAGCTGTTGCGACGGGAAAACACGATTCGGTAGCTAAGAGAAACGCGATCCAAACATGCAAGCTAGAGTTCAGATATCAAACATAGCAGTCATCCAATATATCACACCAAGCATAAAGCAGCAAGTAATTAAGCTTTTCTATTTCCATACACATTAAGGGTCTTAATACATTGTGTAAGAAAGGAATTAAATAACAGAATTAAAGATAGATGTCACCTTCTTGATGTAGAAGGGCGACAGACTACAACGACTCTCCCGCCCGATACCGGACAGGGGCCTAGCCCGATACAGCAGTGTCGGGCGACACACTCTCTCGAGCGGCACACCGTGACGGCCGACTGTATCGTTCAAGGACCTAGCCGATATGCTCAAGTCGGGCGGCACGCATGACGGACGAAACGTATCAGGTTCGATATCGTGTCGGGCATGGAGCGACGCGTCCTACTATCGGGCACTTGTGTCGCTCGTCATCGTTGGCCGATATCGGCCTGCAGTGTCGCCCGGGACGGGTCTAAGTGAACTATCCCCTCCCTCTCGGGACGAGGAAGGGCTCACCTAATGTCGCTCGGCACGAGCACTGGGGCACGATACTCCTGCTCTCGTAGTTTCCTCCGAAGATCACTCAAAGCTCCCAACTGTCCGAATTCCAAAGTATCCGAACTATCTTTTTGGCTTCCTGTAGCTACTATTTATAGGCAGCGGTTGGAGGAAGTTATGGTGCTCGAAGCGCCACGTGTCCTCCTTATTTGCGGGTCGGTGGACGGCCGATACTGGTATCGCTCAGCTCAGGAGTGTCGGCTATCGATCACGTGATGGACGGCGCGCCTGCCGGTGGGTGGCTGTGTTGCCCGACAAGCTGGGTTGTTGGGGCGAGCTGGGCTCCCTATCGGGTAGAAGGCGTGTCGTCCATCTGCTCCTTCTTGCGCGACATCCTTTTGTCGTGCATCATTGTGTCGCTCCACCCTGTCGGGCAGAGGTTGTATCGGGCGTCAGGAAGGCCGAAATAGACTTGGACTTATTCTGTGGGCCGGGACGGCCTTATTGCACCAAAATGAGGAAAAACTCTACAAAAGATGGAAATATAGGATTAAGAGCATTGCTTGGCCAATTATTGCGAAAGTGCATACAAAAGAGAGGAAAATAGCTAAAGTTGGCAGTTTTGATAATAGAAAAACAGTCTAAAATATCACAAAAATTGGTGTCATCAAAACTTGGCTGATGCTAAAAGAATATGAAAATGTACTTAATTAATCAAGTGAAATGTGTTCATGTAGTGCTCTGACCATAGATCCATCATCGTCAGTAGTTGGTGATGGTGAAACAAGTTTTCCTATGGAATTTATTGGAATTCGCATATTATGAATATGCGGGGGTAAATGGGAGAAAATATCCTTACATCCTGGTGAAGAGATTGATGGAAGGTAAACATTAAACCTCTCAATCCTTCATGTGTCGGGATGGATGTATCACAAATCTCCCGATGGTTGGGATGGATGTATCACTAATCTCCCAATGATATTTAATGTCGGGTCGATGGAGATAAACATTAAATCTCTCGATTGCCGATGAGAGTGCAGTTGACGTTGTAACTCTATAGCAAAGTAGCTAGTATACCATGGAAAGCTATTTTGAGCAGTCGACATAGTCCTGCTTGTGGTCCCGTACTGACCAGGATGTGGGAGGTCATGGGAATATAGCTCTTCCATTGAACTATGTATGGTACCGATTTCGATATAGCAATGGTCGGTTGGAGTATAAGCGGTATACCTCATCTCCTCAGAGCTTAAGTATGTTTGAAAAATATAATCAGCCGTGTAGCGTATTTGCATAAGAATGAAATATGAGAATTACTGGTTGATGATTATCTTGCTTAACATATCCTATATGGATAAATGTTATACATGTTCTATAATTATTTATTGAATATTAGACGTGCTGCTTTATTATGTTTCAGTTAATAAGCTTAAGTGGGAATGTTGCTATAATCTGCTTTAAATAAGTGAACTACCTGTTGTTGATTATTATGATTCCACTACTCAGTTTATTTCTATTAAACTGCAATAATAATAGTTTGACAGAGAGTTATATCTACCGTTGGGGAAATTTTTATAATTGTCTCACCCCCGTAGAATCCAACATTTTTAGGTAGACGTAGACAAAGAGAAAGAGTCTCTGTAGCAGAGGAAGAGCAGCAACAACAACAACAAGGACAACAGTAATATCCCAGGTGGGGATACTGGTTGTCAGGTTTTGTACATAAAGTCCTATGTGTAGTTTCTGTACTCTCAGGTCCTAGGAGTCAGTGATAATGTTTTTATAATAGATCTGAGATTTTGGCATGATGCCTCGAGGATTTTGTTCCTTGTGCTTTTATCAAGCAAGGTGATGTACATATATGTCTCGAGAAAGAGATGGTACATGAAATGTACAATATGAACCAGTATGTAAATATAATACTTGGGTTCTTGTTGAAAGAGTTTTCCTGTGAATGGATCTCTGTGTAAATGGTTTTAATTTTTAGTGATTTTCGGTAATCTACTGTTAGTAATCACTTCCAAACTTATCTTAATCGATGTTTGGCAACAAACGTCACAATCATGGTGATAATCGGATCTAAGGTTTTGAAGATGATCATCTTTTGAGTTTATCATTGGTGGTTCTCAATTTCATGTTACTTTTGAACCTTTGATCTTGTGTTTATGGGTTCTTCTCTCTCTTGATGAAGTCACATGGATTCCTACATGTTTGAGTGATGGCCAAGTTCCCTTAAGTGGCTGATGAGAATGCTTTTGACGCTGACCTTGATGAGTTTTGATCGTTGAATTATTGCTAATTTGGTCACTTAGATTGGATGTTTTTCTCTATGACCTATGATCCTTAAACATGTAGTTTGGTCATTGATCTTTCCCGTGTGTATGGTTGCTGAAATGACCATCTTCAATGGTTGTTGCAGAGGTAAAATCCTAAGGTTTCAATGACCATGCGCTTCTATTTTCATCGTTTGAACTTGTATCCTTTGAGTGACTGATGATGATGTTTTAACATATGTTTTCAGTGGTCAAATCCCTTGACCTTCAGTTGTCGATTAACCCATGTGGGTCATGTTTTCTATGACCATCTACCCACAATTTCAGTTTCCATGCTCTATGGATCAACGATCATTTTGCAGCTACCTATGGTGATAATAGTGTTGACCTAATAAGTTCCAACAATGTTTGAGGTGGTGATAATTAGGGTTAAATATTCTATGATGCTTTGACACCCAAATGGGTTAGTTATGGTGACACCCTAACCCTAATTTGAGTATGTGATGTAATACTTACTTTCTTGAGTGGCTAGTATGTAATTGAAATATTTTCCCTCTCCTACTTGTGTAAGCCCATTGTTGTAGGTTGAATGGACATCATAACTAGTGATTTCTATGATATCTCTTATTTGACAGAGGGTGATGATTATAAGACTTAATGAGGCATGGTGAGCTAATGATGTTCCCTACAAATATAGGAATAGTGTGAATGGTCTGATGGCCTTAATGATGGCTTTGTATCCAGTGTGAGGTGATATCCTCTGATGATGTGATGAGGATGGTTATCCTACATTGATGTGATAATGGTAAAGGTCTTGTGTATGGAAGTGAGACAATATCATGTGGTGATGTAATAAAATTATACTTAATACATTTTATATCTTCAGGAGTTGCAATCTACCCCTATCTTTATAGAATTTGTTTAGGGTTTATATGTTGTAACTTGATTGATGTTTAAAAGATACCCAATTGGCAATAAGTAATAAAGTGAAACCCTAATCATATAGTTTTCTTGAGCCATAGATCCATCTTCAGCGTCAGTATTTGCTAGATAGTGAAATGAGTAATCCCTAAAGGAAACTTAGAGCTCATATTGTTGAATGTGTGGGGGTGCAAGTTGAGGGTATATCCTTACATCCACAATTATAGGTTATGGAGGATGATTGTGGTCATGACTTGGTAGGAGAACGGCTGCGGTCATATCTCAGTATATGGTGTGATAGAGGACAACTGCGGGTGTACCTCAGATGATTGGGTTTGTATACCCTATTTACTAGTGTTGTGCATATAAACCAAGGCAGACTAGGCTATTTTGTAATTGGACACTATATGCCACTACGACAGACTTGAACTAACCAAGGGTGTTGGAGATCATAGGAGTTCAGTCCTCCCAGATCTTATATGGTACTGATTTTGACTTAATAGTGGTGAGTTGGAGTATTAGTAATATACCTCATCTTCACGAGGCATAATACATAATACAACCGTAGAGTATATTTTCTTAGGGTTAAACATGAATCACATTGGATGACCCTTTGTCTTATTTTTTATTCTTCTTAGTTGATAACGGTTATACATGTTCTTCATATTCCTTCTAAAAGTATATGATGTTCTACTGATCAATTATAAACTGCTTAAACTGCTTAATCTTTGTTATCAGTTTTATTTATTCATTTAGCTGAATCTGCTCATCCCATTAATAGTAGTGCTTAGCTGCTACATACCTATCTGTGTTAACAATGGTTATTGTTGGGGAGTTATATCTCTCGTTAGGACGTTGGTCTTACCCTATGTGTTTCCACATCTTTTAGGTGGTCGTGCACGATGCGGTAGAGATCGTGCAGTTGAGAAAGAGCAGAAAGGAGATCGGTAGTTGTTGAAGGTTGGACATGTTGCTAGTGTTTGGTAGTAGAGTCCTATGTGTTGTCCCTGTACTCTCATGTCCTTGGGGATGTTTAGTAGATGTTGTACATCGATACAAGGTTTTTGGCGTGGTATAATTTGGGAATGGAGGTGTTGGTGTGGAGAAGTGAATAGAGAGTCAAACATATACATATTTGAGAAGACACGTCATGGGTTGTTGGTATTACCATGGGTTGTTGGTATTACCATGTTCACGAAGACCACTGCTAATGTGTGATTGTGTTGACCATTTTTATCTAATGTTTCTTTCCTTGTCTAACAAAATGACTGAACGAGTTCATAAAAATACAACATACCTAATTACATACTTCACTTCTAACATGTAGACCCAAAGAAATTTGGATCAGTCTCCAGAGGGAAAAAAAAAGTCACTAGAAATCTTGAGAGAAGAGCAATAATCAATAATGATGTATTCGTCCGCCTCCCTGACGGCTAAGCTATAACGATTTTTTTTTTCTTTTCCGAAAACAACAAACAAGAGGGCAATCGCACACTGTACCTTCTGAAAGAAAGGGCTTATCTTCCGTCCACTGTAAGGTTATTTTTTCACAATCAAATAGTACAATAAGATCAATTACAACAATAAGTCAAATCTGCTAGATGCAGTTAGCAACTGTCAAAATTGGGGTTGCAAATCAGAAACAACAGAGATTTTGGTTATCCAACTTTAACCGACTTGGAACCGAGTTTATGTCGTTTTGTCCTAATCCTTAATGGAACCAGATTGTCAAATTGGATCCAAATTTCATTCAATCTAATTCAACTCGGAACCTGTTCATATTTGTTAAGATTAGAATCCAAAAGTGAAGTGCACCAAAATTTCAGTTTGGCATAACTTGCGTTTTGTACATATAAACAGGAACCAACTTAGACCTGAATTCGTCCAAGTCCAGAATCAACCTGAATTGTAATGTTAAAATCCAGGACTAATTGGATCTGAATTTTGATCAACTTATAGGAATTATAATTGACGGGGAATTCTCAAAATTAGAATCTAAAACTAATTTTTAAAGATTATATGGAATCAGACTAAAAAATCGGACGTATGATTGAAGGCCATAGCTGTGACAGAGTGTGCGCTATTCGTTGCTGGAGGTAGACTCCATATGGGGACGTTTGGTTTGCAGTATTCATCCGGATTGGGTTGCATTCTTGAATCCAACAACATAAAATTTATGTTTGTTTCTGTCGAGATGTAAAATGGAAGGAATCCTGCATTTTTTGGGCTAATAGTAGTTGCTGTATTTCCATTTACATCTCAAAAGGGCCGGGTGCCGAAATACAGCACGCCCGCATCATGCCCATTGTGTGAATTGTGTACTATTCCGTGGTCCCCGGGCCTGATGTCTCTCCACTTTTTAACGCTGTTCGCCGCAAAAGTCGGAGATCTCCTCCCGTCAAATTCAAACCTAAAGTTCCGTATCGCTGCACTTCTCAAAACCACCGATTTGTTAAACCGGGAGTCTACGAATTCTGTATTCCTCATAATCCAGACACAACCGGCAAATCAAACTATCTATCTCATACAGTCGTTTTCTTACATAACCACTTCCGCGTCTTCTTAGTTTTCCCCTTTCATGCGTCTTAGCCAACATTCTTTATTCTTTCGGTGTTGGGGACCAGAAAGAAACTATCTATCTGCCATCAGATATTCTTAGTCAAAGGACGGTCTCTGGTCCGAAGCTGCTTGCAGCTGCTTCCGCTGCACGGCGGTGTGCGGATGAGGTTGGGTGTCTGTACTTCTGTGTGAGAGCATCTTGAATTGGTTCCGTGAATCGGTCCAAGTCAAACACAAGTAGCTAAGATCATGTCCACCACATGAGATTTACACGATTTGGCAAAAAATCCGATTCAGCTCACACATATAACTAGCGAGCAGATCCAGTCATCTATTAGTAGCCCAGACGCAAGGGTGACAAATGGTAGGGGTTAGATGGATCTTGAATTAATCAGTTCATGGATCCGGTTACGAAACCAGACGGACAATTTTGTATCCAAATCATGCTTTGAATATCCTGTCTGCTCGATCAGGACTGACTATCAAAATCACTACGAAATTTTCCCTTATTCTGAAAATCCAATACAAAAAAATGTCCTTAGCACATCGTCACATTCGATAGCAGCTAACCCTGGGCTTGTCCTCCCTGGGGGACCCAAGTTCGAATCCATCTGAGCGCATTGTAATTACCAACTCCTAGAGTCATCCGGGCTCTGGCACCTGTTTGAAGAGGAGGGGGAGCGGGGTCTCCTTAAGACTAAAAAAAAATGTACATATATAAATAAAAAATAGTAAATGAAAGACCTCTAATAGGAAGAATGCTATCTAGCATCTTCAGTCATCTTTATAAGCTTCCAGAATATTTTCCAGCAAATAGCTACCCTTGCAAAGCCTATCATCGTGCATTTTATCATGAAGAGAGTGATCACAATCAAGATCAAGAATCATAGATCACGTCTCTACTGAAAATTTAGGTTATTGTAATATATAGTTCCATGAATTCTCTGCCCATGGAGGAAAAGGGGGTTATTGGTCATAAAAAAAATAACGAGTACGATCAGTCCACATATTAAAATACAACATGCTAGTAAATCAAAATAAAGAAGATTAGGAACCTGAGATTATTTACAGTTGAGTCTTAGAATAGTCCAAGTGTCTAGATCATGAGGAGTGTCATGAAAGGAGAAGAAATAAAAATACTTTTTTTTGTTTTTGTGTACATAGAAAGAAATGTGGGCTATGACCACATTAGGATCAATAAAGGAGGCAAATAGTAGGGCCATGGAATCCACACCATGTCGGATTGTTTTCAATTAACAGTTAGTTGTGACCAATCAACCATAAAAGAATAAGGATTTTCAGGGGACATATAAGTTTCCATACTTTTTGTTTAATTTAGTAGTTTATCCGGGGTGTGTGCAAAACATATATGCTTGTTTAGTGGTGTAGGAATTGCCACATATCCAACTAATATGTTTGAAAAAATTATTTGAGAAGAAATGGTTTCAGAGAAGATCAGTTTTTTCTAGGGAGATTAGGTGATTGAGACATCTCTTGAGATGATGTCACACTGTGAGTTTAGAGTTTTCAGAGCTTTGAAGGTAGTCAAGTTTTTGAGTTTGGGAGGGATTGAGACATTGAGTGTCAAATATTGATAAGATTTTCCTTCTAACCATGGTATAATCAAGAAATTTGTAAATTTTAAAAAGAGTTGGGGGACATGAGTCCCACTTTTGATGATATATTAAGATTTCTTAGGGTATATCTAGAGGGGGGTGTATTGGTATGTCGAGTGTTATGCTAGGGAATGTCAGTGGAGTAGTACTCATGTAAAACATGTTCCTTCCAAATAGTGGGATAGTTAAAATACAGAGTAGTAGTAATCTTATGAATGAGGAAGTGAGAATGGGCTTTAAGATTTTTGATGCCCCATCCACCATGAGTTTTAAATTTGTAGATCATGTGACGATCGACCTAATAAGGTTTACTTTTATTGATGGTGCCTTCCCAAAGGATTTTCTTACGGATATGGTCAATTTGATTGCAAAAATGGAAGGGTAAGGGACACAACTAAGGAAGTATGTGGTTGAAGGAATGAGTGAGGATTGATGAAGTTGAGTCAACCAACCAATCTGAGAGTGTGAGACTTTCGAAAATCTAATATGTTTTGGCAGTCTAAAAGGATTAGGTTCCAAACTGAAGTAGAAAGTTTAAGGGCGGAAGAACGAGGCCCAAATAGCAGATGTGGTAATTATCCACTTGATAGTTCATTAGATGTCTGAATCTATCCACGTCTTGTTGATGGATGTGTGTACCACAAATAATATTTTCTAGAAAGATGTGTAAACATGCCTAAGATCCTAATTGCATTGATGATGTTTGTGTTAGTTGTCTTGAGAAAATGATGGTATTGTTAGCATATTGAATGATTTTCTTAGGGAAATTCATAATATAGGATCTATAAGTTGTTTTGCGCTACCAAGTTGAAACATTTTGGTAAGGATGGAAGTGACTAAGATAAATAGATAAAGGGGAAGGAGATCGCCCTATCCAAAACCATTTGAGATTTTAAAGTAACAAATGATCGAGCCATTAATAATATGGGAGAAATGACATGAGCTAATACAAATGATAATCTAGGTAATCCATCTGCTAGGAAATCCATAACCATGACATAAACTAATGAGGAGTTTCTAGTTGATATTATTCAAATATTTTTTAAAGTTAACATTACAAGTCAAGAGAGGAGAATATTAGGAATTGTAGATGTGTAAGGAGTAACAATATGGCAAGCATCTTGGATGATACGTCTTTTCATAAAAGTATTTTAGTAAAGGCCCAAAGTATGTTGCAATGGTATCTTAAATCCGAATCCGAGTACTCTAAAGATGATCTTGTAGGAAGCATTAACAAGACTAATCAATCTTATGTGATTGGACAAATTGGGGGCATCAATATGTTCAATGAAGGCAATACTGGTTTGATTAAGAATGTTGATTTGTGGAGTGATGTCATCATGGTTTGACATGTTAATAAAGATATTGTGAAAGCTTTGGTTGATGGTGTCCCACTTGTGATGTTTGAAATCTAAGATAAAGCCATCACGGATATGGAACTTATCGACACCAGGTTAAGCATAGGTTGTTTGATCTCTTTAGGAGGGAAAGAAGCAATCAAAATCTAATAGTCGGTAATTTGACATGATAGAAAATGTTCCAATTGAATTGAAGAGTTCTAGAGAAGTTCAACCATGATTGAATAAGATAGAGAATTTTTTTAATGGTCGATGATGTGTTGCTAGTTTGTTGTCATGACATTGTTTATTTCAATATTATGAATGTGAATGTCTTCTATAGTTGTTACATAATTTTTTGAAAACATTGTTGTTGTTATCGCCTTCATGTAGCAATTTATTTTGTTGTTTGTTTCCAAAGACTCTAAAGCATACTTTTGAGAGAGGAGAGTTTAACATGGAGAGTCGGTGTTCTAGATATGTCATCAAGAGGAGAGTTGTCATCTAGAATAAGTTTCTCTCTTATGTGTGTTTTGTATTTCCAAATGTGTTTTTATTCCAATCAATTAATTTTTCTTGATGTTATTAATATTTATAAGTATGTTGTAGCCAAGTTCAGTAACAAAAGTGTAATTGGACCAAGTAGAGGAAATTATTTTTCCAAAGTCAGGATGAGAATCCCATAATGGCTCAAAATCGAATTGTTTGGGACCCCATGGCTTTAGTATTGTGTTTAGTATGATAGGGAAATGGCTGGAGATGGGGATGGGATCAGAAAGAACATCGTTCAATTGGTAAACTATATCCCATTCTTGAGTGCAAAGAAAACAAAATAAGGTGGACCATGAATCACCCGATTCCAAGTGAAACTAATGTTTCTGGCTAAGAGAAATACAAATTGATTTGTTAGGATGAAATTGTTGATGGAAAAAATATTTTGATAATAATTGTAAGAATTTGAAGGAGAGTTATGTTGTTCAATGATCTTCATGTTTTATCTAAAATCACCACACAAAACCTAGGGAGTATTTTTATATGAACCAACTAACATGTTGAGTTCTCAAAGAAAAATTGTATTGTCATTCCCTGGTTCACCATAGACACCCATGAAATTCTACTTAAGTTATTATCTAGTTACAAAATTCGATGGAAATGAAATGTTCTCCTAAACATGGTTTGTGAGTTGGAAGATATAGGGTTCCAACCAATTATTGGTCCATGAGTGATTCCTTGAGAAGATATTTCCATCCATTTAGTGATGTGATGTCCACCAATTGTGTTGAGTTGGATGTTTGATGGAGTAGTCTTAGTTTCTTATCTCATAATCAGACTAATCATGTATAAGAGTATAAATTGTTGGAATATGAATGATCGGTTAGACTAGGCAGCCTAAATACATTCCAACATGATATAAGTGATTTGACCAATGAGGAAAGAAGAGAGTACCAAATAGAATAAGTTTTGAGATGGTCTATGGCAAGTGTAAATACTCATGTCTCTTACCAACCTAGATTCAAGTTCATTAGGAGAAATATTACTATGCAGATGTGAATCAAAGTGAATACCAATTTTATCAGCAAATGAGATGAAACGAGAGACATTATCCCATGGAGTAAAGGTATCAATATATTTAAAGTTGGATAAGTATTTTTAGTACATAACTATGGTGTTAAAGGTACTTGACTCATTAGGCAAATAAAATTTTCTTTTTGAGCTTCTCTAGAGTGAGAGGGAATGATTCAGTATTGGGGGCTACTTCATCAACAGTAAGACTTGTATCATTTGTATTTATTGAATCCTTTACTACAATGTTGTTATTGTTTTCCCAAATTCTTTAAGATTTTTTTTCTTCGATATGTGCCATCATGTCTTTAACATCTAGTGAGTTTGGTTGTGGTTCAGAATATGATGAGTTAATGTTTTTGTATTATATAAGGATATTAGGTAGAGGGTTAGTGTTGATTAGTAGAGTGATAGTTTTTCTGGTTGGATGGAATGATGTGTTCTTTTTGTAGGACTTTAAGGAAGGGTGGCACAAAGGAATAGTAATAGAATCTTCCTTTTATACCCTAGACATTAGGTCCATTGTAGCTATAGAATGTCTACAAACAAAAGACATAAGATGGAATAAAGCCTACACCTATGCATAAACTAGTCGTCCCACAACTACAAACATAATGTTTTGATAAAAATGAACTCATTCTCTCGAATCTAGATCTGATTTGTCTACCAAGAAATCTGGATGGATTAAGAAGAGATCCAAATTGGCCATCAAGTTGATGCACGATTGCCTTCTTCACAGCATGTTGTTGCCAAGTTGTGGAAGAGCTTCTCCAAACCTCTATACGTGTGACTTGCATCTAATTTGTCCACATGGATGAGGTATAATGTGGCGCATAACCTAGGCCACCAAGTCAAAGAGAAATATGAGTTATTGATGTGTTGTTCATATGAGAACTCCCTTTCTTCCTATATCTTAGGATGCATTCCCTTGTGATTCTTCCTCTCAGTAAGAGAGAATTTTGATGGCCAACTTATCTCACAAGTTGCCTCAAAAAATCTTTCAAAGATGTGTCAAACCCAGTGGAAAGCACCCCTATATATCAGAGAGTTGTGGGATTGCCAAATCCAAATTCCAATCACATTCCTAATGTTCCATAAATAGTCCAATACTAGAAGCTTAGATTGCAATGTTGATTGGCTGAGTAGGTTACCTAATCAGAAAATCAAGGTCCAAAACATTCTAATTGGACAATCAAGTTAGCTGATTTGCCAATTAGGCAAGTTATGATCCATATATGAATTCTTTCCAATTTGGCACTTTCCCTATTGAATTCAGATTGTCCGACCAAGAAAACAAATACGATGATCATGCTAGTCAAAGCAAAACTCAATTGACCAATTGATAACCAATTAATCCTTTGATTCGACCAATATGATCAGCCAATTATAATCTTGGTTGCCCGATTAGATAGCAAATCCACCTATTATGATTCAAAACTATTATAATCATTTCTTTATTGCAAAATTCAATTCCCTTATGAATCCTAATTTGTTTGACTCGATAGGCTCCTTATTATGTAGGTAGTGATGCTGAAAATGACACAAGTAAAGATTGGAATCTAGCCACACATTTTTGCAACCCAAGTAATAGGAATGAGTTGGAAACCTGTAAAGTGAAAAACATTACCATGACCATATATTTCCTTTGTCATAGATATTACGACTAAAATTGAGGCATGGAATCTCATACTGTTATCATTCAATCTATGCTCCATGAACTAGAGCAGACTATTTGACAATATTATTAGCCCAATATCATATATTGAATCACATGAGTATGGCCATGCATTTCATAGTGTCGCTTATCAAGTGGCTAGGATATCACTCCAATGGAGGAACAAATTTCACCTAAGTAACCCACACTATTTGCCATGTGTCATAGTGTTTCGAATCACCACCTTTTTATAAATCCTTAATTTTAGAGTCACATTGGGTTAGTGTCAAAGTACACCGAAGAACATGTTTTGGTATAGTGACTTCAGGTCTAAGGATCATTGTCATCATTTTCACATTGAGATATGACTCTGAAATGGCATTACATGACTTCCATGTGTAGATCTCAAGGTGGGTTTGTCCAGTGAACTGTTCTCTAACAAGTACCCATGTACCTGAGTTAATATCAATTGTCATGGATAAAAGAGACATATTCATCACTCACCACACATGCTAGTCTTATGTATTATTCCTATCCTATAATATTTAAAATAATAATCGGCTAGGGACACAACAAGAATGTATACTTTTGTTATACATGTCACCTCATGCTTAGATCCTTAACCCAAACCATATGTCATCCACCCTAAACATTCTTGTGACATATTAGGTCTATTCATTATATCAATATTGGAACAAGTATAATAAGTGGAATTACCTTTTATTAATAATCAAATAAAGTACAAAGTATCCCTAGTACAATTATAACATGATGGCTCTCGAGGCATACAACCAACAATCTCCAACTTTCACTAGAGAAAATCACTCATGAATCTAATTTCAAGTGATTTAACATGACCATCATGTTTCTATTGTGAAAGTGATTTTATCAAGGGATTAAAATTGTTGCTTTCAGTTGGTACTATACAAATCCTAATATATCTTCATTGTATGATCTCACATATGACATGGTAAAGCCTGAGTACGTGCTTGGAATGTTGATGCGATCTGGGCTTCCTAGCTTGTGAAATAGATCCAATGTTATCACAATAGAGCTCTATTCTATCTTCAATGGTTGGAACCACTCCATGTTCACTAATGAACTTCTTGATCCATACATCTTCCTTTGCTAGACTAGAGGAAGCAATGTAATTGGACTTTGTTGTAGAATCCGCCATTATTTGTTGCTTGGAACTCTTCTAGCTTACGACTCTACCATTTAGGAAAAACATGAATCCCACTTGTGATCCGTAATTGTCCTTATCAGTTTGGAATCTTGCTTCAGTGAAATGTTTTACAACCAACTCTTACTCATCACCATAAATTATGAATTGATCCATAGTTATTTTCAAGAACCTAAGTATAGTGACCATCACACAATATGACTGGTACTTGATTGTCATGGTCAAGGCATACAAAACATCTGGGGACACGTGCATATCATTGCATACAATGATAGATCTGATTGTTGAGCCATATGTAATCGTACTCATGCATGCCCGCACTTCCAAAGAGATGGGACATTAAGTTCTCAAGAGATTTATTCCTTGATACATTCGTAAGTTTCCTCCCTTTGACTCTTGCATGCTAAACCACTATAGCACTTTGTCAATGCATATACTTTGTCTTAGGTTAATAAACCTTCTAAATCTATCTCTATAGATCTTATTTCCTAGTATATTGGATTCTTTTACTAAGTCCTTCATGGAGAAGGTATTGCACAACCAATTTTTAACCAATTGTAGAGTAGGCATGTCATTTCCCATCCATAGCATGTCATCTACATATAATATGAGAAATTCAATTCTAATCCCACTAACCTTCTTGTAATCACAAGATTCATATTCATTTTGGATAAAGCCAAACTATTTGACTGTCTCATCAAAACAAAGATTCTTGATCTAAGATGTTTTCTTATAGATTGACATTTGTTTCTTGCATACTTTATTGGCTTCATTTGGGAGTGATAATTAGGTCATGTCATGTATACATACTCAAGAAATTTCCAATTGAGGAAAGTAGTTTTAATGTCCATTTGGAAAATCTCATAGTCATGATAAGATGCAATAGCAAGCAGGATTCTGGTGGATTTAACCACAGAAACTGGTGAAAATGTTTCATCATAGACAACACCTTGGACTTGTTTGAAACCTTTTGCTACCAGTCTACCTTTGTATGTTTGTATATTAATATCCATGTTGGTATTAATTTTGAAGACCCATTTGCACTCTATGGGTTTTACCCCATTAGGTGGATCCACCAAGGTTCATACCTTGTTGGTATACATGGAGTCGATCTCAAATCTAATGGGTTCAATCCAATTCTTAGAATTTGGTCCCTCAATAGCCTCATTTTTGGTTGTTGTCTCATCATCCTCAATGCCCAACACATCATCTTATTGAGTCACGAGAAATCCATATCACTTTGGAATGTGCCCAGCTAGACCTTTAAGGTTCTTCTATTACATGAACTTGAGATTCCACAACAACTTGTGATTCTTCTGGTTCTTTGTCTACCTCCATTGGTTCAATGTTACTTTGTTGATCTTGAACTTCTTCAAGATCTATTTTCCTCTCAATTGTTCCTATGGAAATAAGTTTCTTTTTTAAGGAATATAATAGTTCTAGCAACAAATACTTCTTTTTTAAATTAAATATAAAAATAGTAACCCTGAGTTTCCTTAGAGTATGCAATAAAAAATATTTATCTGATTTGGGTCCAAGCTTTTCACAAAGTCATTTCTTGATTATGCTTCACATTCCCAAACTTATATGAAAGATATATTGGAATATTTTCCATTCCATATCTCACATGGTGTCTTTTTAACAGATTTAGAAGGTACTTGGTTAAGCATAAATGTGATAGCGCCAAGAGAATGTCCCCAAAAGGAAATCAAAACACTCATGATTGGTCATACCATGTCCAACAAGATGTGATCCTTCTTTTTAGCATGCCATTATGTTGTGGTGTTCCAGATGGAGTGTGTTGTAGTACAATACCACAATCCTTGAAATGGGTTCCAAACTCTTGCATTAAGTTGTCACCACCTTGATCTGATCTAAGTGCTTTAATTCTTTTGTTAACTAGATTCATACTTCATTCATAAATTCCTTAAACTTTTCAAAGAATTTTGATTTGTGTTTCTGATGATACACATATCCAAATATACTAAAGTCATCAATAGAAGTGATGAAGTATTGCTATCCATTTCTAAAACTTGTGCTAAAAGATCCACACACTTCAATACGTATCAGTACTAATAAGTCACTTGCTCTCTCACTATTGAAAGTAAAAGGTGATTTTGTCATGTTTCCCAATAAGCAAGACTCACATGTCTCTATTGATTTAAATTAAAATAGTTTGTATAACCAACTTTATGGAGTGTAAAAATATGCTTCTTATTTATATTCCCTAGATAGAAGTACTAAAGATAAGTTTTGTTTGCGTTGTTAAGTTTTAAGTTCTTCGTATTTATGTTATATACATGTGTCTCAAGATCCAATAGATAAAGAACGTAATACTTAGGGGCATTGACCTAAAAGATCTCATCATTATAAATAAAAATTCGACTATTCTGTATTAGAAGCTCAAAACCATTATTGTCCAAACAAGATATATAAATAATGTTTTTATTTATAGAAGGTACAAAGTAGAAGTTATCTAACTCTATTACAAGTCCATTGGGAAGAGATAAAAAATAGGTTCCTATTGTAGTGGTAACTACTCTTTCATCATTTTCAATGAGTACTTCCACCTCTCTTATGTTTGAGGTCTACTTCTTTTCAGACCTACATATTTGAGCATATGTGTGACCACATTTGGCATTTAATATAGAAGATGAAGAAGTATGTTTATTTCTATAACATATATACCTGAAGTTAAGATCTCTATCTCCTACTTATTTTCCTTCCATTCCTCAAGGTATAGAGAAAAATTTATTTTTCAATGTCCAGCCCAGTGACAATGGTGACAATAGTCACCCTTATCCACTCCTCCTTTTGCTTTAAGTGCAGAAGACTTTCGGTCTTCTTTAGTACTATTTTTAGATTTACCTTTTCCCTTGGACTTTCCTTTTCTTTCTTTGACCATCAACATGCGTTTGGGATGGCCTTTCATTTGCCCCTTAGTTGTTCTCAACATGCCAAGTGGCTCTGTAAATGGGTTATCAAAAAATTTCATGTTGTAATTAATGATGAATTGCATGCATGAATTTTGAAATAATTGTAGGATTACAGTTGCATCCAAATATTAACCTAAAGGAAATCTCAGTCTTGTAATACTTTCCACATACCCAATTAACTTGAGTACATGGGTCCAACTAGATCCACTTCCGCCATCTTGCACTAAACAACACCTTGGAGACATCGTATGTCTCTTGCCTTGCCTATTCTTAATATATGTTCTTGATATGCATTATCATCTCAATAACATCCATATTCCCATGTTGATTTTGAGTCTCATGATTCATGAAGCATAACATGAGACATTTGTTGTCCATATCATTATTGGAATGCTTCTTATGAGCTTTCCTTTCTGCTCTAGTGCATCTGGAGTTAGTTCATTAGGTATTGGTGTGTCTGGGACATATAGCTTATGATCATGTGCGAGAACAAGTCTCAACGTCCTAATCCAGTTATTAAAATTATCCCCATTAAGTTTCTCTTTTTGAGTGAGTGGTCATATTGAAAATTGATTATTTCTAGTGTTTTTGATTAATCTACATGAATTATAATTGCCCGAGTCAAAATATTGATTTCAAAATTAATTTTGATTTCACAAATCTAGTTTGACAAATTAATTTGGAATTTATTTAATTACACCCCCACTATTTCATTCAAATTATTATCCCTCACTATTAATTTCAAATAATACATTGAGCAATCTTCTAGTGGTCCAAGATTAAAAATGCAATAAGTCATGAGTATACTATGGCTGAATGCTCACAACTTAATTATTAGGTAACAATTACCATTTGCAACTTGTGCAATTATTAGATAGATGGTTGCACAAATTTGTGTCAATAATTATTCATATAAAATATGTGTCATATTTATGCCTTGAGATGCTTATTCCAATTAAGGTTATCTAGTTAAGTCCAACCCAAGCCTAATACAATAATATATGCAACCTATTGAGTAGAAACACATAGTTATTATCAAACTTCCTCGAGGTAGACAGTGCACCATGTTTGGTGTGCCCACACTTAGTCACACATGGTTTTAATGTATATTTCACTTGGAAGGTATCCTTAGAATTTACATTATATTGAGGGATATATATATCCGATCAGCATTATATATACATTATTATACATATCATACACCGTAACAATCACCACATGTGATAACAAATATGGCAACTAGTACAACAACTTGAGACACATGTTGTAGAAAAATAACCAAGATATTTACATCTAATCTGACCTTAAATTCGTCTTTTTAGAGTTTCCTATTGCCCAATCAGGTAACTTAGTCGGTTGATCAGAAGACCTGATTTGGGTAATTCTTGTGTTGTTGATGATCCATCACCTTGTCTTGATCACGAAACCTTCAAGGACCATTTTTATCCGGTATGGGCTTCTGATCAACTCCTCCTCTCCACCATGGTCCACCAATGATGTCATAACATCCTTGCATAATTTAACTTGTACATGGAGAATGAATATAGAGAGGCATTGCACGCAAGCCATATACATGTTACATGTTGTTTGATCAAAATTAAAGCAACAATTTGACAAGTTTCAATTCACACCATAGTGATATAATTTCCATATCCATATACACCAAAAAAATGAATTTCAAGTTATTGTATAGGTACATGTAATACCTATGTATATCACTTTGTATATGATATTAGACATTATTGTGGGAACACAAGTTATGCACATAATTCATCGAAGAATTTTTTGCAGTTAAAAATGACCAATATTTAAAGCATACTAAATTGGATTTGATACCACTATATGATTTTTGGGAAAGGGTGTAGTGCAATAACAATAAATTATACCATAGCTTTCAGATTTTTCATAGCTATAGAATGCCAGTGAAAAAATACGTAAGAGGGGATAAAGTGTATACCTTTGTGCATACTAATTTTCCAAAAACTAGATATGTCTTTTTTTTTATTAAAGAACTCAATCTCATGGATATACATCTGATTTGGTCACTAAGAAATCTAGATAGATCAAGAAGAGATTTGGATTTTCCACCAAGTTGTTGTGCAGTTGTCTTCACAACAACTTGTTTCCGTCTTGTTAAAAGAGCTTATCTAAACCTTTGTATGTGTGCTTTGGCCTCTACTTTCCCACTCAAATGAGGGATAACGTGGTGCACCACCTTTTCCACCAAGTTGAAGAGAAATAGGAGTTTTTGACATGCTAGTATTCTCAGAACTCCCTTTCTTCACCTATATTGGGGAGCAATCCTTTGGGTTTATTCCTCTCTCCAAGAGAGAAGCTTGCTGTCCAATTTGTCTCACAAGTTGTCATAAAATATATTTCAAAGATATATCATACTCTTTGGAACATGCACCCTTTATATAGAAGATTCATGGGCTTCAAAAACCCTAATTTAATTCTTTTCCGAATCACAATCCCAAAAATAGCCGAATACAAAATACTCAGACTTAAATTTTGATCGGCTGATCAGGTTACCTGATCAACCGAATAGAGTCCAAAAAACAATCTGGTTAACTAATTAAGTTAGCTGTCTGGACAATTAGGACAATTCAGATCCAAATCTAAATAGCTTTCCAATTTGACACTTTCCCTATTGAATTATGATTGGCCATCCTGATCGTCTGAATGGGCCAGTCCAGTACAAAACCCAATCACCAATTGACAATCAATTGATCCATTAACTTGACCATCCAAGTGGCCGATCAAACATCCTGGTCACCTGATCAAATAGGAATTCAACATGTTTATGATTTCAAACTATTCTAATCATTTATTTGATTAAGACTTCAATTTTCTTATGAATCTTTATGTGTGTGACTTAGTTGGTTCCTAATTAAAATGATATTTAAAACAACACAAGAAAATATTGGTGTCTATCCATACATAATTTATACTTAAGTAATAAGAATGTTGGAGAAAAAATACAACATGCAGAGTGATGAATGTATATTCCCTTTATCACAGATATCTAAAACAAAACAGAGGCATAAAATATCCTACTCTTATCATTCAACCTTTGTTTCTTAAACTAGAAAATAATATTCAAGATGTTGTGAAATCAATACTATATATTGACTCACATGAGCGTGGCAGTAACATACCAAAACTTTGACATATTCTCTTTTTTGCCCTTTCCCAATATTTTCCTATCATTTCTATCCTTTTTGGCCTTGATGCTTAAATTGTGGAATTCATAGTGGTTTGGTGAACATTTGTTCAATAATTATACCAATGGAAGGGTTTATGCACAAATAACTATGTGAAATCGTATTTAAGGATATAAAATGTAAAATCACCGCTTAAGTGGAACAATGGTAAATAAATCCATGTTAGAAGTGTAAGGCCCCAAACCTTACTTAATGTATTAGACAAGCTTTTTTTTTTGGTCGGTCAAAAAGCGTGTTACTATTAATACCAAAAACTTTGGGCACAAAGTACCCCATTACATCAGCAGAGAGCTAAAAAGCTCGATAGGGTTCAAAATCCCCACCCAGGGGGACAAACAAACTTTCTAGGCCAAGAAACACTAAGAAAACCAAACAACCTAGACAAGCTAGGTCCAAGCAGACCAACGAGAAGAAGGTTGCAACAAGCCACTATACATACAATCAACGTACCCACAAAGAGTAAAGCGACTTGACGTAGACCAACCACAAGCAAGTCAGCCTGAAGCTAGACATGAAGATTATGGCCTTCTAAGCATCCCAACACCAGGAACAAAAAAGGGTGAAGCCCAAAAGGAGGACTCCAAGCATCAGGTCAGCATGAAGCTGAAACAAAACACAAAAGAAAACAAGAGCCAACGCAAATAAATAACAAAGAGTTGGACGAACAAATTAGCTCCAAATCACTCCCTCATACGTAGCACATCACCAGCTATCTAGTAAAGGTACCCACAAATTGTGGTACTAAGCCAGAATCAGGGAGATCCTTCGAGCTGATAAACCCCCAAACAATATAGCTGCTCATCAGCACTGGACTTCGGTCTATCAGTAACACTGGTACAACACTGGTACACAGAAGCACCCACAAACACCCAAGGGTGTTTCCTGTACTCAAGAGCAATCGCCAGAGAGGAAGAGAAGAGGAAACCCCTCTAAAACCCAACCCCCGCAGAGCACCAGTATGTGTATAGCATATCATCAAACACCTTGAAGGTGTTCCGGCCAGCTTAAGTAGAGAACCTGCGTGATCAAGATGCTCAGCAGGGACGAGCCTCAAACAGCTTGGGGGTGACCAGAACCAGGAAGGAAGGAGCGCGCCTCCAAACGCCTGAAGAGGGAACGCACCACCCAGCGACAAAGGCCGCCCACCGCCAACAGACGAGGTAGCCAAACCTCACCCAGATCCGATCAACGCGCGCGCACCACCACCCCCAAATCCGAATGATGTCACCAGGAAACACATGTCGAGGGGGCACCAAAGCCCAGGAGTAGCACGCCACCAACACAGCGGCACTCAGAGTGGGGAAGAGAGGATACCAACGAAGTGAACAACAACGATCTTAGGACCAGAGTGGACAGCTTCTCTCCATCCACCATGCTTGAACGGGATGGAGTCGATCAAGTCGGGGAGCCGAACCCAGCCCCGATCTGATCATCGCTCATGAAGCACCTCGCCCTCTCACCCTGCACCACCGAGATAGCAACAGGCGGCGGCCGGCTCCATCCACCAGAGCTCCCCTTCGAACCGCCTAGGGACAGCGCCATGCCCGCCTCCCAGAAGTCGCACCAGAGTCGACGAGCGCCAGGGGAGGAAAGCGTTGAAGCGGCACTTCCTCCCCCCAGCGACGCCCGCCGGGGAGGATTCTAGAGAGAAGGCGGACAAGCCCTAGAGAGAGAGGAAGCGGAGTCAAACCCTATTAGAAAATATTAACTACCATAATTAAGTACTCTAAACCTCAATCTAACCTTGTCAGGTGTTTTGAAATCATATGACAAGAATATGTTTCAAGTTTGGTCCAATTGGGATGTTGTTTGTGCAAGTTATGCAATTATATGCACATTTTGGACTTTAATTCAATTTACCCAATTCGGAGGTTTTCTTTGTAAATTGTCACATGAATTATAATCTTTAGATATTCCCTTACCATTATCGAGTTTTTGAACCATGGGGCACTTAGTTGTACCTTAGTTTGAAGGTGTTTCTCTCCAAGGGCATTATAGGGATTATCCTATTTATAAATGAGCTTATCTTTAAAAGCTATCAACCAATGGGGTTATTTCTTTGTTTGAAGGACGGTGGGGATGGCCTAGAAGTCTCCATGGGAATTTAGGACCAAAATTCAATATACAAGAAGTCTTTATGAGTTGTCCTCTTACATGGCCATGAAGCCCTAGGCTAATGACACATGGAAAGTCTCATAGACACGTCATACTTGACATCTTTCTTTATATAACCATATCTACCCCTTCCCAACTCCCAATTTGAAAACTCTTGCCCTCCTTTCTTTCCTCTAGCTTAGAGAATCATTCCTTCTATATTTGGCCATGAAGTTGATGTCCCAAGGTAAAAGAGGGTGCCTACCTTGGTGAAGAAGGCTCCTAGGGTTCCAAATTTCTCTATTTAGGATTTCTTAAGCTCATAAGTATCCTCCTTTCCTTCCCTATTTTCATGCTATTAGATAGTCTTCCTTCCACCTTCTTCCTGGTCAGAACCTTCGTTTTACATAGTGAAACCACACATAGAGCCCTTAAACATCTCATCTCCGCGCTCTTTTGCTAGGGTTTGCACCTCTAAAGTGGAGAAGGTGATCTTTGCTCAAGAAAGGAGCTTCGCTTAGAGAAACCATACCTTCTAATCTTAAGATCCTTTTTGTTTGGAACTTCTTACCTTCCTAGAGGTGAGTTTTATAAACCCCCTTCTCATATATTGCTTACTACATGCTTAAAATCCATGCTTCTATCTTTAAAGTTAATGATCTCCGTCTCTATTTACCATGTTCTTCTAGGGTTTTGGTTTCTTGCTATTTAACCTTCTCTAGAAGATCTGGTTTGGTTACCTTTGAAACTCCAAATCCTGATATTGGGTCAAATGCTATTTTTTTCTCCCTCTCTATCTACTTATCTTTATTGGTTTGATGACGTGGCAATTTCCTATTGGTCAGTTTGAGATATTCATAACTATTTATTCCCTTGTCCAAAAATAAAAAGAAAATATGTTTTGAATTGCAAAAACATGCTCTTTCTAACGAAAATAGTTCTAAGGTTCACTACTACAGAAATAGCGTTTAGTGTCACTTTTCTGGGCGTCGGTTATTTCGGACAACCGACGGCTATAATATTCGGCGTCGGTTATTTATACAAACTGACGTCTATATTCGAAGACCAGCCAGACACGGGTACCGCTTTGTATTCAGCGTCGGCTGAGTGTAACCAACCGACGCCTAAAGGCGCCCGCGAAATCCAATTTTCGAGCGAAAAAAATCTGGGTCACATACAGCGTCGGTTGTTAACAATTCACCGACGCCTATGTGAAATGAAATTTTGCGCGAAAAGTTCCACTTTCGGTGTCGGTTATCCTTGGATAACCGACGCTGATAATAGTTCCCGCCAATTAATTTGGGGTAAAGATTGTCTAATTGGACGTCGGTTATTACGATCAACCGACGCTGAAGATAATAGGCGTCGGTTGTCCTAGATAACCGACGCCGTTGACCAACTTAATAGAGGCCCGATCACCCGACTCTTCCCCCTTTCTTCCTGTTTCATCGATTCTCCTGTGCGCTCTCCCAAAATCGCCACCTGGTGTCTGGTGCCTGCTGCTTCTCGCTCGCCGCCGACGATCCCTGCTGCTGCTCTGCGTCGCCGCCGCCGCCCACCGCCTTCCTCTTTGTGCCGCCGCCGCCCGCTCCTTCCTCCCTGCTCACGCCCTACTGTGGCGTTGTCTTCTTGCGTGCCTCCGCTGCACACAAGGTATTAGCTGTAGCACCTTCTTCCTTGTCTTATTCCTTGTCGCCCGCTGCTCTGCTCTGCTTGCTGCTCTGCTCTGCTCTGCTCTGCTTGCTGTTCTACTTCTTTCACTGAGAACTGAGAAGAATGGCCTACCACGGCCGTGCTGGGCCGTGGTAGGCCAACACAGCCACACTCGTGTTTGATTTGATTTAAACCCTAATTTGATTTAAACTTGTCCATTCTAGCATCCTAATTTGATTTGATTAAACACTAACATTGATGAAACCCTAACATCAATTGTGATGAAAGCCTAACATGTACATATCTATTATTGTGTTTGTTGGCCTAGAAACCCATCCAAAATTGACTCATTAGGAGTAAATCTTGGATAGTCCCCGATTTGGGACTGTTCTTGAACACCTAATCTCACTTAGGATGTAAGTGTATAATGTGTATTGGGTTTTTGAAAAAATTTCAGTAGCATTTCCCCGTTTGTTCTCTAAGTACATATGTACTTAGAGAACAGCGGGGAAATGCTGCCGAATTTTTTTTGAAAACCCAATACACATTATACACTTACTAGTGAGATTAGGTGTTCAAGGATGGGATAGGTGGTACACATTTATTATATATAAGAATGACATCACATGTGTTTGTTGGCCTAGAAAGTGAACAATCATTGTTCTTTATATTACTTGTACATTGGTATAAATTAGAATGAACAATCACTAAATTATATATTGTTAGTATGGAGTCCGACTTCATTGTAGATATCTATTATTGTGTTTGTTGGCCTAGAAACCCATCCAAGATTGACTCATTAGGAGTAAATCTTGGATAGTCCCCGGTTTGGGACTGTTCTTGAACACCTAATCTCACTTAGGATGTAAGTGTATAATGTGTATTGGGTTTTCGAGAAAATTTCGGTAGCATTTCCCCATTTGTTCTCTAAGTACATATGTAGTTAGAGAACAACGGGGAAATGCTGCCGAAATTTTCTCGAAAACCCAATACACATTATACACTTACTAGTGAGATTAGGTGTTCAAGGATGGGATAGGTGGTACACATTTATTATATATAAGAATGACATCACATGTGTTTGTTGGCCTAGAAAGTGAACAATCATTGTTCTTTATATTACTTGTACATTGGTATAAATTAGAATGAACAATCACTAAATTATATACTGTTTGTATGGAGTCCGGCTTCATTGTAGATATCTATTATTGTGTTTGTTGGCCTAGAAACCCGTCCAAGATTGACTCATTAGGAGTAAATCTTGGATAGTCCCCAGTTTGGGACTGTTCTTGAACACCTAATCTCACTTAGGATGTAAGTGTATAATGTGTATTGGGTTTTCGAGAAAATTTCGGTAACATTTCCCCGTTTGTTCTCTAAGTACATATGTACTTAGAGAACAACGGGGAAATACTGTCGAAATTTTCTTGAAAACCCAATACACATTATACAATTACTAGTGAGATTAGGTGTTCAAGGATGGGATAGGTGGTACACATTTATTATATATAAGAATGACATCACATTATACACTTAGGATGTAAGTGTATACCCTAATCTTTTCCTAATATATACTTGTTTCCTAATATATACTTGTTTTCTCTGATCATAGAATGGATAGATCATGGATGTCCATTCGTAATCGTTGCACCCCAGAGTTAATATCTGGTCTTGATCAGTTTATTAGATTTGCCGAGGAACATAGGAAAAAACCTACAGATAGGTTCTACTGTCCATGTAGGCATTGCGGTAACAACTTGAAAGTCAACACTGGTGAGGAAATCAAAACTCATGTCATGTGCAACGGGATTGTACAAGGCTATACAGAATGGTACTGGCATGGAGAGATTTCAAAATCGAAACCAGTAGATGTCGATAGCAGTGCTTGGGTGGAAGAAGAAATTGCCTCTGATGACGTAAATGTGAACGAACCAGTTCCAGCAGACATCGTTGATGCGATGCTGGATAGTTGTAGGGTAGAGCACACCGATCCACCTCCTATCTTTAGAAACATTGTGCATGATGCTGAGATACCGTTATACACAGGCTGTGCTAAGTTTACGAAGCTTAGCGCTGTGTTGAGATTGTATAAGTTGAAAGCTAACAATAGATGGAGCGACAAAAGCTTCACTTCATTGTTTACTTTGTTGAAAGAAATGCTTCCTGAAGGAAACGATCTGCCAATCTCAACATACCAGGTAAAGAAAATGTTGTGCCCAATGGGAATGGAGGCTAAGAAGATACACGCATGCCCGAATGATTGTGTATTATTTCAAAAGGACTATGTAGATTTGAAAGATTGTCCAAAATGTGGTACGTCAAGGTATAAATTGACGACTTCGGGGGAGTCCAAAACTGGTTCTCCTACCAAGGTGTTGTGGTATCTACCTATAATATCATGGTTTCAACGCTTGTTTGCAAATCCGAAAGATGTGAAGAATTTGAGGTGGCATGAAGATGTTAAGAAAAATAATGATGGGATCCTACAACATGCGTCTGATTCCCCACAGTGGAAGAAGATTGATCTATTGTACCCCAAATTTGGTGAAGAAGATAGGAATCTAAGACTTGGGCTTTGTATAGATGGGATGAATCCGTACGGGACATTGAGCAGCCAACATAGCACTTGGCTAGTCATGCTTGTTATATACAATCTTCCTCCCTGGATGTGTATGAAAAATAAGTACGTTATTTTGTCGTTGTTGATATCGGGCCCTAAACAACCCGGAAATGATATCGATGTTTATCTTGAACCTTTGATTGATGACTTAAAGAAACTTTGGGCTGAAGGTGTGATGACCTATGATGCTTCAGCAAGAGAGACATTTCGTTTGCACGCTATGTTGTTTTGCACTGTTAATGACTTTCCAGCATATGGGAATGTGTCTGGATATAGTGTCAAAGGAGCTAAAGCGTGTCCTATATGTGAAGAAAACACTGATTCAATAAGACTAAAACATGGCGGCAAGACTGTATATCTTGGCCATCGAAGGTTTCTTTCAAAATTCCATCCGTATTGTAGGAAGCGCAAAGCATTCAATGGATGGAATGATGAACGGAGTGCACCTAAACATATACCAGGGGATGTTGTTTTTGCAAGAGTAAAAGACACTGTCAATGAATTTGGTAAGAAATCACAATGTAGTATGGCCACACAGAGTGACAATTCTTCATTCAAGAAGAAGTCAATATTTTGGGATCTTCCTTATTGGAGTTCTTTGACAGTCAGGCATTGTATCGATGTAATGCACGTTGAGAAAAATGTCTGTGATAGCATCATTGGTACTCTGTTAAATATACCAGGTAAGACTAAAGATGGGATAAAATCTAGACTGGACCTACGTGAAATGGGAATAAGGTCAGAATTAACAGAATTACATGAAATGGGTAATAAAAGAACATACTTACCTCCCGCTTGTTACACGTTGTCTAGAAAGGAGAAGAAAACTTTTTGTGAATGCTTGGTAAATGTTAAGGTGCCACATGGTTACTCATCCAACATCCATAGATTGGTATCAATGAAAGATCTGAAGTTGATAGGTCTTAAATCTCATGATTGTCACACTCTAATGCAACAAATATTGCCCGTGGCAATTCGATCTATATTGCCGAAGCATGTAAGGTTTGCAATTACCAGACTTTGTTTCTTTTTCAACAGTCTATGCAACAAAGTTATTGACCCTGATACTCTCGATAATTTGCAAAGAGAAGTGGTTGTTACCCTATGTCAGCTTGAGATGTATTTCCCTCCTTCATTCTTTGATATCATGGTACATCTTGTTGTCCACTTGACTAGGGAAGTGAAAATGTTGGGACCAGTTTTCTTGCATTGGATGTATCCCTTTGAATGATACATGAGCGTTTTTAAAGGTGATGTTCGAAACCGTTATCGGCCTGAAGGGAGTATTATTGAAGGTTATGTGGCGAGAGAGGTTATGGATTTTTGCAATGACTTTCTCAGTGGTAATGACACTCCTGATAATGACAAGAATATTGAGGAGGGCAAAGGAATTTTGGGATCACGGGTGAAAGTAATCAGCCGTGAGTAGTTGGAACAAGCTCACTTGTATATTTTACACAATATGGACGAAGTGAGTGTTTATATCAAGGAACATATCAATTTCATAAAGAGACAACATCCTCGAGCAAGTTCAATATGGCTTGCAAGAGAGCATAATAAGACTTTTACTAAGTGGTTTGAAGATAAAGTCTTACATCAAGTATCTCAAACACCAAATGATATTACAGAAACTATCAAATGCCTCGCCTTTAAACCAAAACCGAATGTTATGTCTTATGAAGGGTTTGACATTAATGGATTCACATATTACACAAAGCGCCAAGATGATAAGAGTGTCGTCCAAAATAGTGGGGTCACTCTTCAAGCGTCGACTATGTACTTTGCAAGTACAAAGGATAAGAGTCCACATGAAGCTAAAATGTCATATTACGGTGTCATTGAAGACATTTAGGAGTTTGACTACATAGATTTCAAAATTCCGCTCTTTAAATGTAATTGGGTTGATAACACCAAAGGAGTTATAGTGGATGAATTGGGTTTCACTTTGGTGAACTTTGAAAAGATTGGCGAGAAGGGTGAACCATTCATATTGGCATCACAGGCGAAACAAATATTCTATATCGATGATCCTGTAAATGATAAATGTTCGGTTGTTCTTCATGGTAAAAGACAGTTCATTGAAGATCCTATAGATGAAGAAGAGTACTATGATAAGTATGATGACTCCAGTCCATTCTCAGTTGGGTTGCCAACTCCACAAAATATTGAAGCTAATGATGACTTATATGTGCGCGGAGATCACAATGAAGGATTGTTAATTGATAAAAGATCACAATTTTAGAGACATGTATGTTTATACAAATGCTAAATGTTTGCCTTTTTCTAGTTAATACAAATGCTAAATGTTTGCCTTTTTCTAGTTAATACAAATGATAAATGTTTGCCTTTTTAATGACATTTTCAGATGGCTGACCATGATGAGCATGATGTCCATGATGAGCATGAAGTCCATGATGAGCATGCTGTCCATGACGAGCATGGTGAGGATACCAATGTAAGTTCTAAAAACATATCCTGTATTTCTATAAAATTCATTATCTTCTAGTTATGTCATATATCTTATATTTCTATATTGGGCTAATTCAGTGTGTTTATTTTTGTCAAATTTTAGGTTGATGATGCACATGTACCCACTGAAGCACTGGAGCAACTTGATGCGCAGCACCAAACACTTAACAAGAAAAGGGGCATCACTCTGTTGAAGAAGTTAATAGCGCTTAGTGGCAGTGGATCCAAATTGGTTGTGGAGTTTGATAATGGAGGAAATGCAATTGGAGTGAACCGCAATAATTTTGTAAACTATCTTGGGTGTACCACTCGGAGCCATTGTGGTGTTAAGTATGATAATTGGCATAAAGTTCCTCAGGGGAAAAAAGACTTGATATGGAAGGATTTATGCGTGAGTTATTATTATTTGCAATTCTATTTTGTAGATTACAAATTCTATTATTTGCAATTCTATTTTGGATACTAGTTAATAACATTTCTATTTTACAGAATCTGTTTGCATTGGATGAGAAGTTGCATCGTAAAAGTGTGATGCAACACGCTGGAAAGATGCTTAGGAATTATAGGACAAATCTGAACAGAGAATACATAAAAGAGGGTGATAAGAAAAAGAAGTCAGCCCTTGAACAATGGAACTTCTTGGACAAAGAAGATTGGGACAATTTTGTTGCTTCAAGAAAATCTGAAGAATTCAAGGTATTAGGTGTCACTCCCATTTTAATTAATATACATTGTATTCACCTATTCAAGATTAAAATTTAGTGATACTAACCAAATCATTAATGTGCATACTAACTAGGCCCTCAGTGACACACAAAAAGCAAGGCGTGCACTGAATGTGCATGACCACACTATGGGTCCAAAAGGCTATGCAAGCGTTCACCAAAGACTACATGCAGAGTCTGCGGCTACTCAGGAGTCTGCTCCTACTTAGGAGTCTGCTCCTACTCAGGAGTCTGCTCCTACTCAGGAGTCTGCCACACCCATGCCTCGCCATGATATCTGGATAGCTGGGAGGCAAAACAAGAAGGGTGAAATAAAGAAGCCCGTAACTGCTGAGGTGGCTGTGAAAATGGTAAAATACAACTCTTACAGCAATCATTTGAATATTGATTATTTGTGGTGTTAACTTACCAATTTCTGTTGATGGTGATTAGCGGGAGCTGCACGAGCAGCGAAAACAAGGCATGTTCATCCCTCAGGGCACAAGGGATGAATTGACAGTTGCTCTGGGTAACCCAGAGCATCCTGGACGTGTTAGGGGTGCAGGCGCTGGTGTGGGCATCAAAGCATTCTTTGGGCCATCCCAGCGCAAACCCAGAGCGGGACTTTCTCAAGAAGAGGTAACCTATTCTTTTTTTAGAATGTTACTGCAAAAGGAAATTCAATAATAAGAAGCTAATGTTTCTTTTATCCATGTATAGGAGAATAAGAGAGTCGAGGATATAGTTGCTAAGAAGGTCAACGATGTAGTTGCTGAGAAGGTCAAGGAAGAATTGTTGCGGTGGCAGGCATCTCAGGCTTCCAATCAGCCTATGGCGACCCACTCTTCTCCTGATGCACAGACTGTGAGTAATCCTGGAGACCCATCGCCTAACACGTCTGCTGTAAGTATTGTTTATGACATTGTAGCTAGTCTTTTCAAGACGATATGTTTTCAAGATGATATGTATATATGTATAACATTCTTTACGTAAATTTGTAGGCATTGAAGCCATGCCGCTTAAGAATACAAGACTATGTTGTTGCAGAGGCGCAGGCTTACCCGTCCCTTCCTGGGGAAAGGTTTCACGGGACTCCAATGCCACAGGGCTACGTTCGTGTGGGCCCATTACGTGTGTTACCCGATTGGAGGGAAGCTACATTGCCATATCCCCACCCGGATATTGATACACTTGCTGAGGCAGAAGGCGGGGTCATATTGTGGCCCAAAGCAGATGTCGTCTACACTACTGAAATTGTAAGATAAATTTACATTGATTTAGACTGTTAATGTGTATATATGATGTCAACTGATCTGAAATTATATATACAGGTTAAAAAGAAGACACCAGGAGCACCTAGGCCTCCACCTCCACTTCCCGCATTACCAACTTGGGTTCCAACTGACCTAACATACCTGTTAGGTCCTACTTGTAGGGGAATGGCATGTTGGCTACAGGCACATAATATACATTGCCCGATAATTGTTTCTTTAGATGCAGATTATGCAGGTCAATCATACGATAGCTCTTTATTTATACAAGATATTATTGAGTTGTTTATGTATGATTGGCTAAATACATCAATGATAGAGACATGGATAAGGTGAGATCTTGTTTATACATCCATATACCTTGTGTAAGATCTGGTGATCTGGTTTCTTATATATTAATGCATACGTAATACATGTTTTGCAGCTACTTAGTCGAAGATCATTGCAAACAATTTGCATTTGATCATGTGGGATTTTTGATTCCATCATTGATTAGTATGGTAGCTAAAGACCCTGATAATGTTCAACAATACTGTATAGATGCTTTTACAATTTTTGGTCAGCAAAAGAAGACGATAATAATAGCTCCATTCAATGTCAAGTAAGTTTACTTTATTTATAATTTGGAGTTAAGAAAATTCCATTTTTATTGTGCATTTTGAGTTATTAATTGTTAACTTTTTACCTCTAGCGGTAAACATTGGGAGTTACTAGTCATTGTCCCCGGGACGTTCACTGTTTATTATCTAGATCCCGCAGGAAGTACATTAAACACTAAAATTGGACACGTAATGAGAATTCCATTATTCTGGTGAGAAATATTTCATTTTTGTATCTATTAACATATGTTATTACATTACTATTTACTTATGTAATTTACTATGTTATATTAACATGTAGGGGTTTAGATGCATTCAAAAAGGCTGGAGGAACGGTCCCAAGGAAAAAGAACCAGCCAATAAATTGGGAGAACGTACAAGTAAGTTCCCGACTCCAATGTATATATTATTGATGTGAATTGTGCTTAGTTGTATTATTTTGTATGTTTCAATTTATAGTGCGCTACAGAAGACAATGGCTGGGCATGCGCATACTATGTGATGCGATTTATGCAGATGATTATCAAACATGCCGCATTGGACATCGATACCATACATGAGGTATTATATATAGTCTCATTAGTTAGTATGAAATATATCAATCTTATTTTTATATTATTACTTATATATATACATCATTCTCTTTGTAGGTGTTTAAAACTGACAACACTACAGGTAAATGCTTAAAAAATATACATGCTCCATATACGATGGAAGCATTAAATGAAATAAGAGAAGAATGGGCAAAAGCCATACAAGCAGTGGCAATTGTAAGATATAATTGGGATGTTGATAGCGATAATGAATGATACTTTGTAAATGAATATTTCGGAATGTTAATACATGTATTTGAATGTTTCTATATGTGTGAATGTGAGAATTGAATTGATGTCTGAATGTATCTACTTGTGTGAAATTTCCTTGGGACTTTTGCTGGTTTGTGGCCTGTTTGTAGGCTGATATCAATGGATGTCGTAAACCTGCAGTTCAGAAAACTGAATTGCAGGTTCTCATCCTGCTGACCAGCCACAGCAGGCCTGCAAACTGATATGAAAAAAAAATAGATATAGGCGTCGGTTATTTACAGAAAACCTTCAGCAAAGACCTACAGCGTCGGTTATTGGATAAAAACCGACGCCTAATAGTACAAACAACCCGACCGTGAAGGAAAGTACGGCCGTGGTGGAAAAGGTGTCGGTTATTCATATAAAACCGACGCCTATAGTACTAAACACGGCCGTTCAGGGAAGCACGGTCGTGTCGTCTTGAAGTATGGCGTCAGTTTTTTATAGATAACCGATGCCAAAAGGGTTCGCGCCACAGAAAACAGCGTTATCTAGGACTCTTTCTGCGTCGGTTACCAAGTAAACACCGACGCTATAGTTCATATAGGCGTCGGTCTTTTAGTAGATAACCGACACAGAATGTGTCCTAGATGACGCCGTTTTCTGTGGCGCGAACCCTTTTGGTGTCGGTTATCTACTAAAAGACCGACGCCTATATGTTAAATAGGTGTCGGTTAAAAAACCGATGCCGAAGTGTTCGACCTTTAGCGGCGCCCACATAGGCGTCGCTCAGAAACCGACGCCAAAGGGGGTTAAACAACCGACGCCAAAGGCTATTTCTGTAGTAGTGGTTTTTTTGGAGTTTTGTCGAAAAGAGTTTTTAGCAAAATGAATAAAATACATAAAAATCATCAAAAATACACTTTAACCTTCATAACTCCAAAATATGCAAAATTATATGTTTTCTTAATAAGAAGAACCTAACAAGATCAATGGTGATGTTTTTAGAGTCTAAATTGATGTTTTGTGCAAAAAGTCAAAAAATGGGGGTTTTCTTTACATTAATAAATATAACAGACCCTAATACATGGTTATACATTGAAAATAGGAGAAGTTGGTCTTGGACTCAATAAAGTGATGAAGGTTGGTAGTTGAAATCATATGGGAGGTATGTGCATATCTAACCCTTTAGTTGGGATAGTTGTGAACTAACCTTACTTTCCCTAATTAGGCTTTATTGAACCCGATTTCCTCCACTCGTGAATCTTTTGATGTACTTGCCTCAAAATTAGTATTGATGTTTTATTTCATGGGTCTCAAAACCCCACTAAAATATTGAAAATATACGACTATTTATCTTACCAAATTACTACTTCTATGCATGATGGTTTATTTGACTATTTAGCTATAGTAGTGGTACTTATGTACAACCACCCATTGTAGGGCATGTGTTAACTCGCCATGGGGAACATCTTATTCTCCCCCTTATAAAAATAGGTGTAGGTGTCTGGGAATGTGTTAATTCTCCCCTCACCTATAGGTTGAGGTCCGGTAAGTGCCTCAACCCTACTTAGTTAATGTAGTCTAATATTGATCATTGTTGCAATTCATTATTATTTGTTGGTTTTTGGCAAGAATCTATTTTTTTATATGCCTCATCCTCTTGGCCCTCTCATCATGTGACGAATCCATATATTTATGCTTCAATTTTATCGTTATCTTTTGTACTTATTCAATATTTTGACACATGCCTTGTTTCCTTTACCTTTTGTTGGGTGCTCTCCCAACCACCCAGGTTAGGACAAGTTGTTGAGTTGAATCAGGAGAACATAACTTTGGGCATGGACCTAGAACTTGGAGATGTTTCTCTAGAGACAAGTTTTTAATTAGTTTAGACTTCCCTCTATATAGATCCCTTTTATTGTATCTTGTTGTAAACCCTAATGGGAGATTTGATGTACTTATGAATTCTTTTGTAAAAGTTGAATATAGCCAGTTATTTTTATTCTGTTGCTACACTTTGTACCATTATAATAAATTTGGAAAATTGATACCTATTCCAACATACATTTGAGTGTGTTTGGAATGGATGTTAATTCTTCAAAAAAAATAGTAAGGGGGTTATCCCGCCTCCTTACAACATGGTATCAGAGCCCATGGTAGTCGGAATCTGACTATTTTAATTTTGTCTCCCTAGTTAGAATACTTTCTTTACCTTTAAGTGACATGTTTGCCCTAGAGTTTATCAATAGATGATGAAGGGTTGATTTAGGATCCTATAGTTTTACATTAGAATAATGATGAGTAGATCCCTAAAATACTTACAACTAAAAGATGCATAAGTAACCATAGTAACTTGAGGTTGTTTAGCTTGGCCTTTAGGAAGCTACTAGGACATGAAGTTGAAAGAAAAGGTGTTTAGAAAGGATCAGGGTTCGAGGGATGGCAAGATTTTCCTCTACACCACTAGCTTGGTTTTCGAGGTCTCCCAAATCCATATGATACCGGCCTGGCCTGAGCTGATATGAATTGTTTGAATAGCATGCTTTTAGGAAATTCTAGCCTTAGACATCTATATGATTTATCATTAGGGACTCTAATATGTTGAACTAGTCTCCCATATGTAATGACTTGTTTGAGGATGGATACCCAATATATTTCCCTTATGACCCATAGAACCACATTTTTGGATAGTTATCCCTAGAACCTAGAATTTGAAGTTTGGTGTTTAGTAAGAAATCAGAGTGCGCAGCAAGCGTGATGGATCTTTGATATGGTCAAGTTAGAATCACCCTTTTACCTCTAGATTAGTTTGGCTTGGTATGTCAAACCTTTTAAGGGGTGGAGAGTAGTTGGTTTGATGATGTTTGGGTAGTTAGATTTTGAGGATGAAATCCTTTCCAAGGGAATGGAGTCATGTAACATATTGAAATCTAGCTACTCTGACTTTAGAAACCCTAACTCCCTAATTAGGAAGTTAGTGTGCTTGAATCCTTAGTTTTGACCAAACAAGTTATAGTTGTAACCACATGTTTCTTGGTATCCAAAAGAACATATAACGATCATCTAATGAATAGTTCATATGTTTGAACCCTAATGAATATCTAATGCACATAATATGAGTAACTCACATTTAAATATTAATAGTGGATAAACATGATGTTGGCCATGTCATAAACTAATAAATCCTAATGATATGATGGGAAAGATAATTGTAATCTAACCTTAGACTTAATGAATCCTAAGAAGGTATAGGTGAACAATAATGATCATGTTGACCTAAAACCTAAGTTGCAATCATCTAACCTTAACCTATACATTCTTAATGACATTCATGATACATTAGTGTCACTATGTGTCATAATAAGATAACATAACTTTAATACACATAAATCATAGATTAATCAGGTCATTAATATAAAATGCTTATCACTTTGTTCTCTAATACACACCTACTTAATCACCTAATGACTTAGTATGTGAATCAAATCATTAATATGTAATATGTCCCACCTTGATTATTAAAATATATATAATGACTTCAATATGGGTAAGAAGTAATTGATTCACAGGAATGCTCATAATCAATAATAAGAAGCGAATAAATATGAGAGAATGATTAATGATGACATTAATGTGAGCAAGAATGGTAAAGTGACAATGTCTAATATACATATAAGTAATTAATGTGACATTATTTGGATTAATTGTAACACATTGGATAAAGTATTGTATTTCATACAAAATAATCTGATACAATTGATAATGGAGTCTAAATACAAATTATTAAAGATAATGGTCAGATATAATAATGCATATTAAGATAATTTAGAATAACTCTAGTTATGCTAAAATTCCTAATGATATAAATAGTAAATATATTGTGTTTGTGCATAATAATGAAATAGAACTCTTTTGGGAAGAAAGTAAATATGACATGACACAATTAAAAGAATAATAATGATAATGTGATATCTTAATAAATATAATTCTAATAAGAAATTTTTTTTATAAAAGCAATCATAAAAGTGGAACCTTTAGGTGATCTGTGAGAACCTGACCTATGTGGAGTTGCTTGAGAAGATTCTGAACTCCTAAATTAAGCAGTCGAAAAATGAGGAGTTTAATTAAGTTAGTAAAAGTTTTGGTGGAAGTTTCATGGATTCAACCTGGTAGTTTAGTGGTGAGATGTTGCATACTCACCCCTCTCACTTTGCTTTATATTTCAAGGAAAAAATCCTCTTTAAGGGGTGATGTGTTGTAACATACCAAAACCTTGACATATTCTCTTTTTGGCCCTTTCCCAATATTTTCCTATCATTTCTATCCTTTTTGGCCTTGATGCTTAAATTGTGGAATTTATAGTTGTTTGGTGAACATTTGTTCAATAATTATACCAATGGAAGGGTTTATGCTCAAATACCTCGATGAAATCTTATTTAAGGATCTAAAATGTAAAATCACCGCTTAAGTGGAACAATTTTAAATAAATCAATGTTAGAAGTGTAAGGCCCTAAACCTTAATGTATTGAACAATCTTAACTACCATAATTAAGTACTCTAAACCTCAATCTAACCTTGTGAGGTGTTTTGAAATCATGATACACTATTAAGTTTCAAGTTTGGTCCAATTTGGATTTTTTTGTGCAAGTTATGCAATTATATGCATATTTTGGACTTTTATGCAATTTACCCAATTCGGAGGTTTTCTTTGTAAATCGTCACATGAATTATAATATTTAGATATTCCCTTACCATTCTCAAGTTTTTGAACTATGGGGCACCTAGTTGTACCTTGGTTTGAAGGTGTTTCTCTCCAAGGGCATTATAGGGATTACCCTATTTATAAATGAGCTTATCTTTAAAAGCTATTAACCAATGGGGTTATTTCTTTGTTTGAAGGATGGTGGGGATGGCCTAGAATTCTCCATGGTATTTTAGGACCAACATTCGATATACAAGAAGTCTCTATGAGCTGTCCTCTTGCATGGCCATGAAGCCCTAGGCTAATGACACATGGAAAGTCTCATAGACACCTCATACTTGACATCTTTCTTTATATAGCCATATCTGCCCCTTCCCAACTCCCAATTCGAAAACTCTTGCTCTCCTTTCATTCCTCTATAATAGAGAATCATTCCTTCTATATTTGGCCGCGAAGAGTTTGTCCCAAGGTAAAAGAGGGTGCCTACCTTGGTGAAGAAGGCTCCTAGGGTTCCAAATTTCTATATTTAGGATTTCTTAAGCTCCTCCTTGGTGATTTTGACCAAAACTAGTAAGTATCCTCTTGTTCCATATTTTTATGATGTTAGTCCTCCTTCCACCTTCCTCCAGGTTGTAACCCTAGTCTTCCATGGTGAAACCCCACTTAGAGCCCTTAAACATCTTATCTACATGCTCTTTTGCTAGGGTTTGCACCTCTAAAGTGGAGAAGATAATCTTTGCTCAAGAAAGGAGCTTGTCTAGCAACCAGACCTTCTAATATCGGGATACTTGCTATTCTTACCTTCCTAGAGGGAAGTTTTATAACCCGCTTCTCATATATTGCTTACTACATGCTTAAAACTCATGCTTCTATGTTTAAAATTGATGTTCTCCATCTCTATTTACCATGTTCTTCTAGGGTTTTGGTATCTTGCTATTTAACGTTCTCTAGAAGATCTGGTTTGATTACCTTTGAAACTCCAAACCCTGATCTTAGGTCAAATGGTGTTTTCTCTCTCTCTCTCTCTTCGCTTTTCTTGATTGGTTTGATGATGTGGCAATTTCCTATTGGTCAGTTTTGAGAAATTCATAACTATTTATTCCCTTGTCAAAAAATAAAAAGAAAATATGTTTTGAACTCCAAAAAACGTTCTCTTTCTAAAACAATAGTTTTAAGGTTTTTTTGGAGTTTTGTCAAAAAGAGTTTTTAGAAAATGAATAAAATACCTAAAAATCACCAAAAATACAATTTATCCTTCATAACTCCAAAATATGAAAAATTATATATTTTCTCAATTAGAAGAACCTATCTAGATCAATGGTGATGTTTTTAGAGTCTAAATTGAAGTTTTGTGCAAAAAGTCAAAAAATAGGGGTTTTCTTTACATTAATGAATATAATATATCCTAATACATGGTTATACATTGGAAATAGGAGAATTTGGTTTTGGACTTAATAAAGTGATGCAATTTGGTAGTTGAAATTGTATGAGAGGTATGTGGATATCTAACCCTTTATTTGGGATACTTGTGAACCAACCTTACTTTCCCTAATGAGGCTTTATTGAACGAGGTTTCCTCTGCTCATGAATCTTTTGATGTACTTGCCTCAAAATTAGTATTGATGTTTTATTTCATTGGTCTTGGAACCCCACTACCATATTGCAATTATATGACTACTTATCTTGACAATTTACTACTTCTTATGCATGATGGTTTATTTGAGTATTTAGCTATAGTAATGGTACTTATGTGCAACCACCCATGGTAGGGCATGTGTTAATTCACCCTGGGGAACGTCTTATTATCCCCCTTATAAAAATATGTATAGGTGACTGGGAATGTATTAATTCTCCCCTCACCTTTATGTTGAGGTCCGGTAGGTTCCTCAACCCTACTTAGTTAATGTAGTCCAATATTGATCATTCATGCAATTCATTATTATTTGTTGGTTTTTGGCAACAATCTATTTTTTATATGCTTCATCCTCTTGTCCATCTCATCATGTGATGAATCCATATATTTATGCTTCAATGTTATTGTTATATTTTTTACTTGTTCAATATTTTGACACATACCGTGTTTCCTTCCCCTTTTGTTGGGTGCTCTCCCAACCACCTAGGTTAGGAAAGGTAGTTTGAGTTGAATCAGGAGAACATATCTTTGGGCATGGACCTAGCACTTGGAGATGTTGCTCTGGAGACAAGATTTGAAGTAGTTTATACTTCTCTCTATCTAGATCCTTTTTGTTGTATCTTGTTGTAAACCCTAATGGGAGATTTTGATGTACTTGTGTAATCATTTATGAAATTTGAATATAGTCAGTTATTTTTATGCTGCTGGTACACTTTGGTCTATTACATACCATTATAATAAATTTGGAAAATGTATACTTATTCCAACATACCTTTGAGTGTGCTTGGAATGGATGTTAATTCTTCAAAAACAATTTAGTAAGGGGGTGATCCCACCTCCTTATAGTGGCCATGTAGTTCATAGTATCTCTGATCAAGTGGTTGGCATATCACTCCAAAAGAGGGAGAAATTCCACCTACATTAGTCAAAATATTCCGTATTCACCACAATATACCCACTCACCACATTTTGGAAACCTTTATTTCAGAGTCACGTTGGGTTAGTGTCAAAGTACACAGAACAACATGTGTTACTATAGTGTCTTCAGGTTTAAGGACCACAATTACTATTGTCAAGTTGAGATATGACTTTGACTTGCCATTAAATGACTTCCATGTGTCAATTTCAATTTTGGTGTATAGATTATAACTTCTTCTCTAAAAAGTAACCATGTATTTGATTTGATATCTAATATCATGACTAAAGAGACATAGTCATCACTCACCACACATGCTAGCCTTGTGTACTATTGTTGTCCTATATCATCCATAATAATAACTGAATAGGAACATAATGAGAATGTTTGCTTTAATTATACACATGATATCATGTTTAGGTCCTTAACCGAAACTATATGTCATCGAGTCTAAACATTCGTAGGACAATATTAGGTTTGTTCATTATCGAAATAATAAAACAAACATAATAAGTGGAAGTGCCTTTTATAGATTATCAAATTAGGTACAAAGTATCCCTATTACACTCATCACATGATGGATCTCACGACATACAAGTGACATGCTTTTGTTGGTTTTGAAGGTGGATTGGACTAACTCCCTATTTTTTTTCAAGCCATGAGGGCATTTGTGGATTTTTCCTTGTGAATCCAAACATGTCCTTTGTTGGGAAAGGCAAAGATAGTAGCTTCAGGGATTTGGTGCTTATGTATATCCTTGGGGTTAAACCATGTGGTTGAGTGGTCATTGTGGTTGGAAAAGATAGATGGAAAATCATGGGGATATTCATCTTTCATTTTTATTTTGTGATTGAGTTCACTAGCACAAATCTTTAGGGTTCTAATAAGGCAATTTCTTTTGTGATGGAGAAAACAAAAGATACTTGATGTAGTTGGTGGGGATGATGGTGTCGGTACTAATGAACTATAACATAGCACTATTAGGTACCACTATGCTATGAAAGATATCAATATCCCATACATGGTTTGGGGGGATTGGATATAGAAACCCAACCAGAGCCACAATAGGATGAAAGAGATACGGTGATATCTAATGTCAATTAGGAAACATATGATAGGAGAAATGGCCACATGAGATGGTGATATAAGTCCAATGAGATGGTAAAGATTGGTTCCCTCAAGTATGGTGTAAATGAGTTGACAACCAAATAGGTATTAAATGGTTAATGGTGCGATATAGTATTAAAAAGCCTAATGTCTGGGATACATTGATGATATTCATATGAACATTTGTAAGGTTATTTTTAATGATGAGAATGAGAATATGGCTAGTCAAATATTTGAGAAGTCTCATAGATTTTATAGAAGGTCAACAACAACTTCATCAGGGGTGGTAGAGTTTGGGAAAGCCATAGTGGGAGAATAAGAGGGAGTACAATGCACATTGGACCAAGTGAAGGGTATCAAATATGGAATGGGGCGTTTTAGTATGCAGATTGAGACTTGTAGGATTTAAAAGGATGGACCTTTGTATAGTTGCTTGTAGATGATGTATTAGCCCTAGTTTTAGTATCTACATGTATTTTTTCTTGTTGATCAATAGTATCAATTTACATAAATGGGTTATGAAGGAAGTTGATGGGTTGCATGTGACGTAGTTGATGTGTGTTTCATGGGAAATGAACAACCGTGAATGCATGGTTAGGGGGAGTTATTAGGGAGTGACAAGCCAATTTTTCATGGGTTGGACTTAACTTTGTATCTGTGTTACAATAAGAATGAGGGTATTTATTTTAAAGGTGTCCTGATTGTGGACAGGAGTACCATAATTATGTCCTTTTGCAATTATAGTCTATATCCCTAGTTGATAGAAATAAAGAAATATGCCATTTTTATATTATTGTTTTTTATTATTTTTTTGTAACTTGGATCCATTGAGAAGCATTAATGTAGGAATGTATTTGAACAATCATGAACTATGAATGAGTAACTATAAAGGGGAGCGTGAATCATACCCATTAGTCGTATCATTCTGACATAAATTATTTTTCTCTTCAGTACTAGTCTCAAAAAATGAGGTGGGGCACGATGAGAAGGATGAGCATGATAGAATGTAGTTCTATCATTCATGGATGGATTAGAATTAGTTTTTTGGGCATCATCCTCTTAACCAAAAAACCCTTCTATTGTATTATTACTATCTTCCTTATAATAATCCTTTGAATCAGAGATAATGTCTCCATTTGACATGACCATCGTTGATGACATAGAATGTTGTTGATTTGTGATGTTGGGTCACCAAAAGATAGTGGTGTCTAGTGTCTCTAAGAAGGTAGGTGGTAGAGGAGTGTATTTTCCATTTGTCTAATATGTGGAGATAATATCATATGTTAGTCATAGGGATGGAAGTGCACAATCCATGTAGGATGGAGTCCAACTCTCTGATTAGGGAGGAGACCCATGCCAAGGATTTGTACAATGTTTAGTTAAAACACATCACAAAAGGAAATAAGTAATGTTATAAGGGGTGAGACTTGGATGGGATCCACTGCTTACTAAATCAAATAAGAGCCATCATTCATATAAAAGCACACTTCAAATTTTTGTAATGAATGAATAACTTCAATTTTATATTTAATAAATGGATATCATAAAGAAGAAAGTATCACACCAGAATAAAATTTTTTAACTATTTGTAATTTTACCAATTACATAATAATCTGCCACTTAGGGGTTTACATGAATCTAACAACTAAGCCGAGGAAAGTATGAGATACTATAGGTGTATCACTCAAAAGTTAATTCCACTAAGTAAAGTCCCAGTCACCATGTAAAGCCTACCATGTTCTTCACCTAAGGGGTTGGAAGAATACCCCACAAATGAAGAAAACTAGAAGTTGCCAATATACAAAAGCTGGTATGTACATGCAAATAGAGATTGAGAAATATTAGGGGAAGAGGATAACAATAAGATATCAAGACTTTGCAAATCAAAATGGAGGTATTAAAGAATCCATGTGGATGATAAAATGAATATTCACTTAAAAAATGCAATTCATTTCAAGAAGATATTAAATAAAAGGGTTTCTTGCCTTAACGAATTTCACAACAAAATGTCACAATCATAAACAGTGCTTGTCAAACAATTAGACTAACATTATTTCAGCAAGGATGAGACCCAGAAAATCACAAGCCTAAAGTATAGAGTGGAAAACACACACGTTGGGTAGAAATACATGCACCCTATATAGATATACGAGTTGAAATGAACACTCATGATGAAATACACATGTTCAAAATCATGGTGGTATAAAGATACCTCTACTTTTTAATAATTTTAGTCTACTCTACATGTACAAATGTAAAGGCAATAAAATAAGTTTAGTTAAGATCAAATAAGGGATGAGAACATCCAAATGTTATCGAGTGCGGTTATAGGATGCTTAAACAAGTATTCAACCTTGTCACCATTGATATACATCATAAGACCATAAGAGGCCATCTATAGGAAAATAGAGTTTCTTTTTTATAAATAGAGTCAATCTATTTCCAAATCCAAAAATAAGGGCACAACTTAAAATAGGATAATCAAGATACATTTTTGGAGTCCAACATGCATACTGAATAGTTTTAAAAGATCACAAGATCAATTTCAAAATATATCAACTCATACGAGTCAACATCTCAGAATCAATAGGTGTATAGGGTAATATGTGTTAAAAGGACCAAGAGAGATGAAAATGGTAATTTATCAATATGGAATAGTTAAATGAAAGATACAACATGAGAGAGAGAAATAAGATCAATTTCCCTAAACAGAATTAAGGGGATGCATCATACATCAAGAAAGAAATAATATGTGAATTTCCCAATAAAAAATTGAGGGGATGCAACATACCTGGTAATCATTCTAGATATATCCAAAGTCAACTCTAGATCTTCAATGAAGCTTCAAACAACCTATTAAGAACACCTATATAAAATTAGGGTTAACATATATTAATTAACAAACATAAATCAACTTTTTGTCATCAATAAATTAGATTATAAAGACAACATCATCTTTTAGATTATATCTTACTGAGTGATTAGCATATTTTACTTTATTTTCCTAATTAATAGATTATCATATATGAATTTTAGAAATTCCAACCAGTTAGGAAAATTCTTAAAAATTACATATGTATTACATTGGAATATGGTCATGAAAATCACACCATCATGTCGAGGAAAAATCCATAATTCTAAAGCATATTTTTTTTTGCATTTTTGCTGACAAATTGTTACTATGAATTTTCAAAGTTAGTAACATTTTTATTTATAAAAAATACACACATTCAGTTATAAAGTTAACCCCATATCACACATCAATGATTTGATGCGTGACAAGGTACATCAATAATTTGATTAGAAAAGGAAACTCGTGCGAAATCAAATGAAATTTAAGCAGAAAGACAATTTTACCAATTGTTGTGTGATAAAAGTAAAACATATTCAAGGGTTGAAATGTAAAATCTAAGCTTGTGAGCATCTTACATGAAGTACAATGCAATTACCTTACTCTAACAAACCAACCAATTGCAGACGGGGAAAAGGTGAACCATACTCTGGAACCAGGAGATAAACTCAATAAACCAACATTGGATCGAGTTCATTGAATTCCTACAGACTTAGAAAAACCCTATTGGGGTACCTTAAGAAATCAAATATGCCCCCTTTCTACTACCACAATTAGAGTAAGGGGTTGAGAAACACAAAAACCCAGAAAAAACACAAACCATGATAGAAGTGACCCATGCTTGGTGTTCTAAAACAACACAGTGAAGCCAAAGAAGAGTAAACATGTGAAAATTCCCCTCAAAGCTCCCAATTTCCATTGGGATAAAATATAGACAAGAAGAAATAAAAAAGGAAAACGTTAATGTACCTAATGTTGAAGTAAACTGTGAATGCAAGGAGTTCTAGAATAACACCATGTTTAGGGCTACTCAAATTTGTGTCTTGTGAAGGACAAAACACCTCAAATTAGGATGAACCCAAACTAGCCCTTGATAAAGGTTCAAAATACTACAACTGAGGTTTTGGGATAGTTGTATATGGGTCTGAAGACATCAGGTTGTGAGAATATGGAAAAACGAAGGAGATCATGGGAGAAAACAATAAAGGGATTGCATGACAATTACAGATGACAACAAACCCTCTATTGGGGCTTACTCAAAGAGGACTGAAAACATAGAGGTCAAAAAAGGAACATAATGATAAAATATCAAAAAGAGAGAGATTCGAGAGGGATATGGACATCCAAATAGGGAAATAGGATAACATGACCTACTATTCACATGGAACATGGCTGAAAGTGGAAGGTAGAAGATAGGACAAAATTTGCACGATCCAAAACCAACAAATAGATAGAGCCCGTGATTAATCCAAACTAGGGAACCCAACGTGACACAGAGAAAATCAAACAAACTTTAACCAAATGGAAGTACTAAACTAAATCTCTTCTATATTTCTTTCCTAATCCAATTGAGGGTCCAAACAATGTTCAATTGGTAATAAAATTTGAATCTAGACAAAAGTGAGGGTGACAATTCAAATTTTCCATTAGTTTCCACTTTAGGGGTCATACATTACTATATATATTATTTTAGAGTTTAATTTATATCTACTTTCCTAAATGAAATTAATGCATCTAGGATTATTCTTTTAATGTGAAACTTTTCCCATAATCCAACTAAAACATGTGGATTTTGAACATGACATTACTTTCCACTTTTTGATATCATTACTTAAGTATTTGATGGATTAGAGTTACAAGAGGTTATTTCCATATTTATTCACCAAATAAATATTTATGAATTCTATCATGATGTTAGATTTGTTTCATTAACTCTTATATGCAAGCATGCCCATTATTTAATCCAATATTATTTATAAGATTTTTAATGATGATATATTTCAAATCAAAAACAAAATAAGTCTCGACTATTCCATATATCCTTTTTATATTCGCTAAATTGTTTTACATTACTATTATTTACATGATATGTTTAAACTCGTTTCCATCACTATTAAACATATTAATTAAATTAGCTACCTTATTGAAGGTTTGGGACACATCAACATATATGCATGCAATTGATATTTGTTATATTAAACTTGCCATATATTTTACATGGAATTTTGAATTATACTTTGAGTTCCTTTTAAGAGTATGTGTTGTTTTCATTATATGATCTAGGTTTTATTATGCAAAAGTCTAGTCATTTAATATTTGTCGATATTAGTAATATTAGTACTAACTACTTGCTATCTCCATTCACTAAGTTTAATCCTAAAAAGTACCTATTATCCAAATTATATGATGTTTAATATTTCCAATAAGTCCTACAAGACATCTAGGTCATTTAAACCCATCATGTGCCCATACTAGGGTATTTACTATACCATGTTTGGGGTTATTGGAAGATATATACCCATAGGTACCTAACTCATAGAATTGGGTGTTTTGGGCTTCAGGAAGGAATAATTCTATATATTACAACTACTATATTATCACTACATGTGCATGGATGGGAAGGAAAGGGAAAAAGGAGAGGTAAGAAAATAAAGGAAAGAAGAAAGGAAGGTAGTCAAGTTTTCCAAGGCTATCGAGTTTTACTCTTTAGGACGGTTACTGATATTGGTCTTTGTGGAAGAGCGTGTCTTCTTGGGAAGTTCTGGTGTGGTGGAGTTGTAGGGATCTCTCCATATGTCAGTGTTTCTATATCTCCATTTTGTTATATTTTATCATATTTGATGTAACATCCCTGACCTGGGTTATGAGTTAACCCTAGGTGTTTTGCCTAAATATGTAATTAAATCTTTGTGATTAACTCTGAGCATGTAATTAAGTTCTCAGAAACATATATCTCAGTATTTGCTCCTTTTTATTTAAAGTAGTAGTATTGTTTTGATATACATGGAACTATGTACAATTTACCCAGTTAAAAGGGTTAGCTTGCAATTTGCACATGTTGAGATGTTCCTCTGGTGTTGAGACATCATGAGAATCTTTTTGGTAAAGTTTGAGGGATTTCCCAAGCTAGGGCACCAAGGTGCAGCTGTGGAAGAAATCCCGGTACTTGAAACCCTAATTTGGGGTAAAATGCAAATTACCCAAATTAAGGAATCCAAATTGTAAAATATGTCATCTAATGTATCTTTTTAGACTCTTGCCATCATTAAGAGAAGAAATGATGAGGGAGTCACCTCAATTAAATTATCAAGTTATGAGATATGCCTTGTGATTGAATAATCAGGGTATATGTGCAATATTTCTTTATGTATGTACCTCATTATTAGCTTGCTCTCCTTTACCTTCTTTTCCTAAGACCTTAAGAGAAGGTTTGTCCTTAGAATAAAGAGGAAGGGATGATCAAGTAAAGAAGGAGGGACCTAGTTGGAATTATGGACAACTTATGAACTAATGTTGAAAATCATACCCCATGTGTATAAGCTCTCCTTCCCTTAGTTGCAAGGGAACTTACCCTTCGTTCCCTTACTGTTTCATTTCACCAAAGACGACCAAGGACTGCCTTGGAGCTAAGGAGGACGACCAAGGGGTGCAAGGTAGGTTTAAACCCCTCTTCTTGCCTAATTCCATGGTTAGAACTCGAATTCAAGGTCATCTTCATGGCTAACTCTTGAAACCCTACCTTTCTAGCCGTCTCTTTTCATCCTTCCTTGGAGTTTTCACCTTGGACAACCTGTAAGAACTCAAGGACGCCATTAGAGCTTGGATCTTGAAAGCTTGGAGCTCAAGGAGCAAGCTTTAGGCGGGTTTTATAACTCTAAACCCATGCTTTACTATGTGCATCTTTATATGCGGTTGGATGATAGCTCTTAGTGTTTCCCTACTTTTCCCTGCTATTTTGCAAGCAAATCCATGGGATATTCGTACTGTTCTTGAGCTAGGAGATGAAGGCATGATTTCCAAGAAAAACCCACCGCTTTTCACTTCCTTAAATGGTCTCAAAAGTTTGCTCTCTCGGTCTCAAGACCGCGAGGTGAGCAAACGGTCTCGAGACCGCGACATGGCAAACGGTCTCCAAGACCGTTTGGCCCCGTTGACCGAGCGTGGACCGTATAAGAAATCTGTTCCTAATTATATAGGCTAATTACCCTCAAACTTTGGGAGGCTAACTCCAAAGGAATCGGGAGATATGACCTTTTTAAGTAACAACTTTATTTGAATTTATTCCTGATTTTCAAACGGTCTGAAATTGCCTTTTTGGGCAAACGGTCTCAAGACCCTTTGGAATTCATCCAAACGGTCTCAAGACCGAGAGGACAATCACCCAAGACCGTTTGAATGTCTAGGGTTAAGCAATTTGACCAATTGAGGACCCAATTGCAAATAAGTTATCAATTTAATCAAAATTCTGTTTGTGGATCAATCATGGTTCAACCCCTATCAAATCACCTTGGACTTTGATGAAATCTTGGGAAAACGGTCTCAAGGCCATTTGGGGTCCACCCACATGACCTCAAGACCGTTTGGACCAAGTTTGGGCCCATTTGGAGCTCAATTGAAGGGTTCAACCTTGTGTCAGTGCACATTGTTGAGTGTTGATGGGTGAACATTGATAGACCCTAATGGAATCGACTTCAACCCTAATTGGTCAACAATTGAGGGTCAATTGAATGACCAATTGGTTAAGCATAACCTTAGTTGACCCAATCCATAGGTGGTCAACATAGATTTGACCTTTTGAGGGCTTCAACATGAGTTGACATTATTGGTTGTATCTTTGAATCTTGTTGAAGGTCCAAGCGGCTGAGACCATTTGAGGCTCGCGGTCTCAAGACCGTGAGAGGGCTCGTGGTCTCAAGACCATGAGGAGGCTCACGATATCAAGACAGTGAGGAGGCTCACGATCTCAAGACCGTGAGGAGGCTCATGATCTCAAGACCGTGAGGGGCCTCGCGGTCCTGAGGTCAAAGTGGGCAAACGGTCAACATCTCTTCGCGGTCTTGATACCAACTTGGTCCTCGCGGTCTTAACATTAGGTTGAGCTTCGCGGTCTTGGAGTTTAAAGAGGCTCGCGGTCTTGAAGCTAGAGGAGGGCTCGCGGTCTTGGAAAGTCAAACTAGCTAAACGGTCAACACTTTCAAACGACCTCAAATCAATTGGAGATTGATGGTTGAAGATCGATCAATATGATTCAAGGTTGACTTCATTCAATCAATTGATGATATGAATGGTTCAATGTTGCCCTAATCAAACCCTAATGATAACCTAGGATATTAAGTGGTTAATTGACTAGGATTTTGACCATGATGATGATCAATGGGGTGAATTACCAAAATACCCCTGAAGAGTAAATTAAGTAATACCTTGATCAAATCAAACCCTAATCACATGATAGTGATGTGTTGGGCTATGTTAGCCTATGATGACTTAATCCGACCTGATCTAGAGTGATGTTGACATCACCTAACCTTATGATGAGAGAGAAATTACTTCTAGAGAGAGAAAGTACCTCTAGAGAGAGAAAGTACCCTTTTCAGGTGAAAATTCAATTAAAGCATCTTCAATGCACATGAATGAGCATAATTAGGGTATGATCCACCTGTGTGAGATCATAGAAACCCTAATTATGATAAATGATGAACCTTTAACTAATCTAAGAGCATCAATGAAGATGTTACTAATACATGATGATGTTATGAGTTCAATTCACCTTAATGTGAATAGTAAACCCTAATTCAAGGGTGATGACATGTAATGTGAATAGTAAACCCTAATTCAAGGGTGATGACATGTAATGTGAATAGTAAACCTTAATTCAAGGGTGATGACATGTAATATGAATAGTAAACCCTAATTCATGAGAATTAGAGATGTAACTCTCATGATAAGGATGGGAAGTACATTCCTTATTTTCGTATTACCTTTATCAGTTGTATTAACCATGCAGGTTCTGATATGAAGGTAATCATATCCAGGTATGGATGTTGATGTTATATTCATTAAAGGCATGTTGTTAGCCTTATGAATAAGTAAGGTAATCTGCTGCATTGTCAGTGGCATCCTATGCTGATAATGGACTGTGAGAGCCATGAATACCATCAAGGTCATGCCTTAGAGATGACTTGTGATGAGGATAATGAGAAATGATGATTGATATGAGTTAGGCCTGTTACATTTAGCATTCTTCCTTCATAGCTGCTATGCTACTGTTATTGTTTGAAGAACAATGTATGCTGTTAAAGAATACTGAATGTACCTAACTAATCAAGTATAATGTAGAACCCTGATCATAGATCCATCATTGTCAGAGATTAAGTGATGGTGAAACAGGTTTTCCTCAGGGAACTCCTGGAGCACATACTTTTGAGTATGTGGGGTACATGGATGTGTAGAACCTTACATCCTAGTGTAAGAAAGTGATGTAGATGTGGAATCCATCCATCCTTACCGTATCAGTGGTAGGTAAACATGAAACCTTTTGATGACGAAGAAAGCATAGATATCCGTATCAGTGGTAGGTAAATATGAAACCTCCTGATGACGAAGAGAGTACAGAATGCCACTGTGACTCTAGAATAGCGAAGGACCAGTTTACCCTGGTGAGCTATATTAGTAGAGACACGAGATGTCCTACAAAGTGATCCTCTTACTGACTGAGGAAGGTGAAGGTCATGAGAATCCAACTCTCTTAATGACCTATGTATGATACTGATGTGACTTCTCAGCGATCAGTTGGAGTATGAGTGGTAAGCCTCATCTCCACAGGGCATAATGTTGTTGTAAAACATAATCAACCATGTAGTATAACTTGTTAGAGATAACTCCAAGTTAGTTGATTGATGTTACATTGCAATAGTGGTTATATTCTCCATATCTCCTAAATGGTTGAGATCTTGTTATACCTGCAACTGTTATAGAACGCTTTAAAGGCTTTACTGTTTAAGATATTCTTTGATGTTATAATAAAGCTTCTGGCGAAGAGTTATAACTCTCGCTGGGACAATTATGTATAATTGTCTCACCCCGTAGATTTCAACTTTCTAGGTGGACGTCGGAGACGAAGGAACCAGCCTACAGGTGACCAGTCTCAGCAGCAGCACTAGGGGCAGCAGTAATCTCAGGTGGAGATTGTCCTGCCATGTGGTGTAGTTAGAGTCAATCCTATGTGTCCTCTGTACTCTCAGGTCTTGAAGTCTTTTGTATAGTGATCTTGAGATTTTGTATCTTGATGTATATAATTACTCGAGAAGTAATTATCCTGAGATGTAAACAGTTTATCTCTCTTTATGAAAGAAGTTTTATGGATCCAAGTTCTTATCTCGAAAAGTTTTAATTTCCCGTGATTTTTGTCATCCGCTGATTACCGATTCGCTTCCGCTAAGTTTTAATCGTGTTTATGTTATGGTTTGGATATCAGAGCCCAAAACTAGTGGTATCAGAGCTCTAGGTCAGTTGAGTCTACAGAGGCATAGGACTTAGGATGTCGAGTCTACCTTTAGTACTCCTTCCTTATCTAATAGAATCTTCTGCTCCTCAGGAGAAGAAGATACCTAAGGATGTCAGAACATCATGATGAGTACGTGGTAGAGAGTAGTGCTAGTGCACCTCGAGGCGGTGCAAGAGTTTCGAGAATAGAACAACCTGCACCTGAGTCGCCAAGAGAGCCACCCCAGTTCGACCCAGCTGACATGAGTGATCCAGCTGTACATACGATGTTCGGGCAGTTCATGACTGCCATGACACATATAACTGATAGGATGCCCATTCCTGCACCTAGGGCACCTGTCCAGCCTGAAGTACAAGGTATCGGTAAGACATTCGAACGACTTCGTCGTGTCGGAGCTACCGAGTACTTCGGAACTACCGACACTACAGATGCTGACTTATGGTTGACAAAGTTGGAGAAAGCTTTCAGGATTCTTATGATTCCGGAAGCTGGGAAGGTTAGATATGCTGTCTATCTTCTCAAAGGCAGTGCGGGTCACTGGTGGAACATGGAAGAGCAGAAGAGATCTGGAGTAGAGTTCTCATGGGAAGAGTTTCGTCGGGAATTTATCAATAGATATTTTCCAAAGACCTTCCTAGATGAGAAGATATCTCAGTTTGAGAAACTAAGGCAGGGTATGATGAACATTAGTGAGTATGAAGCTGAGTTCATGGAGTTGTTGCGGTTCTGTCCGCACATGGCTGCTACGGATGAGGAAAGGATCAGAAGATTCGAGAAGGGTTTGAATTCTGATATGTCAACCCCTGTGTCTGCCTTAGAAAACAGAGAGAGATTCTCTACCTTCGTTGAGTCAGTCCGAAGGATAGAGAGATTTGTGATTGAGAAAAGACAAACCCATAAAAGATATCCACAGTTCCAGGGTTCTTCATCTAGGGATTCCAAGAAACCTAGATTCTCTGCACCTAACCCTCCACCACCCAGATCGAGTTTTCAAACCCAATGGACACCAAGCAGAGGTAGAGGACGGAGTCAACCGCTTCAAGGGACACACAATTCTTCATCAGTGTCAGTTATTGGACCACCCAGACCACAACAACAGGAGAGGAGTTGCTACAACTGTGGTCAGGTGGGACACTTGATGAAGGATTGCCGTTCTAGGCCTATCGGTGTGACACAACAAACCCCGAGACAAAATCAACAGGGATCTTAGAATAGACAACATCAAGGAGCAGCTCGAGGATGTGGACAAGCGTCTCAAGCTGGATCATCAGCACCACCTCAACACCAGGCGACTGCGAGGTTCTATGCTATGAACCCACCTGAGGCAGTGGTCAATCCACGGGTAGTGGCAGGTCAGATGAAATTTTTATATTCTGATATGTCTATATCCTGTGTAGTATCCGTTCTGATTGATCCGGGTGCTACACACTCTTTCATCACTCGTGAAGTGATTCGTAACTGCAATGTGACTGTTAGTCATAGAGCAGATAGTTTGTTGTTAGAGACTCCGTTGAGTGGGTCTGCCATTTTGCAGGAGGTATGTTCTCCCTGCACCCTCTTCTTTTCTGAGCATCGCATTCAAGTGGATCTTATACCACTTGATATGCAGGGATTTGATATAATCCTCGGGATGGATACCTTAGAAAGGTATAGAGTTGTCTTAGATTGTGAGTCCAAGTTGGCTGCATTTGCTGATGAAAGCAACACATGGATCTTTCAAGGAGAAAGAAAGATTCTGCCCACCTGTCTTGTATCAGCTATGGTTGCTGATAAGCTGTTGAGGCAAGGATGTTATGCATTCTTGGCCCATGTGGTAGATGTTACCAAGGAAGGGTCCAATCCTGCCGAAGTTCCTATAGTCAGGGAATTCGAAGATGTGTTTCCCAAAGAACTTCCTGGTATACCACCACCTCGGGAGATTGACTTTGAAATCAATCTGATTCCAGATACGAAACCCATAGATCAAACTCCGTATAGGATGGCGCCTGCCAAAATGGCAGAACTCAAGAAACCGCTTCAAGAGTTACTTGAGAGAGGTTTTATCCGACCGAGTACTTCACCTTGGGGTGCTCCGGTCTTGTTTGTTAAAAATAAAGATGGGTCAATGCGTTTGTGCATCGACTACAGACAAATCAATAAAGTAACAATAAAGAATAAGTACCCTCTGCCGAGGATTGATGATCTCTTTGACCAGTTGCGTGGTGCAACAGTCTTTTCAAAGATAGACTTGAGGTCTGGATATCATCAACTCCGTATTAAGGATAGTGACATATCCAAGTCTGCCTTTAGGACAAGATATGGTCACTATGAGTTCACGGTTATGTCGTTTGGACTAACCAATGCACCAGCTGCATTTATGGAACTCATGAATAGAGTTTTTCGACCTTTCCTTGATCAGTGTGTTGTCGTCTTCATAGATGACATTCTGATTTATAGTAAGGATGCTCAGCAGCATGAGCAGCATCTTCGCCAAGCTTTGACCTTGCTAAGAGAATATAAGCTGTATGCTAAGTTTAGCAAGTGTGAGTTCTGGCTGCCAGAAGTATCTTTTCTTGGACATGTAATATCCGCCTCGGGAATTCGTGTTGACCCTACAAAGGTAGAATCTGTTCTACAATAGGAACAACCAAAGACACCGACGGAGATTCGAAGTTTCTTGGGGTTAGCTGGCTATTATCGAAGGTTCATTAAGAACTTTAGTTCTATATCTTTACCTTTGACCAAGTTGACCCGAAAAGATGTTCCTTTTTCTTGGAGCGATAAGTGTCAACAATCTTTCCAGTTGCTGAAGGAGAGGTTGACCAGTGCACCTGTGTTAGTGCTACCTGAACAAGGAAAAGGATATATAGTTTTCTGTGATGCTTCCAAAAATGGACTAGGATGTGTGTTGATGCAGGATAAACAAGTGATTTCTTTTGCTTCCCGATAGCTTAAGAAACACGAGGAGAATTATCCAACACACGATCTGGAGTTAGCTGCTGTGGTTCATGCTTTGAAGATCTGGAGGCATTATCTCTACGGAGAAACATTCCAGATTTTCACAGACCACAAAAACCTTAAGTATATCTTCTCTCAGCATGAGCTCAACATGAGGCAACGTCGCTGGATGGAGTTAATCAAGGACTACGATTGTACAATTGATTACCATCCAGGCAAGGCCAATGTTGTTGCAGATGCCTTGAGTAGGAAATCAGCAACATCAACCATGAATAGAGCACAACTAAACTCTTTAGTATGCTCTAGGAGAGATATACTTATCTCTTTAAGGCAAGACAATGTGCAGTTGAAAGTGTCATCGTTAGCTGGTTTTTTAGCTGAGATGCATATTAAACCTACCCTAAGGGGGCAGATTAAAGAGGCACATCTAGGTGATGCTGCAGTTTAGCAGATTAGATCTGAGTATGGAAAAGAGAAGCAAGATGGTTTCCATGACTCACAGGATCAAGTAGCTTGTTATAATGGGAAAATGATAGTGCCGGATGTGGACAACTTGAGGAAGTTAGTCCTGGAAGAAGCCCATTCTTCCATGTATGCTATGCATCCAGGGAGCACCAAGATGTATCGGAATTTGAAGGATCTGTGTTGGTGGCCTGGGATGAAGAAGGACGTTGCAAAGTTTGTTCTGAGGTGTCCCGTGTGTCAGCAAGTTAAAGCTGAACACCAGAAGCCTGTAGGGACAATGCAACCTTTACCCATACCATAGTGGAAGTGGGACCATGTGACCATGGACTTTGTTGTTGGACTACCCAGGACAAGCAAAGGACATGATTCCATTTGGGTAATTGTTTATAGGTTGACTAAGACAACACATTTCTTACCTATCAAAATAACCTATTCTGCTGAAAGGTTATCAGAGTTATATGTTCAAGAGATAGTGCATTTGCACGGAGTTCCTGTCACAATAGTTTCTGACAGAGGTCCTCAGTTTACAAGTCATTTTTGGGAACAATTACACAGAGCCTTAGGCACTAAGCTGAGGTTTAGTACGGCCTTTCATCCACAGACCGATGGACAGTCAGAAAGGACCATACAAACCTTAGAAGACCTGTTGCGAGCATGTGTTCTCCAGTTCACCGGAAGTTGGGATCTACACCTAAGCTTGATAGAGTTTGCCTATAACAATAGCTATCAGCATAGTATTGATATGGCACCTTATGAAGCCTTATATGGTAGACGTTGTAGATCACACTTGTGTTGGTTTGAGACTGGTGAGCACCAGTTGTTAGGTCCTGACCTGGTGCAGCAAACCACAGAAAAGATTAAAGTAATACAACATAAGATTAAGACTGCTCAGGATAGGTAGAAATCTTATGCTGACAAACGTCGTAGACCCTTAGAGTTCCAGGTTGGAGACAGAGTGTATCTTAAGGTCTCACCTTGGAAAGGAGTCCTTCGTTTTGGAAGGAAAGGGAAGTTAGCTCCTAGATTTATGGGACCTTATCCAATCATTGAACGGATTGGAAAGGTAGCATATAAACTAGAGCTGCCCCCAGAGTTACAGAGGTTACACCCTGTGTTTCACATTTCTATGTTGAAAAAATGTCACCCAGACACCGAGTCAGTTCTACAACCTATGGAGGTAGAACTAAATGATGACATATCCTATGAGGAGGGACCAATGTCAATCCTTGATAAACGAATTAAAAAGTTAAAGAAGAAAGATATAAGTCTTGTGAAAGTCCTCTGGAACCATTATGGTGTTGAAGAAGCCACTTGGGAGTTAGAGGATGAGATGAAAAGGAAGTATCCTGCCCTTTTCTCTTAGTATGTTTTATCGATTTCGGGGACGAAATCCTTGTAAGGGGTGGATAATTTGTAACATCCCTGACCTGGGTTATGAGTTAACCCTAGGTGTTTTGCCTAAATATGTAATTAAATCTTTGTGATTAACTCTGAGCATGTAATTAAGTTCTCAGAAACATATATCTCAGTATTTGCTCCTTTTTATTCTAAAGTAGTAGTATTGTTTTGATATACAGGGACCTATGTGCAATTTACCCAATTAAAAGGGTTAGCTTGCAATTTGCACATGTTGAGATGTTCCTCTGGTGTTGAGACATCATGAGAATCTTTTTGGTAAAGTTTGAGGGATTTCCCAAGCTAGGGCACCAAGGTGCAGCTGTGGAAGCAATCCCGGTACTTGAAACCCTAATTTGGGGCAAAATGCAAATTACCCAAATTAAGGAATCCAAATTGTAAAATATGTCATCTAATGTATCTTTTTAGACTCTTGCAGTCATTAAGAGAAGAAATGATGAGGGAGTCACCTCAATTAAATTATCAAGTTATGAGATATGCCTTGTGATTGAATAATCAGGGTATATGTGCAATATTTCTTTATGTATGTACCTCATTATTAGCTTGCTCTCCTTTACCTTCTTTTCCTAAGACCTTAAGAGAAGGTTTGTCCTTAGAATAAAGAGGAAGGGACGATCAAGTAAAGAAGGAGGGACCTAGTTGGAATTATGGACAACTTATGAACTAATGTTGAAAATCCTACCCCATGTGTATAAGCTCTCCTTCCCTTAGTTGCAAGGGAACTTACCCTTCGTTCCATTACTGTTTCATTTCACCAAAGACGACCAAGGACTTCCTTGGAGCTAAGGAGGACGACCAAGGGGTGCAAGGTAGGTTTAAACCCCTCTTCTTTCCTAATTCCATGGTTAGAACTCGAATTCAAGGTCATCTTCATGGCTAACTCTTGAAACCCTACCTTTCTAGCCGTCTCTTTTCATCCTTCCTTGGAGTTTTCACCTTGGCCAACCTGTAAGAACTCAAGGACGCCATTAGAGCTTGGATCTTGAAAGCTTGGAGCTCAAGGAGCAAGCTTTAGGCGGGTTTTATAACTCTAAACCCATGCTTTACTATGTGCATCTTTATATGCGGTTGGATGATAGCTCTTAGTGTTTCCCTACTTTTCCCTACTATTTTGCAAGCAAATCCATGGGATATTCGTACTGTTCTTGAGCTAGGAGATGCAGGCGTGATTTCCAAGAAAAACCCACCGCTTTTCACTTCCTTAAACGGTCTCAAAAGTTTGCTCTCTCGGTCTCAAGACCGCAAGGTGAGCAAACGGTCTCGAGACCGCGACAGGGAAAACGGTCTCCAAGACCATTTGGCCCCGTTGACCGAGCGTGGACCGTATAAGAAATCTGTTCCTAATTATATAGGCTAATTACCCTCAAAATTTGGGAGGCTAACTCCAAAGGAATCGGGAGATATGACCTTTTTAAGTAACAACTTTATTTGAATTTATTCCTGATTTTCAAACGGTCTGAAATTGCCTTTTTGGGCAAACGGTCTCAAGACCCTGTGGAATTCATCCAAATGGTCTCAAGACCGAGAGGACAATCACCCAAGACCGTTTGAATGTCTAGGGTTAAGAAATTTGACCAATTGAGGACCCAATTGCAAAAAAGTTATCAATTTAATCAAAATTCTGTTTGTGGATCAATCATGGTTCAACCCCTATCAAATCACCTTAGACTTTGATGAAATCTTGGGCAAACGGTCTCAAGACCATGTGGGGTCCACCCACATGACCTCAAGACCGTTGGGACCAAGTTTGGGCCCATTTGGAGCTCAATTGAAGGGTTCAACCTTGTGTCAGTGCACATTGTTGAGTGTTGATGGGTGAACATTGATAGACCCTAATGGAATCGACTTCAACCCTAATTGGTCAACAATGAGGGTCACTTGAATGACCAATTGGTTGAGCATAACCTTAGTTGACCCAATCCATAGGTGGTCAACATAGCGTTGACCTTTTGAGGGCTTCAACATGAGTTGACATTATTGGTTGTATCTTTGAATCTTGTTGAAGGTCCAAGCGGCTGAGACCATTTGAGGCTCGCGGTCTCAAGACCGTGAGGAGGCTCAGATCTCAAGACCGTGAGGAGGCTCACGATCTCAAGACCGTGAGGAGGCTCACGATCTCAAGACCGCGAGGGGCCTCGCGGTCCTGAGGTCAAAGTGGGCAAACGGTCAACATCTCTTCGCGGTCTTGATACCAACTTGGTCCTCGCGGTCTTAACATTAGGTTGAGCTTCGCGGTCTTGGAGTTTAAAGAGGCTCGCGGTCTTGAAGCTAGAGGAGGGCTCGCGGTCTTGGAAATTCAAACTAGCTAAACGGTCAACACTTTCAAATGACCTCAAATCAATTGGAGATTGATGGTTGAAGATCGATCAATATGATTCAAGGTTGACTTCATTCAATCAATTGATGATATGAATGGTTCAATGTTGCCCTAATCAAACCCTAATGATAACCTAGGATATTAAGTGGTTAATTGACTAGGATTTTGACCATGATGATGATCAATGGGGTGAATTACCAAAATACCCCTGAAGAGTAAATTAAGTAATACCTTGATCAAATCAAACCCTAATCACATGATAGTGATGTGTTGGGCTATGTTAGCCTATGATGACTTAATCCGACCTGATCTAGAGTGATGTTGACATCACCTAACCTTATGATGAGAGAGAAAGTACTTCTAGAGAGAGAAAGTACCTCTAGAGAGAGAAAGTACCCTTTTCAGGTGAAAATTCAATTAAAGCATCTTCAATGCACATGAATGAGCATAATTAGGGTATGATCCACCTGTGTGAGATCATAGAAACCCTAATTATGATAAATGATGAACCTTTAACTAATCTAAGAGCATCAATGAAGATGTTACTAATACATGATGATGTTATGACTTCAATTCACCTTAATGTGAATAGTAAACCCTAATTCAAGGGTGATGACATGTAATGTGAATAGTAAACCCTAATTCAAGGGTGATGACATGTAATGTGAATAGTAAACCTTAATTCAAGGGTGATGACATGTAATGTGAATAGTAAACCCTAATTCATGAGAATTAGAGATGTAACTCTCATGATAAGGATGGGAAGTACATTCCTTATTTTCGTATTACCTTTATCAGTTGTATTAACCATGCAGGTTCTGATATGAAGGTAATCATATCCAGGTATGGATGTTGATGTTATATTCATTAAAGGCATGTTGTTAGCCTTATGAATAAGTAAGGTAATCTGATGCCTTGTCAGTGGCATCCTATGCTGATAATGGACTGTGAGAGCCATGAATACCATCAAGGTCATGCCTTAGAGATGACTTGTGATGAGGATAATGAGAAATGATGATTGATATGAGTTAGGCCTGTTACATTTAGTATTCTTCCTTCATAGCTGCTATGCTACTGTTATTGTTTGAAGAACAATGTATGCTGTTAAAGAATACTAAATGTACCTAACTAATCAAGTATAATGTAGATCCCTGATCATAGATCCATCATTGTCAGAGATTAAGTGATGGTGAAATAGGTTTTCCTTAGGGAACTCCTGGAGCACATACTTTTGAGTATGTGGGGTACATGGATGTGTAGAACCTTACATCCTAGTGTAGGAAAGTGATGTAGATGTGGAATCCATCCATCCTTCACTATAATTTCATACCGTATCAGTGGTAGGTAAACATGAAACCTCTTGATGACGAAGAAAGCATAGATATCCGTATCAGTGGTAGGTAAATATGAAACCTCCTGATGACGAAGAGAGCACATAACGCCACTGTGACTCTAGAATAGCGAAGGACCAGTTTACCCTGGTGAGCTATATTAGTAGAGACACGAGATGTCCTGCAAAGTGATCCTCTTACTGACTGAGGAAGGTGAAGGTCATGAGAATCCGGCTCTCTTAATGACCTATGTATGATACTGATGTGACTTCTCAGCGATCAGTTGGAGTATGAGTGGTAAGCCTCATCTCCACAGGGCATAATGTTGTTGTAAAACATAATCAACCATGTAGTATAACTTGTTAGAGATAACTCCAAGTTAGTTGATTGATGTTACATTTCAATAGTGGTTATATTCTCCATATCTCCTAAATGGTTGAGATCTTGTTATACCTGCAACTGTTATCGAACGCTTTAAAGGCTTTACTGTTTAAGATATTCTTTGATGTTATAATAAAGCTTCTGGCGAAGAGTTATAACTCTCGCTGGGACAATTATGTATAATTGTCTCACCCCGTAGATTTCAACTTTCTAGGTGGACGTCGAAGACGAAGGAACCAGCCTACAGGTGACCAGTCTCAGCAGCAGCACCAGGGGCAACAGTAATCTCAGGTGGAGATTGTCCTACCATGTGGTGTAGTTAGAGTCAGTCCTATGTGTCCTCTGTACTCTCAGGTCTTGAAGTCTTTTGTGTAGTGATCTTGAGATTTTGTATCTTGATGTATATAATTACTCGAGAAGTAATTATCCTGAGATGTAAACAGTTTATCTCTCTTTATGAAAGAAGTTTTATGGATCCAAGTTCTTATCTCAAAAAGTTTTAATTTCCCGTGATTTTTGTCTTCCGTTGATTACCGATTCGCTTCCGCTTAGTTTTAATCGTGTTTATGTTATGGTTTGGAGATCAGAGCCCACATTTGAGGTCGAACTCAAAAATGATATTATGTCATTTCCTTATAGCGGATTTGTCCCATCTTGGACCCATATTTTTTCCACATAATCTATGAAAGTTTTTCATGTTAAATATGATGTTATCTCTCTATTTTCTTGTTGTTCTTTTTTTGGGTTTATATGCTTATGTGTAATGCTTATGTGGTATTTTTGTGTGAATCCCCATAAATTGTATGCAATATGTGTTCATATCCCCAACAAGTGATGTTAGATAAAAGAATGTAGATCCAAATCAGGTGTGAAAGGATGATGAGGCAATGATGATAAGTTTGAAGTGAAAAAACTAATATATTTGGAAGTCCATGATGGAATATATTCTATACAGCAAGTATTTGTATGATTTATAGAGAGATAAAAGTGATAGAATATGTCAAATATGGACTAGAACAAATTAAATAGGAAGACAATGGGAACAATGTGGAAGTGGAACAACATATCCATGTTCCACCCCGCCTCAAAGGATATCAACACCAAGGCTCTTTAAGAAAAGATCAAGAAATTGTATGAGTAGAAGACTGCAACAAATAAATCTTTCTTGATCTATAATTGGTGAACCTAAAGTATGGGGACGATAATTGCATCACAAAGAACATGAATGAATTTTAGAGTCTTTTCAAACAACTGGGTTCAATGAACATGGTTTTTAAAGATAAACTCCATGCACTACATATTCTGGGATCACTACTTGACACGTGTGAGATGCTCATCTTGACAATTGGAAAATCTACACAAGAAGGATAATTGAAAATTGATATGGGTACGAGAAATCTATTGAATAAAGAGAATCAATGATGGGCTTCAGGCAACAAAGTTTCAGGGTTGCACTTCATTTAGAGTAAGAGAACTAATATATAGAGATAGAATGTGATATATATCATGTCCATGGTGAGTCCCAAGACCGAGGGAAGGCCCATCATAGATCCAAGTTGAAGAGAAGAGGTGCTTCAATTGCAGTGAGACATGGCACTTGAAGAAATATTGCAAGGCATGAAAAGTAAACATGTAATGCCCCTAATCTAGCTTTATACTTGGTCTTGCTTTCATAACATAATAAGATGCTTAAAACCTTAATATAATCATGTGATGTGCCTTAATAGCATGTGACATGCTTCTATTTTTAGTTTGGTCCAATTTGGATGTTGTTTGAGCTAGCTACACATACATGTGCTTGTTTTGGACTTTGTTGCAACTTACCCATATTTAGGATTTACCTTGCAAATTTTCACATGCTTGATGTACCTCACATGTTCTAGTATTACGTTGGAGAGAGAGTGGTGCCTTGTTGCACCTTGGTTTTATGAGGAGAGATGTGGTGACATAGTGTATTGTTTGTAGGGTTTGCTTGGATACCTTACGTTGGTGTTGACCATGTGTGTTAACCATTGAGTTTTTGGTTTTCAACGACCACCTTGTTGTTCCTTCAACCTCTATATTTGCAGTTGAAGAGCTTTTGAAGTGTTCCATGTGCTCTTCAGTCAAAGAACCTTTACCCCCTTCCTTTGGTCGATGAGAACCTAGGGTTTTGATGTTATGCGACCGTTGAGTTTTAAACTTATTTTGGTTGTTGAGTTTCTCATCGACTGATGGTCTTTTGGACCAAGTGAGGTTGATGGTTCTCCTAGGTTTTAATGACCTTTGTTTCATGCATGGTTTTAGTGCTTTCATGGCTAAGTTTTGAGGGACAAGTGGCACATGTGGCATGACACCTAACCTCCCTCACCTCTCTCCTACCCTTGGGGATATAAGACAATATCTTTGCATGCAAGTGATCCTTTTGCTCTCTTTTATTTCTCTATTCTCCTTGGAGCTCGTCCCTTGTGTTCTTGGTGGAGAAAGAGAGATCAATCAAGGTGGTTTAACCCTTGCATGTGTGGATCTAGGGTTGGAGCAACTCATCTTTGGTGATCCTTTGGTGCTCCATGATCTTGGTAAGTGATCTATCCTTCTTAAGTTCCATTTTCATGCAACCCTACCCCTATCTTCTTCCTCTTGACTGAACCCATGGTTCTCCATGGTGTTGCTTCTTGAGGGACTTCTCTCTTCTTGTCCGAATACATGATTTTCGATGGTACTACTCAAGTTGAAATGAAGAACTCTTCTTTCTTCTTGTCTTTTTAGCCTAGGGTTTTCCCTCTTCTTTTTGCACCTTTAACCTATGGTTTTGTTTCCCTCCTTGAGGCGATGCTAGCTTCTCCATGAGTTGGTGATCAAGCTTGATTCACTCTCTTTCCTTGGAGTATCTTGCTTTTGGAGTTGTTCTTTACAATCAAGGTGAGTTATATAACCTCCTCCTCAATTATTGTTACATCCAACCTTGCATGCAATTAATTTATCTCTAAAATGTAGTTCTAAATAGTATCTTGATGATATCTCAAGCTAGGGTTTATGATTATGTGGTGATTTTGAGTAGATTAACCCCTTTATGTAGATCCTAATTCTTGTACCCAAACTCTAGTTGATGATGAAGGTTTTGGTTCTTGCATGCACATGCTCAACATTGGTTTCCTTTTCATGACCACGGGATTTTTTCTCTTATTTGAGGATGGAAGTTTTGAAATACGTGTGTGATGGTTAAATGTTTAATTTTCTCTTCCTTGCCATTTGGTTCAATTTCTCTCATGAGTAATGATCATATTTAGGTGTTTGGTGATGAACTTCTTCTTGTGCCTTGAACTTTGGTGACTTACAATTCTTGGGGGTGATCAACCCATTTGATTATATCTTGGAGTTGGTTTTCTCTCTCTTGATGACCATTGTGACGTGATCTATGTGTTCTTAGGGTTTTAATGGTTTTGGATTTCTAAGTAAGGACCCACTTGTGAGGTTGCTAAGGTGACATGTTTTCTCTTCAGTCGATGAGTTCCCCCTCTTTATCTTTAGACACCATGCTCTTGTGTCCTATACGTTCAATAATGATTACACGGTGTTCTTCAATAAATGAATTTTGGTCCTTCATGATCTATGATTTTGATTTTTCTTCAATCGATGAGAGTGTTGTGATGTCTCTTCGGTCGATGATATGTTATGTCTTCTTTGGTCGCTAGGGTTGATGGTTTTCTTTGGTCACTCTAGTTTTATTTCTCTTTGATCGCAAAGGTATGTGACCTTCCCTTCAGTTAATGAGAATCCTTGAACATGTGCTTACCTAATGTTGTCACCTTATGATAATGATAGTTGATCTTATTTGAATCTAAGAATGTGGGAAGTGGTGGTAATTAGGGCTTGATGTTAGTTGTTTTTTTGAAACCCTAACTTGGGTAACTAAGTTGAAACTTAACCCCATAATGATGTTGCCTAAGTTACTTGAATAACTAGCATGTTGATAAAATGTTTTCTGCCTCCTAAACTATTGTAATCCTAACTACCATCTTTTGAGCATAATAAGCTAATATTTGATTAGAGTCTCGATTATGTGACACATGTGTGATGATGATGAGCCTTGTTTTGGCATGGAGAAATAATGATGTATAATGGGGAACCATGTGTATGGTCTTATGGCATGTCAATGACTTTGTTCTCTATTTGAGATGTTATCTTTTAGTGATACCATAAGGGATTAGTATCCCATGGTGATGTGATAATGAGGATAGCCTTGTGTATGGAATTGAAACAATACTATGTGGTGATGTGATCAACTTTATGCCTTGTACATTTGGTACCTTCTGGAGTTGCACTCTACCTATGCTTTGTAGAATCTATTTAGGGTTTTCTTATAACTTGATTGATGCAGTTAAAAGACACCCAATTGGATTTAACTGATCAAATGGAACCCTAATCATGTAGTTTCCCTAGCCATAGATCCATTCCAGTGTCATAACTTACTAGATGGTGAAATAAGTATTCCTAAGGGAAACTTAGAGAGCATATTTTTGAGTATGTTGGGTGCTTGGAGAGTACATCCTTTTCATCCAAATCCTAAGTGTTTTGGGGAGGACGGTTGTGGTCATTCCTACCTCTCAATTTGAGAACAGTTGCGGTTGTATCTCGATGATTATATATGTGATGTGATTGGAGGAAAATTGTGATTGTACCTCATTGATTGGGTTTTATACCCTAGTTTCTAGTTTCGTGATCTGTACCAAGGAGGGCTAGGTGTTTTTAGCTTGACTATATGTCACTAGTGGAAGTTTGACTAATATGTCATTGTCGTGTAAACTCATACTGACCAAGTAGTGCAGAGAAGATCTTAGAGTGCGGCTCTTCCTAGATCTTGTATGGCACTAGTTTCGACTTAGAAATGGTCAGTTGGATTTGGGTGATACGGCTCAAATCCTCAAGGCATTAATTTAAAGATGTAATACAGCCATGTAGTATATCTTCTTAGGGTTAAAAATGTACATTAGATGTTTACCCTTTCCTTGTTTTTATTACTGCTTATTTGTTATATAAAGCGGTAAGAGAAATAAATTGTTATACATGTTCTTCATATTCCTTCTAAAAGTATATGATGATCTACTTATTTGCTAGATCTTTCACATATACCTAACATGTTTAATCAGTTTCAATTATTCATTTTGTTGAATCTTATCATCCTTCTTAAAAATTTATATCCTATTGTAGTAATAATTTTTGGTTGAGAGTTGCATCTCTCACTGGGTCATGGGTCTCACCCTTGTGGTTTGCCACATCTTTGTAGGTAGTCATCCGTGACGTGGTTAGGATTGTGCTATTGAGGAAGAGAAACATGCAAAATAGTAGATGTAGAAGGTTGGATAGTTGCTAGTCTTGTAGTGGAGTCCTATGTGTTGTCCCTCTACTCTTAGGTTTGGGAGGGATGTGTTTTATTGATTATCTATACATCAATACTTGTTTTTGATAGTATGCCTTGGTTGTACATATGGCTTGTATAAGTGGCTTGCATTTGTGAACATATGTTTTGTAATAGGTGTGTGGCATATGGTTGTTGTACAGAGTTAGTACCTAGCATGGCATGTGATATGTTACAAGTTATGGACCTTGTTGTTGTATGTTTTTGCTCAGTGATGGTAATATAAAATCAGTTTTAGTTTACTCGTTCTTTTAGTAATATAGTTGTTTAGTTGTTGATCGTGCACTTTTGTTTTGAGTCATCTAGTTGTGTGGCATCGTGGCAACAGAAAACATGGGGATGAAGCCAGGATGGGAAGGATGATGAAAAGAACACTTTAGTCAAATGTTAGATAAAAAAAAAGATGATGTGGTTTTGATTGTCCAAGAATAGTTCCTACATGATGTTGATGTTGATTTTGTATGGTGATGGATACTAAAACTTCTTATCATACATCACCTTGCATAGAATTTATCATTTCATACATGAATGTTGACTTCAGTTGGATGGTGATGAAAATACCATCTTCTCTATAATTGTCAATATTGAAAACATATGCATTCACACATGTGTGAATTGCATAGTTATGCTAAAGGATGTTTGTCTTGTTCCTAATTTTCTATAGAGTTCAATATTTTTTTTCTTTGTTTGATAGAGAGGGCTATCATATAATATTTGAAAGAGGAAAATGTAAGATTACAAAGGGTTCTTTTATTTTTGTATGTGGAAAATTGTGTTGATCATTGTATAAGACCCTATTTAGAGTGCTCAAAGGTGCCATACAAGCAATTGAGGATCACCAGGAAGGTCGATAGAACATAAACAATTTTTTCAACAAAAAAAACTTGATTCCTTGTGTCAAGAAAACATATCTTAGTTCATGTGATTCTTTCCAGATCTGAAACCATCAACAAGTTCTTTAAATAATAAGTCGTGATGAAATCAAATAATTTGTAGTTGGTTCATTCAGATGTACGTGTTACATTTAAGGTGGCTTCACCTAGCGATAGTAGGTATTTAGTAATATTAATTGACTATACTTCTAGGATTGTATCAGTCTACTTGTTGAAGACTAAGGATTGATTGCTTTAGTGTTTTCAGAAGTTTCATACAATGTTGGAGATACAAATAAAAAGATGAAGTGTCTCCAATGAGACAATGTGAGAAAGTACACCTCAAGGAGTCTAGGAGTATTGTTCACAAAAAGACATATAAAAAAAAGCTCAACACACCACAACACAATGGTACAATTGAGAGGATGAACTATACCATTTTAGGGAAGTCAGATGCGTGTTGAATACTACATAGTTGTCAAAGAAATTCTACGGCGAGTAAGTGAGTATTATCTCCTATTTGATTAATTATTTCATTTTAGATTTTAGACACCTAATAGGGTATAAAATAGTAAGGATTGTATTTGGTATGTATGGTGTTTTATATACATCCTATTTACATCTATGAGTATTTATGTAGCCATATGTTGATTTTTTCAAGGAAAAGTGGTAAAAGTGTATGATAAAGTGGTTCCATGTGTCTTTTGTTGTTACAGAGGTTAGTAGTTTTTCTATGGGTTACATAATCTAGTAAAATAGACCATGAGAAGACATGCATATTTGACATTCTATGAGATACAAACAATGACATGCCGGTGATAATGATGATGTAGATGTTGTGGGATCAAGTAAAAGTTATTATGATGATGAATAGGAGGATGCTTCAACTTCTTCTCGAGTGAAGTCTTTAGATGATAAAGAAAATAATCACAATTAACATGAGCAACAAAGCGATAGCACATTGGGTGACCGTGTTCTAAAAGTTAGCTAGATCCAATATTTAAGAAGGAAGAACGATGACTGAAGACCACCTCTGACGAACATCCAGGGGTAGATCTACTACTCTGTCCACTACAACCATTCCATAATTAGAACACAAACTCCCACACACCACATATCATCTTTTATCTTTTTCTATGATTATGGCTTTCTTCTTTTCTTATTTTATTGTTTCTATTGTTGTTGGGATGAACAATTAGACCTCTTGTTGTGGCGTGGGGAGAAACCCCACTACCTAATTTTTCTCTTGTATATGAATCTATGTTTGTATGGACCATTGGATGTTTAGAATCAACTGTTTAATGCTTGTATGCTTGTCTGATCAACATGCTTACATGTTTCTCATGATCTTGTATGTAGAGAACTTCAAAACCAAGGTCTACATATCGAATAGATTGTAATTAAACCCTTGATGAAAATTTTGGGGTTTCCAGAGGCAATAGATGTATGACCTCTAGGTAACACGACAATGAACTTATAGTGATAGTTGTCTGGGTTTTTATCGTGACGCTGAAAGGGAGATTTTCCCATCTTCAACATATATATATTCATGCTAAATACAATATAGTGAGGAGTGAAAGATAGGTAGCAGTCGTGAAATCCATTCCACCCTAGCAAATTTATCCCTTAGTATTTATATCCTTAGCTTAATCAACCAAATCCAAATCTTGTGTTAAATAATAGTTCTTGTGTAGTTAACTAGATTAGTCAATTCTTTAAAATGTTATCCCATGGGTTTGATCCTAACTACAAAAAAATAAAATCCATCTACTAGTGGGTGTTGATTATTGTAATTAGTCTAGGTAAACTCTAGGGATTTCACCTTAGTGAATTTTCCAGTGCGATAATATCCACGTAAATTCCACATGATAATATCCAAAACTGTGAGTTCTCCACTATTAGGTCATTTCAATATGTATGAAGTCACACCATTCTACTTATGAAGAGAAGGGGAGATGTCTAGGTGATGAATATACATTCATCCTACTTTTAGTCATAATATTATCTTAGTTTTGCATTGATAGTCCTCATTTTTATCTTTGAGTCAACTTCCATTTAGTTTTCCTCAGTTTAATGGAAGGTTTCCATTTCATTCCCTACACTCCATATGATCTACCCAAAATGTTGATTTTGTTTTGGATTTCATTGATCTATCCCTTCATCAGTTGACGACTTCATTAAATAGATACTTCATTATAAAGGCCCATAGATTATGCCAATATCCCCCTGGTGGTGTGCATCAGTTTACAACATCATTGGTTCACACTCTCCATGATTTGTCAACTAATAAAACATTTTATCTAACAATTGATGAAGATCTTCATTCATCAACTGAATAGAATTGGCGGTCTCCTGTCAATGGAACATATGCTCGCCAACTAATGGAACCATAGCTTCCATCACTGATGACATTCCAACATGTGTAAACTAACAAAACTACTAAAGCTACCTACTGATGGAAATTATATTCTCACATATCGATGACAACATATACCAATGGTCACCAAGTAATGGAAACATTGCCTGATGAGGCCATTAACCAATGTTGAAGACCAACGACTCCACTGCATTCACCAACTAATGCAATTTTTGGTTCTCACAAAGATGTTCTCTAGTGGGAAGTCTAAACATAAAAATACCCCATGCATTTACTGTGCATCTACCCCTTTATTCTGATAATGACTTATGTCTTAACCATAGATGACTTGGAGAGTTCAAAACTCTAGAAGCCATCTATAAATAGAAGTCCTAGGCTTCATTGAAAGGGATGCTATCTAGACGTTGTCAGGTTTCTACAATCCCAACTTAGCATCCAACCCCATTTTCCATTAGTTTTTTTTCATTAGTTGATCCCCCACATCAACTAGTGACCTTCATCAATGCTCTAAAGTTTTATCCTCGAAACATGAATGACCAATGATGCCCCTTTACATTCGATTATAGTCTCCATCATTATCAACCACATGTTCTTCTCTAACAAGGATAGGACCAAGTCACAAAAAGGAAGATGGATGACTGCAATCCATGCCATGAACGCATATCTTGCTCTTGTGCTAGCCACCATCATTCCAAGCATGAGTACAAACATCCCTACATAAGGGCTCTACCTCTAGCTTCTGTTGTGACAATAGATTTCTACTGTCTTTATTTTTCTTATCTTGTCACTATTTCCATGAGCAAGTAGTCCCCTTGCTAGGGTGCAGGGGTATCCCTTCTTCCTATTTTTTATATGTACATGTGCAACTCAAACCTAGAAATGAACCTATTCAAAGCAAGGTTATTAAGTCAAACACAATTAAAAGAAGCATAAGCAGACCTAAATTAATCTGGGAAGAGATTATAAAGAGAGATTTTCATTCTTTATATCTTGACTAGAGTATGGACCATAATATATCTGATTGGAAAGAATGATCCATGTATCCTACCTCAACAATGTTGGGATTGAGGTTTATATGATGATGATGATGAAAAATGCATCTACTTTTGCATGAACCATGTTATTCTATGGAGTAAAAACTTATGCTTGTAAATCTTGTTAGAAAGTTGTTCTGCATGTTCATTACATCTTGGATGTAGAAAACTTCAAACTTAAGTTTTGTGTATCATTTATTTCATGATAAACCCTAGATGAGAAATTTCAATGGGTGTTTTATGAGGATATGGGTAAATGATATCTAAGTAACTCCATGATAAGACTATGATATATCTTTTGGATTTTAATCCTAATCTCAAAAGAGAACTTAATAAACCACTACATAAGTATATCATGCCATTAATGATGTTGTGAGAGGGTGAAAAATAGGTAGAGGTGGTGAAAATCATCCACCTTGGTGTTTCCATACATCAATAATCAAAACTTTAATCAACGTTTTTGTTGTTTGCAAGCTCAGTTCAATCAAGCAAAATACACATTTTTTTGTTAAGATCTTGTTATTGTTTGGTTATTCTAATTGGATAATTCTTAAATATGTTATCCTCTAGGTTTGATCCTAACTATACTATGATAAGATCTATTTGCTTGCATGTGGGATTGTCGATTATATTGTTTAGGTAAAATCTAGGGATTTTGGCGCTAGGGAATTTGTATATTTAGTGAAAACTTGAATCATGTTTTGGTGCCATTCTTAGGGAGAATGGAGTTTTCATATAGACACAACTAACTTAGATTAGTTCAGTTTTTTCTTTTACAATTTAAGATGTTGCAATTCTTCTTGGAATAAATTCCACTTTATTATCTTATTTGCGGTCACCTACATTGATTACATATTATGTCTAGTGTATGCATCATTCTTGAAGCTTCAAATCCATCTCAGTGATTGACCTTGACATCAAAAGAACATACCACATGTTCCTTCATGAATTAAGAGCCAAGATGGAAAAAAGGAGATCAATCATAGAGAAGAAGCATCACTCACATCACGGAGGGACATACCGTTGGTTCAAGATAGAGCTACCATGTACGAAGATCTATGGTCTTCTAAAGAATAAAAAGGCAAAGATTGAAACATGAATTATCTATTCCTAAATGAATAAGTTTTCCACCCTATCATGCAACCAACCATTGTGAAACCTAATTTTCAAAATCAAGACGCAATGGGTTATGATAATGCAAAAAAAAATGGTTTGTTGGAATATCTAGAGAGGACACACATCACATCAAAGAGGTTCATAGACATCTACAGACTATGAAAGAAAGATGGCATGTCTGATGAAGCCATAAATCTTATTTCTCTACTACTCACACACAAACAAGTGTAGGGTTGCTTACAACTCACTAGATCATGGCAACAACCACTTGGAGACACTTGAGAACAATGACCTAGAGAAGTTCATTATGCTCACACTCACTTATTAAGTATGAGTTCTAATCACCCAGTTTGAACGAGTTCTAGATGAAATTCTTTTTGAACTCTAGGAATGATACAAGGAGCTACTGTAGAACTATCATTATAATGGCATTCAATATTTGTAACTTATGGAACACTTTTATATGGAAGTGGATGATGATGTCAAGTAGTTTCTTGATGCCAGTTCTAATGGAAATTTCATCAGGTAGAGCTTAGATTATGCATGTAAATTTTTAAGTAGGGAAGAAGAGAGTCAGGCCCTTTAGGGCATATCATGCAAGAGAGGACTTCTCAAGGTATCTATGCCTGAAGACAAGTCTGAATTGTAGGCTATTGTTGAATCTTTGAAGGTTCTTGTTCTTAAACAAGAAAACCTTGAGTCATTATTCTAGAGATATTGGTAGAGAGGTTCATCTTCTTCTCAAGATAAGGCAACCCAAGAGGTCTACCATGTTTAAATTGTAGAGGGTCACACAAGTCTGGAGTTCAATCACCTCTACCTAGCCAAATTGAACATGCACCAGCCCCAATTCAACAACAACACAATCATTGATGAAATTAATAATGTCAACTCTATTCTTGGACATACTATGGCAACCCCAACTAACCTATAAACCATCCATGATTCCAATATGGGAACCAAGAAAAAGCCACAAATATGCATAAACTAAAACCAAGTTTGGGGTTCTTTTGGTTTCCAATAGAGCCAAAAATAGTGTCAAAATAAGCTCAATCCTATATAATACCTCAAAATTTTCAATCAAGGCAACAACAAAAGTCTATGACAATGACCCTACTATAATCATGGACAAATTCTTCTAGGCAAATCATACAATAGAACATGGATGCCTCTAAGAATAAAGATCATTTGAATGCTTTTGAGAAGATTCTAGCAAATAAATAGGTATATATTAAATCCACAAGGACTCAACTAGCACTGATTGCTACTGTAATTTTCCCTCCAACAAGTTCATTTTCCAGTCATCTTGAAAATAACATGAAGTAGGAGTATTTGAATTTGATGACCAAATGATCAGGGCTTTTTCTACTAGAACCAATATCCCTAGTCACCAACAAGTGATTCTTGAACATGAAGATGATTAAGAAGTAATTATAGTGGCTATACCAGTTGAAGAAATGATTAAAACTCCAAAAATGTGCATCACATCCAATCTAGAGAAGGACTCATAAGCTACACCAAGTGATGCAACCCCAATAAAACCCATCTACAAGCTGCAACTGCCTTACTAGAGACGACTATATCAAATGTGGCTAGACTCAAGATTCATGAAGTTCAAGGAAGCAATGAAGAAGATGAATGTTGACTTTCCCTTGCTTGATGTTCTGACAATGATTTCTTCCGATACCAATTTTTTAAAATCCCTACTCACTAATAAGTACACAACTGAGGATTAAGAAACTAAGAAGCTGGAAAAGATGACATTCAACATTATCCAGAGAAAGGTGTCATAGATAATCAACAATCTAGGTTCCCCTTAAAATATCTTGTTTTATTGGGGAATCCAAATGCTAAAAAGTCTACCCAACCTTGGGGCAAGGTTTTGCACCATGCCCTACAACTTTTGCAAAAGACTTGGCTTCACCACCAAAATCCTCCCCATTGGTATAGTGATTCAACTGCCTACTCTTCTATGACCACTCCCATGAGGATCATAGAAGACAATGCTATGAGATTAGGGCTAGAATATCATGTACCTTATGGTTATTTCATCATGTACATCAAGAAGGAACTTCTCTATCCCATTTTCTTTTTGTGCCCGTTCCTTGCAACATCTAGAGCATTGATCAAAATTGAAGCTATAATCTTAATATTAAGGCTTGGGACAAACATGATTGACTTCAATGTCTTTAAGAGTCTCAAGGGTCTGTCCTTCTAGGAACAATATTCCTCATTGACTATATGGACAAGTTGGCACATCTATGACTAAAGGATCCTACTTTTGAATACTCTCTTGAGATAATATTCACCGGTCCTAATGCTAATGAGGTGAATGATGAACAAGTGGAGCAAATTCTCTTCCTCTTAAACAACATAGAGGATGATCCTGAATTCGAGTTTTAAGAGATTAAATCTATCTCCTTAATCGAATAATAAGAAAAGGCACCCAATACACTACCTGAGGGCCTAAATTGTGTCGTCTTAAATGAGATGAGGTCAACCTAGACATCATTAATGATGATCTCAATTTAGAGAATGAACATCTATTTTCTGCTTGAGCAGAGAAAGAGGAAGAAGGATCTAGGCTACAAGATAACATATCTGACTAGAGCCAGTCATGCATTGTGCATGCACCAAATCTACATGATTGACAACCACAAACCTTCGATTGAAACCCATTGTTATCTCAATCTTGTGCACAATGAAGTAAGCAAATTTTTGGTGGAAGCAATTATATATCCTATAGATGACTCACCATGGGTGAATTTGTACGTGTTGTGTCAAACAAATGAGGCAAAACTATTATCTTGAATTAGAAAAATGAGTTCACACCCACCCAAAATGTGCATAGATTACAAGAAGATCAACACTGCAACTCGAAGGGATCACTTCCCACTCCCATTTCTTGATCAAGTCCTAGAAATGTTGGTGCACTAAGAATTCTTAGTCTACCTAAATGGGTAATCTAGTTTATATTAGATCCTTAGCCATGCCATGAGAAAATAACTTCTACATTCCCATTTGGCACATACTCTTTTAATCAGATTCCCTTCAGCCTATCCAATGCTCCTTCTACCTTTTAGCACTACATGTCTGGCATCTTCATCGGCTACACTGAGATAATTCTAGAAGTTTTCATGGATGATTTTTCTATATATAGAGACACATTTGAAACATGTCATGCCACATCTCCCTCATTCTTGAATGGTTTCAAGCACATTTGGTACTCAATTGGGAGTCATTTTATGATCATGGAGGGCATTGTTCTAGGACACTATGCATCTCTAGATGAATTCAACTTGACAAGGCAATGATAGAAGTGCATGAGAAGTTGGCCCCGCTAACCACTACCAAAGAAGTTTGAGCATTCCTAGGCCATGATGGCCTCTATAGGAGGTTCATCCATGACTTTAATAAAATTTCCAAGCATCTCAATAATTTTCTCCAAGCGGATGTAGACTTAATCTTTGATTATGACTGCATGAAGAGCTTCACTTGTCTTAATGAAGCTCTCATTTCTACCTCCATCATTCATGTCCCTGATAGGTGTGTCCATGTCGAAAAGAAGTATCATGTCATTTACTATGCTAGCAATACATTGGATAATGTAAGTGGAACTATGCAACAACTGAAAGTGATCTTCTCACCATTGTCTATTCCTTTGATAAATTATGCTCTTATCTTGTTAAATCACAAGTCTTAGTATAAACCAACCACACTGCTATGAAATACATAGTGTTAAAGAAGGATGTAAAACCACGGCAGATGAGATCGATCTTGTTACTGTAGAGTTTGGTATAGAGATTAGGGACAAAGTGGGAATTGAAAATGTTGTTTTTTTATCATATTAGTTGGTTACAAATTCAAAATAATGTCATAGTTACTATCAATGATTCAAATATAACGTGCCGCCAAGCCCCTCGCCAACTGTTTGGGACATTACTCCGCCCATATGGGTTGTTGCCTTGAGTTTCTTTAGTGATGTCCCCTTCAGTGAGCATTGTGCATGACGGCCCGGTATATTGGTCGCTTTTCAGGCTTAGTTCAGCCTTAGTGCCACATAGCTTCATCGCTGCAGGTTGAGTTATCCCTGTTGTGGTGGACGAATGTGTTTCTGGGGTTGAATTTCTCTTGACGAGCGCATTGTGAGAATACGTTTGTATAACGTGCCGCCGAGCACTTTGCCAACTGTTGGTGACATTACTCCGTCGGTATGGGTTGCTGCCTTGGGATTAATGAGTGATGTCTCTATCAGTGAGCCTTGTGCTTGACGGCCCAGTATATATGTATCACCAACCCGAGAGGCAGTGCTGAACTTGTCAGATAATGTTATTTCCCATACTGTTGTCGTCCTTCACTCACAACTGTGGTGCCTTTGAGCTCCTCCATTAGGTGTGCTCTTTCGGGTAGAATGTGTTTCCCCGTGAGAACTCTCGGAGTGATGTTGCCTTCGGTTGCATGGTGTTAGTCGGCACGGTAGCCCTTCGCCATTGGCTTTATGCCTTTGGTTCTTTATGGCCTTTCGGTATATTGTCTGTTGATGTTCTTCGCCCACAACTGCGGTGCCTCAAAGCTCCTCCATCAGGTGTGCTCGGTCGGGTCGAACTTGTTCTCCCGTTCTAGCTCTCGGTGTGTAGCTGCCTTCGGTTGCTTGGCGTTGGACAGTGTAGTCAGATCGCATCAGTGGCTCGCTATTGGTGCTTGGTTGGTCGGCATTATATTTTGACATGCACGGCGGTGCTCCAGATGTATCGGTTGTCTTGTGTTCCGCTTCCCATTAATTGGGGTGTGGCTGCGGGCTTCCGGTGCTGTGAGTTTCGTGTCGGCGTAAGAGTGTCTTGCTGCTTCATTTCCGAATGAGACACGGTCGAGGAACTACAAGGGGAAGCTCTAGTACAGTACTTGACAGTGATCGCTAGTTTGGCACTTTGCTCTTTCCTTTTGCCGCATCGCGGCCTAGATGACAATTATTAAAGGTGACCTCATTAACCTATGGTATGCTGATTTTTAAACTTTCTTGTTGCACGAGTGCTCCATCCAGATTGCACCGGGAACAAAAAGAAGAAGTTCATGTCAGACATCTTCCACTATTGGGATGAGCCTTATCTATTCTGGTTGTGTTCAGACTGCCTCTATCACCAGTGCATCTCCAAAGAAGGATCTCTTCTCATTCTTGAACAATGTCATTATGGCCCTACTAGAGGACACATGAGCTCCAAAAAGACTACCATCAAAGTAATTCAATCTGGGTTATTCTTTCTCTCTATCTTAAAGGACCCTCACAAATATGTTAAGTTATTGACCATGACAAAGATCTTAAAATATTTCATATAAGGGCTTTTCTGGTAGGGTGTAGTTGGATGGCAGACAACTTGCTTGATGTAAGTTTTTACATTATGAACTCACATAACTTTACCCTACTACACCCAACAAAACTAGCCCTAAGGATGAAATTCCTCTCAATATTTGATAGGATGGTGAGATCTTCGATGTTTTGGGGTGTGGACTACATGGTCATTTCCTCTCCTCTTATAGATTCTCCTACATTATATTCATTCTCAATTATGTATCCTAATGGATTGAATCCATCCACACAGTTTCTAGTGTCTCCAAGAAAGTTTCCGTGTGGGATAAAGTGATCAATACAGTTGCTAGTAGATCTAAGACAATCATCAAGCTATTCAAAGACATCACATTTGCACTCATTTGAGTCCTGCATACTATCATTTCTGATGGAGAATCTCACATCCTCCAACACAACTTTGAAGTGCTTCTATATAAGTATGGCATCTCTCACCTGTGGCTACTTCATTCCACCATTAGAATAGTGGTCAAGTGGAGATTTCAAATTTCCAAATCAAATCCATCATCGAGTAGACAATTAATAGAATGACATAGTAACATGATCACAAGCTAAATGATGCACTCTAACCTTACATAATTGCATATAAGACCCCCTAGCCACTACATCTTTTAGTTTGATTTATGTCTAGTCATTTTCTACCTTTGGTTCTTAAACACAAGGCTTGGTGGACCATCAAATAACTCAAATTTGATCTATATGTTCAAAAATAAAATCAACTACTTCAAATTCAACAAATAGAAGAGATATGAATGACATTGTATGATTATGCACTAATTTACAAGGAGGGCACCAAGATGTGGTAGGATGACCACTTTAAGAGGATAGATATGTAGGTCAGAGATCGAGTGCTACTTCATAATTGCACCTTTGACTCTCTTCAGGAAAGCTTGGGAATAGGTAGTTGGGTCCATTCCCCATCAAGCATATCTTTCCTTATGGAGCTATTATAATTTGGAGTTGTGAAGAATGGTGAAGTCAAAATCAATGTCCACTATCTGAATACTACTTCAAAATGGATGACAAGCCAACCAACGAACCACACACTCCTTCTACCTTGTTTAAATGATTGAGATTCATACTTCAAGACATTGTCATTAAACAAAGGTTCTTATTATGAAGCAACGAAATCCTTATTTTTAGTTTTAGTTACTTTTTCATTGTGAATCATTATCGCATCCAATGATAATATCATAGGTTATAACAATTTGAATTGTAGGTAGATGGTGTTTGTAGAACAGATAGCAACCTTGGCATGTGGTCCAATAAGAATGATTACTCTCGTCCATCTTAGAATTAATGCCTGCTAGAGGATGAAAAAATATCTATGTGTGAGATGGAGGGTGTGTGCCATGTGTTTTCCTTTTTGCCCATACCTATTTGTTTTTTTACTTATGATCTTACCATTGCATCTTCACATTGAATTTAGGTTTAATTTTTCAAAAAGAAATTCTAGAATAAACAAACACATTATCTAATTAGATTATATTCAAATTTTTTATTTACATCCATAAATGTTATAATCACTTACCCCCCAATCAAGGTAAAATCCCAACAATAACCAATTTTTGAAACTAACCAGTGGCTAGAAATCACCTTGTGTGGCCTAGGAGCCCAAATGACATGTTTGCATGAGGAACTGAGAGGGATCAAACACAACATTCTTCTAACTGACTAGAGAAACAAATTAATGTAATCATCACTTTTCCCCTTTGACGTACTATTTGAGCATGATGAGGCTAGGAGAATAACCCAGTGTACTAAGTTGTAAATCATGTTGCAATTTCGTTGAATGCCTCTTCTACACATCTTCTTTCATGTTATCATCTTCCATGACCAAAAATAAAGAAAAAACTACAAAAAAATCTATATCCTAAGTCTGGGGTTGTGCACCGCTCCCTAGTCTATCTGCTACTTCTTGACCCTATATGTTTTCGGTGCGTACCAAAAAAAATAAAGAAATGATGCCAATGTGGACGACAAGAACAAATTGTCAATCTTTCAAGGAAAAAACATGCAAATTCGAGTTGAGTAATAGAGAGATTTTCATATTCCTTTTGCACTCCTTCTTTCCATTTTATAGCCAGGGACATAATGAATTTCTCATTTATCTATGCTTTTCCTACACCCCATAGTCAAATCATATGTTCTATGGGATACTCTAAACTCTCATGAAATTCTTAGATGTGCACAACATTGGGGATAGTGCTCGGGAAATTTTTTGGGAAGATAAATTAGAAAGAAAGAAATGGATATATGTGTTCTATGATCTTAGGGAGTAGGTCAACTTGGCCATATCAAGTTGTAGAGAATGAGCATGATGTGAAGGTGAGGCAACCACATGGGTTGAGAGTATTCATTTGGGATAATTTTAGATTTTATGTAACCCAAGGATGAGATATATACAACTTAGGAGTTATTTAATGAAAAACATTCATTATTATATTAGTCACATTTTAGATTAGTTTTTGCAGTCATATTGCTCAGTTCTACCTTAAAATGAGCTTCAAATTAGTTTTCCCAAGTTATACTATAATTTGTAAGGTCTTGACACAATCCAATGATTTTCACAGTGGGTTTGATAGTTGATGTGTGTTTAATTGCACAACAAATTCACTAGGTGGTAATTCCTAGAGTTTAACCTAGATAACTCCAATTAATACACCTACAAGTGAATAGATTGATAGTAGTATATTTAGGATTGAACCCACATGACATCATGCAATTCAAATTTATTTCTTTAAAGAATATTTTGATTTGATTGTGATTGAGATCTATCGCTAAGAGGAAAAATAAATATTATGTGGGAAGGATAAATTAAAACTACAATTAATCAATCTATACATGAATATTGGGGTCCGAGCCCTGTGTAGAAATGCAAATCAACAAAAATTATTCAAAACAAGCAAGTCAGATTAGTATTAATGGAAAACATTCTTCCAAAACACATTTCATAAGATCAAGCTTCTCAGAAATCCGTTGATCATTGTGTTTGCATATCCTCACTCAATCATCCAATAGAGATCCTTATGAGATCTCATGCAGAGCACTATGTGTATATTTGATCGTTCTAAACCTTTAGGGTTTGAGGTTTCTGTTGGAAAATACGTCATCAAATAAGGCAATGAAAACCAAAAGTTTACTGCCATTTTCCTTTAGATAGTGGATCGTGTAAACAACTATGTAATGAGAATGAGGGTTTGTAAGACATATATTTGGTCTTGGAGCAAGCCCAACACCAATCCCTTGAAGTAGTGTGTGACTCTCTTTAAGTTGCACCTGCATAACAACATTAATGGCTTCTTGATTGATCACCATAGGCACCGATTTTATGTGCCCTCCTAGAGGGTGGAAAAGCCTCCTCTCCTCGAGAGTTCTACGCGGACCACCAGAAACTCTTGTTGTTCTAGACGAATGAACAAGGAGTTGTCCCTTCTTGTCAGTGTACCAACACCCACTTGCTCTCCCAATTGTCCCTCCCTTGCTATCCCTCCGTTTAATGGGTAGCAGTTGTTTAGACTCTCTTGGTTACTAAAACCAAAGAGGACAAATATTGTCAGAGCTTATTGTTATGTCTCTTCAAAATGTCCACTACCCCTCTATTTATAGGAGGGTCAAGGTCAAGACTACTAGTCTGAGTGAGAGTCAAAGAGACAATTTTTTATGAACTGGTTGGTTCATTATTGAACTATTTGGTTCATGACCTGAACCAGTCATCTCACATGCTTTCCTATTTTAATTCACATTGGCATTCAATATTCCTTTAATGCACAACATGATGTGAGCATCAATCTTTGATGCAAACTAATTGATCGTTGAACCGGGTGGTTCAACACTTGAACTGTTCATTTTATACCTTGAGCCGATCAGTTTTTTTTAAGTGAATTTGTTGGTTCATGCCACGGTTCCAATGTTGTTTAGAAAATGTTGTTTCCAACTGACCTGACACTTGAATCAATTGTTTCAACACATGCACTGATCAGTTCACAATCCAGTCAGTAATTTTTCGACCAAAGTTTTTAAATTGAATACCTAAACACTTTAGTAATCAAGTAATACATCATTCATAAATAAACTCTTATTCTAAGTGTATCATGTGTGTGTGACCCTATAGGTCCCATGTTACGTTGGCAGTGAATGTCCATAACCAACTTATGACATTATAAGCAATGATAGACATCTAGCAACACATCATTGCTACCCAAGTAATTTAGAAAGTTGAAGAACAACTTCAACCTACAATCCATGTCAGTGTTATCATGATCGTATAGATCCTTTGTCTTGGATATCCGGTTTGAACTCAACGCATGAAATTGTCATCCACTCAACGTTCAGTCCATGTTCCCTAACCTAGAGTAGACTATATGAGATGCATGTGACCTCACATATCATATATTGAGTCACACGAGTATGGTCATACATTTCTCAGTCTCTCTTATCAAGTTTCCATGATATTAATCTCTTGTAGGAGGGATAAATCCCATCTACATCAGTCACACTCAATCCCCATGTGTTATATTGTATTTGAGTATCACCTTTATGGAAACCTTTACTCAAGGTCACATTTGATGATGTCAAAGTACATAAAACAACATGTGATGAGTGTAGTGGTTTCAGGTCTAATAACCACAATCACCACTATCACTATGTGAGTTGATTCTGACTGCCATTCCATGGTCTCCATGTATCACTCTCAAGGTGGGTCTGTACAATGCACTATTCCCTAACATGTACATGTGTGCTTGACTTAATATCACATATCATGACTAATGAGACTTTGTCATCAGTAGACATACAGTCTAATCTTATGTATCATCTTCATCTACTTTTCTTCCACGATAATATCCTACTAGGGACATAACAAGAATATATGTACTCTTACCAGACATATGATGTCATTGTTCAGGTCCTCAACATGAAGACATATGTCATCGAGTGGCATCATTCTTTATATATACATTATATCTATGTCATCATCTCATGATTGAGACAAATATAATAGCTTGAATTACCTCTATCATTATAAAATCAGGTATCTAATACCACATTAGCTTCATCGTATGATTGGATCTCTGGGCATACATACCAACAGACTCCCACTTATAGTTAGATACAATCACCTACTAATCTTATTCTAAGTGACCTTAACATGCCAATCATGTTTCAGATGTGCAAACATTTTTATAGTGGGTTAGCAACATTTTCTTCTAATATGTATTTTACAAGTTTCATATATTCACATTGAACAACTTCTCGTATGATATGGAAGTGTCATATTATGCTATCTAAATTCCTTTTCCTAAATAATATCTTCATTGCTATCACATTATCTCTATTGTGTCATTAATGGTTGAACTTCACACAAGTTTGTCTATATAAACTTCTAGATCCATACAAAATTAACTATTTTGTTCATAACACCAAGATAGTAGGCTTCCATTTGTAAAATTTAAACAACTATCTTATGCTCAGAACTTTTCAGCTTACAATTCCCATTCTAAGTTCAAACATAAATTTAGATAGTGATCATTAATTTTATTTCTCATTTGGAAGCTTGCATCGATGTAGCCCATTACACCCAACCCTTCCTTCTTACCATAATAAAAAAAATAATATGTTTAGCACTTCTCAAGTACTTAAGGATGTTCTTTATGGCAGTCTAGTGACATTCACTATGAACTGACAAATATCCTCTCGTCATATCCAGTACATACAAGACAATGTGATGAGTACATTATGTTCCATATACGATAGATCCATTTGCAAATTCATATGACATCTCATTCATGTTTTCTCAATCTTCATAAGAACTAGTACGTTGGTCTCTTGAGAGACTAATCCCATGGAACATGGACAAATTTTCTCTCATTAAGTCCTTCTTGCTAAACCCCTTCAACATCTTGCCAATTTATGTGCTCTTACTCAGGTCAAGAAGCTATCCAGATCTATCTCTATAGATCTTCATTCCTGTCGCATAGGATGTTTTGCCTAAACCCTTCATAGAGAGGGCTGCCAAGTTTTAACATTTGTAGTATAAGAGTTTTATTCCCCATCATTATGTGGAATATAAATGTGCTCTCACATATTTCTTGTAATCAAATATTTCATCTTCATTTCGACTAAATTCAAACTATTTGACTATCTTGTCAAATTGGAGATTATAGCTCTAAGATGCTTTCTTCAATCCACAGATTGAACTTTGTAGCTTATAGACTTATTTGCATAATTTAGAAAACCTTTAGTCTATGTCATGGACACATACTCATAATTATTCCCGTTAAGGAATGTGGTTTTAAAATCCATATGCAAAATCTCATAGTCATAATAAGCTTCAATAGCAAGCATGATCCTAATGGATTTAACCATGGCAACTGGTGAAGACTTCATCATATTCAATATCTTGGACTTATTTGAAATCTTTGTAATCAATCTATCATTATAGGTTTGTACATTATCATCTATGTCGATCTTTTTCTTGAAGAATCAATTGCACCATATGGGTTTAACCCATCAGGTGGATCTACCAAGGTCATACCTGATTAGTGTACATGAAGTCCATCTTTGATCTCATAGACTTGAGCCATTTTAGACTTTGATTTCTCAGTAGTATCTAGGTAGGTTTTTTATTCATCATCTGTGACCATCTTACCTCCTTCTTGAGTTATAAGATAACATAATCTTTCAAACTGAAGGCATTACTACTAGATCTATGAGTTTTTGTGTTACATAAGGAACTTGAGATTTCACAAAAACTTGTGACCTCCTTTGTTCCTATTGTACCTCTTTAGGTTCAATGCTTTCTTTTTTGTCTTGAAATTTTCTGGTTCTACTTTTATCCCACTGATTCCTTCAAAATTAATTTCCCTTACTAGAATATAGCCATCCTGGCAACAAAACACCTTTTTTTGTCATATTGGAACAAAATAACTACATATTATTTGTGGACAAAGCTTCTCAAAAAACTATGTTCATATATAAGCTTTTAATCCTAATATTTCTAAAAGGCATATCGAGATGCTTCCCATGCCATATCTTATATGATGTCTTTTGAAGCATTTTAGACAATATATGGTTTTAGTGTAAAGCATGTGGCAAAAGAAAGTTGGAAGATTATCCAAATTTATTGATGATAGCACCATGAATTAATAGGGTGTGCTTCCTTCTTTTTGATACACCATTATGTTTCAGGTGGAGTTCATTGTAATACACTATCACGGTCTCTCTAGAAGGTCCTCAAACTCTTGGTTTAAAATATTTCAACATTGATCATATCAAAGTATCTTAATACTTTTACCAAGTTAGTTACGTACTTCATCCATGATATCCTAGAACACTTCAAGAGATCTATACTTGTCTTTCATAAAATACAAACTTCCATATCTATTGATAACATCAGTAAATATGATGAGGTACTGGTAACTACCATCATCATTTATTCTAAAATGTCTATACACATTAATATGTATGAGCCCTAAGAGAATACTCACTTTCCCACTACTATTAGTGAAAATAGATTTTGTCATATTTCCCAATAAATAACTTGCATGTCTATATTGGTTCAATAACCAAAATAGTCTAGAAAACCATCATTATGGATTCTAGAAATGCTTTTCTCATTTATGTTCTCTATATGACAATTCTATAGGTATTCATTTTTTGAGTCATCAAGTCATTCAATATGTGTAATTGTCTATAGAACTATCAAATATAAACTATGAGAATCCATTTCCATTAAATATCATATCTTTGAAAGAAAAACATAAATATATTCATAATATTCTTATATGTACAAGATATATGATGTTTTTCATTAATGGAATAATAGTAATTCATTAATTGTATTACATGCCCTTTAGACATAGATGAAAGATAGGCAACATCTCTTGCTATATACAGTACTAGCTTATTTCTTCTCAAGTCATGAAGTGGAGATCTCTATCTCCTCCTTCTTCTTCCTCAATTCCTCCAAATAGAGATGCAAATTCCTCTTCTCGTGTCTTGGGTGACAGCAGTAGTGAGAAATGCCTCCCTTGGTCACCCCTCCCTTTGCTTTGAGTGCAAAAGACTTGAGCTTCTGCCTAGATTTAGAACTCTTCTTTGTTTTTCCTTTTCCCTTGGACTTCACTTCACATCTACTGATCTTCATCACATACTTGGTCATGTCTTTCTTCATCTATGTTTTAGATGTTCTTAACATGCCAAGTAATAGTGACAATGACTTGTCAAAATCATTCATGTTGTAGTTCATGACAAACCAGTTGTATGACTCTAGAAGTGATTGTAGAATGACATATGTGGCAAACTCTTGACGGAAGGGAAATCCCAGATTAGCAATTTTCTCAACATACCAATTAATCTTGAGCACATGGGGACCTACTAGATCTCCTTCTGCCATGTGGCATTTTAATTGTTCCTTAGAGACATCATACTCTCTTACCTTCCCTAGTTGTGGTACATGTTCTTAAGATGTGTTACCATCTCAATAACATCCATGTTTACATTTTGCACTACTAAAGAAATGGCTTATAACGTCACATTTAGAGGCGTCGGTTGTATCCCAAAAACCGACGCCTAAACCCTAAAACGTTGGTTGAAAGCACAAATCGACATCTATATGTGAAGATTGGACAGACACAGGTATCACTTTTTATTTAACGTCAGTTGCTCAATAAGAAATCAACACCTTAAATCACCCGCCAAATCCAAGTTTTCCTGTGAAAAAAATTACCTCAAAAATTTCACATACAACATCGGTTATTTACCAACTAACCGACGACTAAAGATTTTTTGCGAGACAGAAATCGGGCTCATTTTTGTCGTCAGTTTTCATTCCATAACTGATGTCGATGTGTGTTCCCGCACTGTCCCCGCCAAAATTTTTACCCCCCAAATTGCCCTATTGGCGTCGGTTTTTTATGACAACCGACGACTATGGGTCATAATTTGAGAACTTTTTATTTTGTCGGCATATGTAGATAGACGTTGGTTTTTTAGTTGAAACCGATGACTATGAAGCAACATAGGTGTCGATTTTTTTGTGGTAATCGACACTTTTGGATCTTAGGCGTCGGTTTCTAAAACAACTGATGATGATTGTAAACTTAATAGCACCCGTGGAACAGACTCTTCCCCATTCTCTATTTTATCGCATTTCACTAGGGTCTCTGGCGATTTAGGGGTTCAGCCGCCTGTTGCTCCTCCGTCGGCCATCCCTACCCTCTGCTGCCTACTGCTCCTCTGTCAGCCATCCCGTCCCTGCCCTCTGCTTCCTGCTGGCCATCCTTCGCCCCCTCCTGGCCTCCACTACCTAGGCCTGCTCAACTCCCGCTGATTCTCTGGGAAGCCTCCCTGTTGCTTCTCCGCCTGCCGCTCATATGCTCATCTACTGCTTTCCCCTTCTGTCTGCTCGTCTGTTGCTCATCCACCTACCACCGTTGTCTACTCATCCACCACTACAAGGAGCTTGGACCTTCCCCTACTGCAATAGGTAAGTAGTTTCATATATATCCCCCAATCATCCCCTCTTACTGTGTTTACAATTATGATTTCGATTATGTTGCTACTTGTATTTGTTTTCTAGATAGCTTAGAAGCCAACTGACAGATTGTGTTATCTACCAATTCTGATTTTTTTTGTTGCTTGCATTGGTATATTGTATTATCAATTTCTACATTGGAAACAAATCTACATGTGGTGGAGGTTGTACTATGTGAAATCACAGGTTGATGATTTTGTGTTGTGAATCCATACTGTATGATGTAGATTGATGATGATAATGTTTTCTTTCTCTCTTGATTAACTAATCGAAGTGAAATGTGACCTAATGTGCATGTTGTTATATTTGAGACCTAATCTTGTACACATTTCACCCTAATCTTGTATTAACTATATTGCTCAATTATGAATGATAAGATACCTACATTTGTGTGTAATGATTATCTTGATGATGAACATGCATGTACATTGGAGATGTTGAAATCAATGTTATAGAATACGATACCTAGACTGGGGTATGATTAAGACTAAAAGATGTTGCTATTGTAAATCAACCTAGGATATGAACGGATCTTGTGCTTGCATATATGTGTGCTTCTAATCCTCATGCTTGACCTAATTCAGTCAATTTTGATGCATGTTGAAATAAGATCAAACTTGTCCATTCTAGCATCATAATTTGATTTGATTATGTTCTTTGAACCTTGAAACATGCGTGTTAAAGATACATTGATGTTGAATCTCAAACTTAACTCACGTGTGGGTCTTCTATTTCTGAAATGATTATGTGAACTCCTAAATCAGTAACATATATTATTCTTTGTGCACCCAAATACCTTGTGAATCATGTATGCGCCCTAAGGTGATTAAATGCCTAAATCTTGACTTGAAATATGACCTAGTATGTATGTTGATATATGAAGCTCTATTTAAAACCTTAAGATTGACCCCTAATTAATACATTATAACAGAATTGAATCATGCATTTGTGTTGTTGCAGGTGATGTTGACTTGCTGTTGATTTGCATATATTTCTTCTTCAGCCTTCAAGTGAGGTATAATATTCTCACTCTCCCAATGTTCCAATAGGCTCCATTTTGACTCAAATCTTTGATAAATGGAATCATGGTTTATTTACTGATTATTATATACTGACAAGCATGATTAAATGATGTTACACAAAACTTAGGGTATGAATGATGAAACTAGGATTGTAGGTATAAGAATGACAACATACATGTATTTGTTGGCCTAGAAACCCATCCATGATTTACTCATTAGGAGTAAATCTTGGATAGTCCCCGGTTTGGGACTGTTCTTGAACACCTAATCTCACTTAGGATGTAAGTGTATAATGTGTATTGGGTTTTCAAGGAAATTTCAGTAGCATTTCCCCGTTTGTTCTCTAAGTACATATTTACATGGAGAACAGCAGGGAAATGCTGCCGTAATTTTCTTGAAAACCCAATACACATTATACACTTACTAGTGAGATTAGGTGTTCAAGAATGGGATAAGTGGTACACAATTATTATATATAAGAATGACAACACATGCATTTATTGGCCTAGAAACTTGTCCAAGATTTACTCATTAGGAGTCAATCTTGGATAGTCCCCAGTTTGGGACTGTTCTTGAACACCTAATCTCATTTAGGATGTTTTAACCATTAATTATATATAAGACCTTAAACCATAAAGTTTAACCATAAACTCTAAGACCCTAATATTGTTCTAATATATACTTGTTTTCTCTTTGATCATAGAATAGATAGACCTGGCCCGTGTTGCACCCTACCGCTCTGGCGACTAGGGTTTCACAAGATGTGGTCGTTTTCCTCCCTTAGTTTAGGGTTTGCCCTTGCAGGTTCAAGCATGGTTTAGGTAGTGCTTTGGGTCCCGGCTCATGGTAGCGGAACTGGCGGAGCGCTATGCAGGTCTGAATCTATCGGAGGAGGAGGAGGATCCAATTGACGTTAATCCAATAGGAAGCGATGATGGGGAAGGAGACCACACAGAACTGGCCCTAGTGGGGTGACTGCTGACTGATCGTGCGTATAACTTCAAAGCTATGGAGCAGACGCTCTCGCAAGCGTGGAGTCTCAAGGAGTCGGTGGCTTTCAAACAACTCAAAGGCGACATCTTCGTGATGCAATTTGTGCACTGGTGGGATAAGCAGCGAGTCCTGGAAGGGGCATCGTGGAATTTTAATGGCCGACTACTTCTTTTCAAGGAAGTGAATAAGGAAGAACAACCGGGGCGGCTCTCCATTAACCAATCCCCCTTCTGGGTGAGGCTATATGGTCTGCCGATGGGCTACAGAGGAGATAGCACAGTCCCTGCGGTGATGGGTCGAATAGGCACTGTTATCAACACCGACAAGGATGAGATGGGATGGGACTCCTCCATTAGAGTCTACGTCGTGCTGGATGTTATTCGTCCGCTGAAGAGGTCGTTGAGAATCAGAATGAAGAGCGGCACCATAGTTGACATAGACGTTAGATATGAGCGGTTGGTGATGTTTTGCTTTAACTGTGGGCTATTGGGACACATTGATTGGGACTGCCATCAGCTGGAGGAGCAAGGGGAGGAGAAACACCGGTGGGGCGGCTGGCTAAGGGCATCACCGTGGAAACAACGACGCCAAGAAGGCAATAGAGGGACGAAGGCGGCAAAATGAGAAGGAAGCTTACTTTCAGGAGGAGTGGGGGCTCGGGGGAGGGAGGGTCGAGGACGACAGAGGAAGTGGGGGCGAATAGAATACATGCAGTGGGGGAAATCGAGAGTGACTGGAGGAGGAAGGCAACAGTGGGAAAAAACATACGGGAGAAGGAAAGGGAAGTATGAGAGATATCCCCGATGGGAGGGCAGGGGATGTTGAACGGGGGGACCGAAATCCTACTCTACAGGCCGGCGGGAGGTCAGGAGAAGGGGACCGGGGGAAAAACAAAGGGAGGGAGGTGGGGGGGAGAAGATGGGAAGTAGGTCGGGAGGTCAAGCCTCGTGGGAGGGGATGGAACACGAGTGGATGACTCAATCAGATGATGGAGGAGAGTCCATGCGGGAAGGCAATTATGTGAGAATGAAACAGCAAGAGGAGACGGGGAAGATGAAAGGGAGGATACGGGAGCAGGTTGCAATCACGTACACTGCGGAGGAACTGAGAAGGATAAAGAATTCATTGTGCATTGAGGAGATCCCTGAAGAGGAACCGAAAGAAGGAGAATATGAACACCTAAACAAGGAAGGAAATCTATGATCAGCTGAACAATGGCCGACGATGACATCTGAAGGGAGGAAATAAAGGGACAGCAAGGTGCTAATGCAATCATCCACGTCCAGCTGCTTTAGAAAATCCCAGATTGAAGAAGGACAAAGAGCCATCACTAGAGCACAGAAAAAGGAGGCAGTGGCCACAAAACTGAAACATGGGCACAAGGGTTACAATGGCAAGAAGAAGCATCATCCCTGGGTATATAAGATGAGCAGAGGTCAAAGACTGGGCATTGCAGAGACGGATGTAGTATGGGAACAAAGTACATGCAAGAGGGGGAGGAGTAGGGAGGCATGCGACATGGACCTCGATGAGCAAATTCCATAGATAGGTGAGGAAAAGAGACAGAAACGAGGTGTGGCGGAGACAGTGGTACATAAGGGTGATATGACCCAAGTAGAGAAGATTGGCGGAGTCCAATCCCGCGAAGGACAATGAAAATCCTTAGCTGGAACTGTCAGGGATTGGGCGACCCCGACAGGTGTAGAGCTCTCCGGTCTTGAATTTGGAGAGAACGTCTGAACATAGTTTTCATTATGGATACTATGATTGCTGAGAGGAGACTTGAGGAGGTCAGAAGAAGTTGTGGGTTCACAGAGGGGATGTGTATATCAAGTGATGGAAGGGCAGGTGGCATAGGGTTTTGGTGGAAGGATATGAAGGTGGAAATCCAAAACTATTCACAAAGACATGTAACAGTGTTAATCAAGGAAGATGATGAAAACAAGGCATGGAGAGCAGTGGGGCTCTATGGGTGGGTGGATCAAGCTAGCAAAGTGAAGACGTGGGAGCTTATGAGGAAACTTAAAGGGGAGTCGGAGATTCCAACCATTTTTTTGGTGACTTCAATGAGATAACTTCAAACTCTGAGAAACAAGGTGGACCCCCTAAGGATGAGAGGTTTATTCAGAACTTTCATGATGTCATTGATGATTGCGATCTGGTGGATGTGGGTTTTGAAGGCAATATCTTCACATGGAAGCGAGGACTGACAGAAAAAACTTTAGTCCAAGAAAGACTAGATAGATTCCTACCCAATCTGGAGTGGAGGAATTTGTTCAGTTTCTGCAAGGTCTATCACTTTCCCATACACGATTCGGACCACACTCCCATCATTCTGAAGGCGGACAATAGACACAAAAAATCAAAGAAAAGGAAAAGGAAATTCATGTTTGAGCAGATGTGGGTGGGTGAAGAGGGTTGTGACAATACCATTAAGGAGGCATGGAAGGCCACTGAAGGTGGGTTATTGAAGACAAAGCTTGTAAAATGCAAAGAAAAATTATATGGCTGGGCAACGGAAAAGTTTGGGGAAAGGAAAAGGAAAATAAAGGAGCTGGAAAATGAGCTGAAAGGGCTGCAATCTCTACATCTGGTGCAAATAAATCTTGATAAGGCGGAGGAAAAGTCAAAGGAACTATAGTACTGGCTGCAAAAGAATGAGGAATACTGGGCGGCGCGGGCCCGCGTCAAGGAGTTGAGGGAGGGGGACAGGAATACTGCATATTTCCACCAGAAAGCTACCAACAGAAAGAGAAGAAATCACATCTCAGAGTTATAAGATGAGCATGGGGTCATGCAAACACAGGAAGGGGAGATCCATTCAATCATTCTGAGCTACTTTGCAAAGTTGTTCCAAACGAGTTTTCCTACGTTTTTAGAAGAGGCAACAAGGGGGCTGCGAAAACTGGTCACAGAGTCTCAAAGGGAGGATATGGAAAGGGATATTACAGATGAGGAGGTTTGGACAGCGGTAAAACAAATGCATCCCAATAAAGCACCGGGTCTAGATGGTTTCAAGGCTATGTTCTATCAATAAAACTAGGCGACGGTTGGGAAAGATGTGGCGAGCTACATCAAAGGATGGTGGAAAGGTGAAAGAAGTATTGGGGAGTTCAATGACACCCTTGTTGTTCTTATCCCAAAGACCGAGCAGCCTAAATCCATGGGGGATTTCAGACCCATTAGTCTATGCAATGTGGTGTACAAAATTGCCTCGAAAGTGATGACAAACTGCTTGAAACCGATTATGGATAGCAACATTTCTGAGAACCAAAGTGCCTTCGTCCCGGGGAGATTGATAACGGATAATTCCCTCATTGCCTATGAAGTGTTCCATTACATGAAGAGAGATAAAAGACAGAACAAAGGCAGCCTGGCCCTGAAACTGGATATGTCCAAAGCGTATGATAGAGTAGAGTGGTCTTTCCTTGATGAAGTGATGAAGAAGGTGGGGTTTGGGACCCGTTGGAGGGATAGAGTGGAAGACTGCATATCATCCGTCTAGCATACCTTTGCTGTAAATGGAGATAGGACCCAAAGCACAACGCCTTCACGCGGACTACGCCAGGGTGACCCTCTTTCCCCTTTTCTTTTTGTTTTATGCGTAGAAGATTTTTCCACATTACTTTCCACTGCTGCCCGCGAATCCTGGCTACATGGGATCAGACCATGTAGGGGAGCGTCGTCTATCTCACATCTTTTTTTCACAGATGACAATATTCTTTTTGTTAGAGCTACCAATGCAGAGTGCTTGAAGATAGCTGAAATTATCAGCCAATATGAACAAGCACCGGGTCAAAAAATCAATCTTTCTAAGACAGAGGTGGTATTTAGCAAGGGAGTAAAAGCGGAAAGAAGGAATGAGATGAAGCGGCTTTTAGGTGTCAAAGAGGTGGACAGACATGCCAGCTACTTAGGCCTGTCAACAGCCATGGGTAGGTCCAAGAAGCAGGTGTTCAGCTTCATCAAGGAAAGAATCTGGAGGAAGCTTCAAGGATGGGCGGAGAAATTACTATCCAAATCAGGGAGAGAGGTCCTGATTAAAGCAGTGGCGCAGGCTATACCCACATATATTATGAGCATTTTCCAGCTACCGACAGGAACTATTGATGAGATCCAGAAGATGATAGCAAGATTCTGGTGGGGTGCAAAAGATAAGGAGAGGAAAATAGCATGGATGAGATGGGACAGGATGTGCAAGCCTAAGCGTCTGGGAGGACTTGGTTTTAGAGATCTTCAGATTTTTAACCAAGCACTCCTAGCACGACAAATATGGAGGATGGACACTAACCCAGAAGCTCTAGTGACCAGAGTCCTAAAGGCTAAATACTTCCCGAGGACATCTATTTGGGAGGCTAGAAGGGGTCACGCACTGAGCTACATGTGGAGGAGCCTATGGGGGCGAAGGCTCTACTAAAAGAAGGAACACAATGGAGAGTGGGAGAGGGGACTGAGGTGAATATATGGAATGACAAATGGCTGCTGGGAGAGAAGGATTTACTAGAAACACATAAGAAGGAAAATTGTCCAGATTATGTTGTGGTCCGAGATCTTATGACGGAGGAGGGCAGTTGTTGGGATGGTGATAAAGTCCGGGAATGCTTCCCGAATAACATAGCCAGGAGAATATGCGGCATTCAACTGAGTGTAAGGAAATCTAAAGACACGTGGATGTGGTGGCCTACAAAGGATGGAGTTTTCTCGGTTCGGTCTGCATATTGGCTGGGATTGCTTGGTATAGAGGAAGCAAGATGTTTTAAAACTCGTCAGGACAATACTCTATGGAAAAAGATATGGCATGCGGGATGGTGTCCGAAGATAGCACACTTTCTGTGAAGGATTTGCACGGGATGTCTTGCGACTCGGGGACGTCTTTTTGATAGGCATTGTACAGACGAAGGTACTTGCTCGTTGTGTGGGTCAGAGAAGGAAACTATCACTCATATGCTTTTCCGCTGTCCTAATGCAACAGAAATTTGGGAAAAAATGCCACATGAAATTCAAGATTGCGTGGAGGAGTGTAGAGATGAGGAGGTTGGTGTGATAATGGAGACCATGTTAGAAAATCCATCTTCAAGGGAAACGGAAGTTGCGGTGGCTGCAATGTGGGCAGCATGGCGTGCGAGATGCAACCGGACGTTCCAGGAGGCTGGGGCTCATTGCGGATACATATATAGAGAGGCTTTGACGGTGGTGAGGGTGGGAAGAAGAAGAGAAAGCAATCAGCGGGAGCTTATGGAAGCAAGCTTTTATTCACGTCATCCATGCACGGGGATAGCAGGCGGTACCATAGAGGGTGCAAATCGGCAATATAGAGAGCTGCAGGATTTCTCTGCCGCAGCAAGCCACCACACGAGCGGACGCCTTGATGAGCGCCAGGATGACCGTGGGACAGGGAGCAGTAGCAAGCCAATAGAAGAAATGATTAACGGCCAACACAAGGAAGGAGAGGGGAGCGACGAGCAACAGACGGAGGAGGAGAGGGGCGGCAAACCGAACAAGAGTAGGCTGAGTAAGTGGGTGAAACCTGCACGGGGAAGGGTTAAACTCAATGTTGACGGCTCACTAGGGGAAGATGGGAGAGCAGGTATTGGTGTGGTGGCCAGGGACGAGGCTGGTGAACTGATGGGAATGCTGGGAAAGAAGATGGAGTGGGGGGAGAATATCACCATCATCAAAGCTCTAGCTGTTCGAGCGGCGTTGTTGTGGGCAAGGGAGAAAGAATACACTCAGGTGGAGATTGAAATAGACGTGATGGAGGTCGTCTACGCATGCAAGAGCAAGAAGTCGAGGAGGGATTACTTGGGCATTTTGGCGGAAGATATTATCTCGCTTTGTAGTTCGTTTTCCTTTTGTAGTTTAAATCATGTCAACCGTAGCAGTAACAGGGCCGCCCATGAGGTAGCCAATTCGGCTCGTAGAGGTCTAGTAGATAGTTTTTCTTCTTATCAGTCTTTTCCGTCCAGTATGGTGTCCATTGTAAACCTTGATTTGGTAATTTAGTTTGGTTTTTGTGGGAAGTCCCAATCATAGGGCTTCCCGCCCTCCCTAAAAAAAAAGATAGATCATGGATGTCCATTCCAAATCGCTGCACCCCAGAGTTTATTTTTGGTCTTGATTAGTTTATTAGATTTGCTAAGGAACATAGGAAACAACCTGGAGATAGGCTCTACTGTCCATGTAGGCACTATGGTAACAACTTGAAAGTCAGCACTGGTGACAAAATCAAAAGTCATGTCATGTGTAACAGGATTGTACAAGGCTATACAAAATGGTTTTGGCATGGAGAGATTTCAAAACTGAAATCAGTGGATGTCGATAGTAGTGCTTGTGTGGAAGAAGAAATTGCCTCCGATGACGTAGATGTGAAAGAACCAGTTCCAGTAGACATCATTGATGCGATGCTGCATAGTTGTGGGGTAGAGCACACTGATCCACCTCCCATGTTTGGAAACATTGTGCATGATGATGAGACACCTTTATACATAGGTTGTAAGTTGATGAAGCTTAGCGTTATGTTGAGATTGTATAAGATGAAAGCTGATAATAGATGGAGCGACAAAAGCTTCACATCATTGTTGTCTTTGTTGAAAGAAATTCTTCCTGAAGGAAACGAGTTGCCAATCTCAGCATATCGGTTAAAGAAATTGTTGTGCTCAATGGGAATGAAGGCCAAGAAGATACACACATGCCCAAATGATTGTGTATTATTTCAAAAGGACTATGTGGATTTGAAAGGTTGTCCCAAATGTGGTGTGTCAAGGTATAAATTAATCACTTCGAGGGAGTCTAAATCTGGTTCTCCTACCAAGGTGATGTGGTATCTACCTATAATACCATGGTTTCAACACTTGTTTGCCAATCCGATAGATGCAAAGAATTTGAGGTGGCATGCAGATGTTAAGAAAAATAATGATGGGATCCTACGACATGCGTCTGATTCCCCACAGTGGAAGAAGATTGATTTATTGTACCCTGAAATCGGTGAAGAAGTCAGGAATCTAAGACTTGGGCTTTGTACAGATGGGATGAATCCGTACGGGACATTGAGCAGCTAACATAGCACTTGGCCAATTATGCTTGTTATATACAATCTTCCTCCCTGGTTGTGTATGAAAAATAAGTATGTTATGTTGTTGTTGTTGATATCGGGGCCTAAACAACCTGGAAATGATATCGACATTTATCTTGAACCTCTGATTGATGACTTGAAGAAACTTTGGGGTGAAGGTATGATGACCTATGATGCTTCACGAAGAGAGACATTTCGTTTGCACGCTATGTTGTTTTGCACTGTGAATGACTTTCCAGCATATGGGAATTTGTCTGGATATAGTGTCAAAGGATCTAAAGTGTGTCCTATATGTGGAGAGAACACTGATTCAATATGACTAAAACATGGTGGGAAGACTGTATATCTTGGTCATCGAAGGTTTCTTCCAAAATTCCATCTGTATCATAGGTTGCACAAAGCATTCAATGGATGGAATGAGGAACAGAGTGCACCTAAACCTATACCAGGGGTGGATGTTTATGAAAGATTAAAAGACATTGCCAATGAATTTGGTGAGAGATCACAATGTACGATGGCCACACAGAGTGACAAATCTTTATTCAAGAAGTCAATATTTTGGGATCTTCCTTATTGGAATTCTTTGGCAGTCAGGCATTATATCGATGTCATACACGTTGAGAAAAATGTATGTGATAGCATCATTGATACTCTGTTGAATATAGCAGGTAAGACTAAAGATGGGATAAAATCTAGAATGGACCTATGTGAAATGGGAATAAGGACAAAATTAACAGAATTAGTTAGTAGCTATTGGAGAACATACTTACCTCTCGCTTGTAAAATGTTGTCTAGAAAGGAGAAGACAGCTTTTTGTGAATGCTTGGTAAATGTTAAGGTGCCACAGGGTTACTCATCCAACATCCGTAGATTGGTATCAATGAAAGATATGAAGTTGATAGGTCTTAAATCTCATGATTGTCACACTCTAATGCAACAAATATTGCATGTGGCAATTCGATCTATATTTTTGAAGCATGTAAGGTTTGCAATCACCAAACTTTGTTTCTTTTTCAACAGTTTGTGCAACAAAGTTATTGACCTTGATACTCTCAATAAATTGCAAAGAGAAGTGGTTGTTACCCTATGTCAGCTTGAGATGTATTTTCCTTCTTTGTTCTTTGATATCATTGTACATCTTGTTGTCCACTTGACAAGGGAAGTGAAAATGTTGGGACCAGTTTTCTTGCATAGGATGTATCCCTTTGAACGATATGTGAGCATTTTTAAAGGTGATGTTCGAAACCGTTATCAACCCGAAGGGAGTATTATTGAGGGTTATGTGGGGAGAGAGGTTATGGATTTTTTCAATGACGCTCATTTTAATGACAAGAATATTGTGGAGCATTTTAGCAAAGGAATTTTGGGATCACAGATGAAAGTAATCAGCCCTGAGCAGTTGAAACAAGGTCACTTATATGTTTTACACAACATTGACGAAGTGAGTGTTTATATCGAGGAACATACCAATTTCATCAAGAGACAATATCATCGAGCCAATTCAATGTGGCTTGCTAGAGAGCATAACAAGACATTTATTAAGTGGTTTGAAGATAAAGTCTTACATCAACTATCTCAAACACCAGATAATCTTACTAAAACTATCAAATGCCTCACCTTTAAACCAAAATTGAATGTTATGTCTTATGAATGGTTTGACATAAATGGATTCTCATATTACACAAAGCGTCAAGATGATAAGAGTGTCATCCAAAATAGTGGGGTCACCCTTCAAGCATCTTCATTGTTTTTTTTTGCAAGTGCAAAGGATAAGAGTCCACGTGAAGCTAAAATGTCATATTAAAGTGTCAATGAAGACATATGGGAGTTTGACTATGTAGATTTTAGAATTCTTCTCTTTAAATGTAATTGGGTTGATAACACCAAATGAGTTATAGTGGATGAATTGGGTTTTACATTAGTGAACTTTGAAAAGATTGGCGAGAAGGGTGAACCATTCATATTGGCATCACAGGTGAAACAAGTATTTTATATTGATGATCCTACAAATGATAAATGGTCAATTGTTCTTCATGGTAAAAGATAGTTCATTGAAGATCCTATAGATGAAGAACAATACTATGATAAGTATGATGACTCCAGTCATTTCTCGGTTGGGTTGCCAACACCACCAAATATTGAAGCTAATGATGACTTGTATGTGCACAGAGATCACAATGAAGGATTCTTAATTGATAAAAGATCGCAATATTAGTGGCATGCATGTTTATATTATTTTATATGTTTTATTTTTCTGAATGTGAACTATACAATGTGAATGTGAACTTTACAATGTGAACTTTACAATCTGAATGTGAACTTTCACATGGATGAGCATTCATATGATGACCGTGTTGATGATTATTGTGAGGGTGAGGACGTCAATGCACTGCCTCACAATGTAAGTTTTAAAAATGTATCCCGCCTCACATTTATAGTTATATCCTGTAAGTGTTTTTTTGTCAAATTTTAGGTTGGTGATGTACCCCCTGAAGAAATTGGGGCACTTGATGAGAAGCAAAAAAATATTGAGAAAGTGAGGGGCATCACAATGATGAACAAGTTACTACAGCAAAGGGGTAATGGACCCAAATAGGCTGTGGATTTTGATCATGCAGGAAATCCAGTTGGAGTGAACCACAACTCATTTATTTCATATCTTGGGGTTCTTACTCGCAGTAATTGTAGTCCTATTTTTGAATCCTGGCATAGAGTTCCTAAGGGGAAGAAAGACTTAATCCGGAAGGAATTATGTGTGAGTTATTATTATTTGTAATTCTATTTTTGTAGATTACTAATTTTTAGGCTACTAGTTAATAGCAATTCTATTTTGTAGAGTATATTTGATCTGGATGAAAAGCTGCATCATAAATGTGTGATGCAATGTTGTGGGAGGGTCCTAAGGAACTATAGGACAAATCTCATTCAAGATTATATACGCGATGCTGAGAAGAGGTTCTTGATTGATTTCCAATTCTAGACATTGATCACTTTTTGACTAACTCTGCACTAATAATTTTTGTTTGTAATCTCTTTAAAAAATAAATTTAGGAAGAAGGCAGCCCCTGAGCAATGGAACTACTTGGACCCCAAAGACTGGGAGGAGTTTGTTACCAAAAGAAAAATGGATGAATTCAAGGTATTAAGCGCCACTCCCAATTTAATTAATATGCGTTCTTATGTATTCACCTATTCAAGATTAACCTATAGTGTTACTAACCAAATCAATGTGCTTACTAACAAGGCTATCAGTGATGCTCAAAGAGCAAGGCATACACTGAATGTGCATGACCACACAATGGGTCCAAGAGGCTATGCATGCATTTGCCAAAGACTACAGGCTGAGTATACTGCTCAGTCTACTGCTCAGTCTGCTACTACTCAGGAGTCCTCCAGTATTAGTCCCGCACCTCTGCCTCGCCATGCTATGTGGATAGTTGGGAGGCAAAACAAGAAGGGAGATATAACAAATCCTACAACTGTTGAGGTGGCTACAAAAATGGTAAAATTCAACTCTTAGAGCAATCGATTGATATTGATTATTGTTATGTTTAATTACCAATTTCTATTGATGGAGATTAGCGGGAGCTGCATGAGTAGAGAAAGGAAGGCAAGTTCATCCCTAAGGGCATAAGGGATGAATTGACAGTTTCTCTGGGTAACCTAAAGAATCCTGGACGTGTTAGGGGTACAGACACTGGTGTGGACATCAAAGCATTCTTTGGGCCATCCAAGCGCAAACCTGTCCCAAAAGCGGGACTTTCACAAGTTGTTGTAACCTATTCTTTTTTTAGAATGTTCTTGCGTAAGGGAACTCAATAATCAATAGCTAGCATTTCTTTTATCCATGTATAGGTAGATGAATTAATTGAGAGGAAAGTCCAAGAAGTAGTGGTGAAGTGGAAAACGTCTCAGACGGCCACTCAGATGGTACCTGTGACGTGTCGTGCTTCTATTACTCCTACTACAGAGGCTGGGAGTAATCCTGTAGACCCACCACCTAGCACATCCTCTGTAAGTATTTTTATGACATAGTAGCTAGTCTTTGTCGAGGTTGGGAGTTTGTGTATATACGCATAAAACATTATTTACGTAAATTTATAGGGGTTGAAGCCATGCCATCTAAAAAGTCAAGAATATGTCGTTGCAAAGGCGTCGTCTTACCCAGCCCTTCTAGGGGAAATGTTTCATAGGACTCCAGTACCAGATGGTGCGATTTGTGTGAGCCCGATAAGTGTAGTCCCCAAATGGAGGGATCTTACATTGCCATATGCCCACCCAGATTCTGAAATGCTTGGTGAGGCAGAAGGCGGAGTGATATTGTGGCCCAAAGCGGATGTCGTCTATACTAATATTGTATGGTAAATGTACATTATGTTAATTTGTTAGTGTGTACATATATATGAGTCAATTTATATGAAATTATATATACATGTCAAAAGGAAGACATCCGCTACATCTTGGCCTCCACCTCCACCTCCACCTCCTAAAGTACCAAGTTAGCTTCCAAAGGACCTACACGCCTCGTTAGGTCCTAATTGTAGGGGTATGGAAGATTCGATAGCCGAACATAATCCCAATTGCCCTATAAATGTTACTATTCTAGAGGAAGTTGCAAGTCAATCATATGATAACAATCTATATACAAGTTTTGCATACGTATTAATGCATACATAATACAAGTTTTGCATACGTATTAATGCAGGTCAATCATACGATAACAAGATATTTATACAAGATATTTTGGAGTTGTTTCGTTATGATTGGCTGAACACATCTATGATAGAGCTATGGATATGGTGAGATCTTATTTATACATCCATATACCTTGTTTATATATGGTGATCTTGTTTCTTATATATTAATGCATACATAATCCATGTTTTGCAGCCACTTACACACGATATGTATAGATTTTTCATTTCTCCATGTGGGATTTTTGGTTCCATCTTTGATTAGTCTTGTAGTTAAACACCCTAGGTCAGTTACTTCATACTATTGTGATGTTTTTAAATATTTTAGTAAAAACTAGAAGACAGTGATAATAGCTCCATTTAAAGTCGGGTAAGTTTACTTTGCTTATAATTTGGACTTAAGAAAATTACATTTTTATTGTGACTTTTTAGTTATTAATTTATAATTGTCTTACATCTAGTTGTAAGCATTGGGAGTTACTAGTTATTGTCCCCGAGACGTTCATTGTCTATTATCTAGATCCTGCGGGGAAGGAATTGAATATATATGGACACACAAAGAAAAGGCCATTATTCCCGTGAGAAATATTTCATATTTTAATATCCATTAACATATGTTATTACATTACTATTTAATTATGCAATTTAATGTGTTACATTAACATGTATGACTTTACAAGAGTACGCCGAAGATGGAGGAAAGATCCCCAAGAAAAAGAACCAATGTGAAAGTAATTTTCCGACTCCAATGTATATATTATTTATGTGAGCTGTGCTTATTTGTATTTTTGAATATTTTGTATGTTTCAATTTATAGTGTGTTACACAAGACAACGGATGGGCATGTGGATACTATGTGATGCGATTTATGAGCATAATTATCAAACATGCCGCAATGGAAATCGATACCATACATCAGGTATTATATGTAGTCTCATTAGATAATATGAAATATATCAATCTTGTTATATATTATTAATTATATATATACATAATTCTCTTTGCAGGTGTTTAAAACTGACTTCACCACAGGAAAAAAGTTATTAGATGTACATACTCCCTATACAATGGATGAGTTAAATGATGTAAGAGAACAATGGGCAGAAGCCCAACAAGTAGTGGGAATTTTTAAATATAATTGGGATAATGACGATGATGAATAAAGAATGATATTTCTAAACTTTGTTCTCATAATTATTTTTGTGTGAATGTGAATGGATTTTTATGAATTGTCATATGTGTGAATGTGAAGATGATCAATACATGAATGTTTCTACATGTGTCTGAATATGAAAAGAGATGAAATGATTGGAACTGCAGGTTGCTAAATGTGTGTAAAAATGGAGAAAATTTGAAATGGAACTACTGGTTTCTACATGTGTGTGATGAAAAATAATATCAATTAAATGTTCTTATACATGTGTGTGAATCGCATGATAAATATATAATATTTTCTATCTTGTTAATTTTGCAGGTTTGTGGTCTGTTGTTGGATGATATCAATGGATGATGTAAACTTGCAGTTCAGAACTGAACTGTAGGTTCTGCATCATGCTAACCAGCCATACAATAGGCCTGCAAACTGATAAGAAAAAAAATCAGAACATAGGCGTTGGTTATTTGTGTAAAACCGACAACAAAACACATAGGTGTCAGTTGGTAGTGTAAAACTAATGTCTTTATCCCCTTCTGGCGTCAGTTATCCATAAAACTGATGCTTATTGCGGTCAGGTACCACGGCCGTGCTGGGTAGCGCGGCCGTGGTGGCAGGAGATATGGTGTTGGTTATTAGTATACAAACTGACATTGATGGTGTTAGTTGTTAGTAGATTCTGGACAGGTACCATGGTCGTGATGGGTAGCACGGCCATTGTGGATGTGGATATGGCGTCAGTTACCTATATAAAGTCGACGCTGATGATGCCCTTACTGGCGCCTTTTTGGTGGTGGGAAGGGGTATGGCGTCGGTTGTTACTTAATAACTGACGTTTTTAATAAGGTTATCATGTCAGTTTTCTTTAAGAACCGATGCTGATAGTCCACTTGCTGGCGTGTTTTTGGTGGCGGGAAGGTTTATGGCGTCGGTTGGGGGACCGACGCTGAAGGTGTCGACTTTTAGCAGTGCCCACTTCGGTGTTGCTTGGAAATTGATGCCTTAGGCCTTAAATAACTGACGCCAAAGGTTATATTTTTAGTATTATTGTCTCTACAACTAATAGTTCATTGACCACAACATTAGACACTTGACATCTATGTCATCTTTAGAATGTTTCTTGTAAGAATCCACATTACCTTAGGCATAGTGGGAGTGGGTTCATCTGGTTTAGGTGTTTCAAGGACATACGGCCTGCACTCTTAAGTGAGAATAATTCTCAATGTCCTGAACTAGTTGTGGAAGTTATTCCTATTCAGCTTGTCCTTCTCAAGGAAAATGTATTTTTGTTTGTGTATTCTACAAAAGAAATTTGTAACTACTGCCAAAACACGTTTGACCTGATTTGATAAGTTTGACAATATTAATATGGATTTCAAATAATTATTGCTACCACTATATTGTTCAAATTGATAACCCTCACATATCAATTATGAATATTGGAGTGTACAACCTTCTAGTGTTCCTAGACCCAAAACAATTGAATTATTACCCGACCAATGCCAACATCCATAATCAATCATTAAGGTAGAAAACTTAGCCTGATTGCATCTTATGCAATTCATGGATAGATGGTATGTACAACTCTTTGCATAGTTATCTGCATGCTTCTAAATACTTAATCTCATTAAGATCATCTAGTTAAGTCTGACCCAAAAATCCAACATGATAGTAATGCACGCTGCTTTGGCAGACCCACATAACTACCATTACACTTCAGCGAGATACACAACACACCACACTTTAACGTAAGCTACACTTAGTCGATCAAGTTTTTCATGTGTGTTGCTTATGGAAAGAACCTAAGACTTAATATATTCATTGAGGAATTTTATATAAATACATATTTATATCCAATCATGACATATTTATAGTACGTATCACATACATGCTATACCCACAAATGACATATGCATCTATAAAACACCAGCAATGGTTATGGCTATACTATTGTAATTCCTTGGAGCCATAAGGAATTACTACCACCTATGATCCACTAAATGTAGCAACCTGCTATTGGTGAAGATCTGTGTTTGAACTAATATAGGTTGATCAATTCAATACTTAAATTGATCAGTTCACCTCCCGCTCATTTGGTTGCTATGTCAGATCGATCATTTGGTCGCCAATCCAAACATTTTCTGGACACCTCCAGTCGAACGACCACTAGCCATAGGTTCAGCTCCTCCTGTCATCTGTCCTCCTCGGTCCCCCAACAACATAACATCTTCTTTTCCATAACAAGAATTAAAACTATCTTGTTTAACATATTACATGATAATATATGAACCTCTAATTACATTTGAGGGGAGCATCAGAAGGAGAGAATTAATACTTTTACATATGCATGAAAAGATAGAGACTTGGTATGCAAACCAAGATAAAATAGGATAAACAACCATTCAACCAAGAATATAAATATCTAGGGGCTTATTGTCCATAACCATTCTAAAGATCCACCATCAAACCTAATTTTAGGGCGACACATGTAAATTGCATATATACCATATATATATATATATATATATATATATATATATATATTAGTTAGGATGTATATGTATTTAAATGGATATGAACATTAATCATTTTAAGTATTCAAATTGTACCTAATAAATAAATGATGAAACCCAAAACCCGATCACATTATTTAAATTCCAAAGTATAGTAAATTGACGTGGCTCTGATACCATTGTTGAAAAATATGGCATCATATATGGAATAGGAAAAAAAAGTTACTACCATGTTCTCTTTAGATAGTAGATCCTGTCAACAACTATGTAATGGGAATTTGGATTTGCAAAGCTTATATATGGTCCTGGAGAAAGTCCAGCGACAATCCCTTACAGCAGTGTGAGACTTTCATCAAGTTGTACCTGGATGAAAACAACAATACCTTCTTGGTTGATCAACATGGACAATGGATGTTTGCATACTTCTAGCGGGTAGCAATGCTTGCTTGCCTCTAGAGTAGTCAATACAAACCACTGCAAACTCTTATCGTTCTAGATGAATGGTCAAGAAGGAGTTGTCCCTTCTAGTTAGTGTACTAGTGCAGACTTATTCTCCCAATTGTCTATCCCTTGCTATCCCTCCCTTTGATGGGTAGGACTTGCTCGGGCTCTCTTAGATACAACAACTAGAGAGGAAAACAATTATCACACCTTATTGTTGTGTCTATTGAAGGCCACCACTATCTCTCTATTTATAAGAGGGTTAGGACTTCTAGTCTGAGAGGGAGTTGAAGAGACGAATTTTTATGAAATTTTTTGAAGCTACAAATAATGAACTAATTGGTTCACTGTTGAACCAGTAGATTCAAGGTGAACCGATTGGTTCAAGCCTTGAACCAATTGTCACACATGATTTCCTATTTTTAATCAAAATGGAATTTAATATTCAATTAATTCACAACATGATATAACCACCAATCCTTGATCCAATCAAATTAATCATTGAATCGGGTGGTTCAACACTTGAACTAGTCATTTTAGATCTTGAGTCTATTGCTTCACTAAGTGAACTGGTCAGTTCATGACCTGATTTAGGTTTTGTTCAACCAATGTTGTTTCTAATTGACCTAACACTTGAATCAATCAGTTCAACACTTGAACCGGTCCATTCGCAGTCAAGTTGACTAATTATCAATCCACTTGTAGTTTCCAATATAAGAATTTTTAAATCTAGAATAAGTTGCTAGATGGTTATGTTGATGTTACAAAATAAAAATAAAAATAGTTGAATCCTATATTTTTTATTTAAAATATAGTAAGAAGAAAAAAAACTGACTACTTTGTAAAATTTGATATCAAACAAAATACATTAGTTGTTGACTTATTTCTACATGAAACTAAAAGTAAAAAGTAGCTAGCTGCTGCATTTTGATGTAAAATATGACAAACATTTATTATGAATAACATACCACAAAATATACTTATTTGTCATTACGTCATACATTCATGGTATTTATCATTTACACTAGACATTCTTAGTATTACAAATACATAAAGTTGTCTACTATACTATGCAAATTAAAAAATACAATCACTGCAATGAAACTTAAACATCAACATTTACTAGATTAGCAACATTTCTTAATATGTGTTGTGTATTATTTGTATATTAAAATATTAATTTCAATAACTAGGTCACCTAAAAAACTTTGGATGACATGAGTGGATATACATTGATATGATTTTAAATTCCCAATTAAATATGCATCCTATATTTTTTGGGCATTCTTTTAACTCATTGTCTACACCGTCAATGGATTGTCCATTTACATAGCATATCAACAAGGAAAAATATCGACCCCTATAACTTTTAGACATGGTTTTATGTCAAACCTAAGCTTGATGGTTGTTCCCCTACAATCAAGGGAGTCTTTGGCAAACAACCAAACCCCTATCATGGATGCATGCAAAACGTGAATCCTATGTTGATGCTAGATAGTGTGGACTATTGAGATATGAGTTAGACTTTCTGAAGAGTAGATTAATTTAATTGGTAAATCTTTTATGTTATTTACATTTAATGCATCACTTAGTGAGTAAACCAAGATGCACTATAGTTTCCTAATACATGTGTTAACAACTAGAAGAATATTGATGTTGTCAATCAAAAGAAATTGAATGCAAAAATGAATGAACAACATGAATAGTTTAGCACATCACACTAGATTCTATTAAATTATTAGACAATCACAATAAATTTCAAGTAATACTGATCGTAATCGATTATATTTAAGAAGCATGAGATTAGTCTATGTAAAAAGGGAAAACATATATGTTACAAATATTTTAGTATTTTCCATTGGATCATATTCATACCTACATAATTGAAATGAATATATTAGAATTGAGGATTCTAGATTTCACAATTTATTTGATAGACATTATATAGGAAAATAAAATAAATCAAGAGAACAATTTAGTGAATAACGTAATGTTGAATAAATTATTAATTTTTATGTAAATTTTTTGGAAGTATATAACACATTTTGGATCTCTAAAATTAGTTATTAGTTTAAATAATTTGACTACATATTCCTAGTTTTATCATCATGTTATGAACAATTGTAAGGAATGAAACCCTACTTTTGTCCTAAACACGTTATCATTTGTTAACAAATGTCCAAAATACAATAATAAGATCCTTCTGATCTAAGGAAAATTATGACATGAAATATCAACATTGATGGTTGGGATGAGTGGTTTCATGTAATTGACCCAACCATGTGATTGAAATCTTTTTTTATGGAATGTGCTTCAAATCATAATTCAGTTATTAACCCTTTGTTCATGTATATCCATATTTCATAATGGTTAAGCAATTTCACACCTAAGTGGTTGTAATGATCAGTGAAATAAATTTAAAACCATTATGGTTTGAGCATAATCAAAATAGAACAAAAAACTCAAATACCCAATCATAGTTGACCCAAAATTATGACCAAGAAGAAAATATAAGCTAATAGACACTCTATGCTTTTATAGAGAAGTGTTAGGCACAATATTAGTTTTCAGTAAAATAAGATTTTATTATGCACTTCATGTAAGAAGGTCATGTCCATTGAGTATTATTACTATTATAATTCTGCTTAAACTTATAGTTATAAAATGCCATGGAGATTAAAGTACCTTTAAACATTCAATTTTCATGTTTATTTCATATCCGACCATTCTCTAATTAATTAATTTTTGTTCAAATTTTGTTTTATTGTTAGACCATTAAATTTCAGATCATTGAGGTTTAAGTACTTCCTAATACTTAGTATTTTAATATCAAATTTTTATAAATATCAATTCATTAGAATCTTACATCAATATCATACATCAAATTTCAAATTCAAAATAAGATCTATCTAGATAATAAGAATAAAAATTTCAAATTTAGGTTTATATTATCTAGGCTATTGATCATATATATATTTGAATTTCAAATTTAATCAAAATTATATAATATAAGTTCACAGAAAAGATACAAATACAATTCTTATTCAAATAAATAACTAAAACATAAGAACTTAACATCATTTGCTAAGACTTCACTAGAAGTTTCCTAGAATACAGAAGAACTACATGTCAGCAGAGGACAAATTGTGCCATGGAGCACACTTTGGTGTCAAGAGAGGGCATTGCATGCGAATAGAAGGTGCATAGTGCCATTGAGGATACTTCAACATCAAGAGAGGAGAAAACATGTCAACAGATAGTGTATTGCACCGTAAAGAACACTTTGGTGTCATAGAGGGTTCTATGTGTTAATATAGGATGATTTATCATTAATGTTGGCCCAAATAGATAACAAATATAAATAAATATATATCATTACAGTTTGAGCTTACATAGTTTACTTTTTATTCCAAATATCCTATTTTTCTTATTAAAAATTTAATACCACTTAAAAATTTAATACCACATACTCTAACAAAATTATTATTATTTTTGCATGGTTGTGGATGAGGTGTTCACAAATAATGAGTTTCAAGAAGATTCCTCAAGATAGAGGATACATCTATAATTTTAGGAGGTTTCCTTGGCAGGACTACATGGTACTCCTTTTATACCGGTGCAGTGCACAATATATAAAAAATTAATACACTAGATATAAAATAGTAAACAAAAAGAAGAACTCTTTGAAATTTTACTAATTTTCTAAATAATTGTTGACTCGCATTGCAATATAGTTTCAATGGTACATAATAATATAAGAAAGATGTGCACTGTAAAAAAACTTCAACATGCTCAAAATATAAAACTAGAATACAGAATTTACAGAATTTGAATTATTATAGACCATTATTATGTGTTAAATATGGTTTTTATGGTAAATATTAATAATAAAACTAGCATACACACAATATATAGAGAATAAAGGAATTATCTCACTAAAATAGGCACACGTTTGAATTACTGAAAACCATCATTTAGTAAATTTATAATTGTTATTCTATAATAAATATATATTTATGATACATATTCATATAATGAGTGACACAAAAAGTACATATAGTCACTACACAAATATTGGGCAACAATAACTCAACAAAGACAAGATCATAATGGCTATTTAATTTTTTAGTGAGTCTGTTTGTGGATCCGATTTAGGGTGACTGTAGCATGGTCCATTAGTAAAAGACAAGCCTTCATCCTAATTATATCATATCTCATACATGGTTATGGGTTGAGCAAACATCACACAAAAGAATAGACAGACAAACACTAATACCTTAATGACTACGGTGATTTTTGGGGAAGAGTAAGATGAATGGGATAACAATATTTTATAATATATTTAGAAAAAACTATTCTTTAGGCATGGTCCTTCTCTCGACTAAGAGGACTCTATTCTCTTTTGTCCTTTTTGTGTCTCACTTTGATGTTGGTCTCTGACTATGAAAAGGGGAGGTAACATGGTGTTATTAATACAATATGTATGTGCTAGAAATGATTTGGTCAATAAATTTAAAGCATCAACTCCAATAGGTAGTAAATAATATAAATACCTCTCCTTTCTCATCTCAAAATTTCATTTAATAAGTGATATTTTTTATGATGTAACCAGATCAATGGAACTTCTAGTATCCAATATTCTCCATTGTTGTAAAACACCATATGATACACATGTATCTCATAATCCCAATACAAAAAATGGGAAGCTTCACCAAGAAAAATCTAATTCATAAACATGTTATATGCATAAACAATAATGTTGTGCCCCTTTAGTAAGTGAAATCCTCATTCTCCTTCAAGTATTCAAGGTTCCTCCTAAGTCCATACCTTCCCACTGAGCCTCTTGAAGCTCTGAATCCATCACCATACCCAACACTTGTGTTTTGTTCAGACTGATGCTTGAGATAATTGCAAATCACCACTTGGGATCCATATAATCCAAACCTTTGGCTTTGTGAATTGAGCCACATGTATCCGATGAATTTGCACACTCCTTCATTAGGCATCCTACTCAGGTTTTCGTACCCTATTTTTTCAGTAAAAAGGAATTTGAAAGTTAGACTTCACACCATCATTCCTGTAGTATGAATATATATATTATATGTAGCATATTTGTTAGTGAGAGGAAAATCATGTATTATGATTCAGATTGAACCAAGCATGCATCATCTCATGAGATAAAATATTTCTAGTTTCAAATTAAAAAAAAGAGATCATGTATATATTAATGATTAATATTATGTCAAACACACAAGGAAAAATTGTAATGTGGTTGTATCCCATTATTGATCCTTATGACAAGCAACTATTACTACTAAAACTAGTGGTTCCTCTCCATCCAATTACAATAAAGAAGAAGGAAGCACTAAGAACCAAGTAGGGATGGTCACCTTGAAAAGCCACGAAGAACATAAATCTTTCCACTCCGATGAAAGCCTATACTATTAGCATTAGGGTCTTCCTGCACAGTGAAA